>CAJHZI010000522.1:517500-1103157 GCA_905160935.1 Enchytraeus crypticus
AGCCGGTCGTAGAAAGAATTAGAGCTCATCGTTCTCATGACTCCCGTGCCTCAGCAGTCAGGTCCAAATTGGAAGATGGAAATGTTTCGGCAGCTGTACGCATCCTCTGTTCAGACGAAAGCCCAGCGCAATGCAGTTTAAACACTTTCAATATCCTGAAGGCCAAGCACCCACCCGCAGCTAGTAGCAGTATAATGGCACCCCTTCCGGACTCAATGGAGACTCCGCCCATTCAAGTCTCAGAGCAGGATGTTGTCAAAGCTGTACGTAGCTTTCCAGCAGGCTCAGCAGGTGGTCCTGATGGCCTTCGCCCTCAGCATCTTCTGGAGCTTGTGACTTGTAGAGAGTCGGCTGGGACATTTTTGACCGCTTTGACTTCTTTCGTGAATCTCCTTCTTAGAGGTGTTTGCCCCCCTGAGGTCCAACCGGTGCTGTTTGGTGGTAAACTCTTCGCACTCAATAAGAAATCTGGCGGCATTCGCCCCATTGCAGTGGGTTACACTTGGCGTCGTTTAGCCGCTAAATGCGCAAATCGCTATGCAGTGTCTGCTCTCAGCGATTACTTGAGCCCAATTCAACTTGGAGCTGGCATTCCAGGTGGCTGTGAGGCAGCTGTTCACGCTACTCGCCGTTTCGCTGAGTCTATGCTAGCTGATCACTTCGTGGTAAAGCTAGACTTCTGTAATGCTTTTAATTGCTTGAGTAGATCACGAATGCTCAGCGAAATACATCACAGGATACCAGAGCTGTATAGTTTCTGCCATCTAGCTTACTCAAGCCCTTCGTGGTTGAAGTTCGGAGACTGGTGCATTGAGTCACAGGAAGGGGTCCAACAAGGGGATCCCTTAGGGCCCATGCTGTTTTGCCTGACTATTCACCCTCTCCTTACTTCTCTCTCTAGCGATCTCACGGTGGGATACCTAGATGACATTACTCTAGGTGGTTGCGAGTCGTCGATTGCAAATGATGTACAGACTATCATCGACAGAGGCCAAGAATTTGGGCTTCAGTTGAATCGTACCAAGTGCGAAGTCATTTCATCAGTTTGCAAATCTCCGGGCAACTCAGTTTTGTCATCATTTGTGCCAATGTGCCTATCCCATAGTTCTCTACTCGGCGCGCCACTCTCTGGAGAAGAAGCTACTACCGCCGCTTTATCCAGTCGCCTTGAAGACCTCAAACGTACAGCATCGCGCTTGAAGTCGCTAGCCGCGCATGATGCTTTAACAATCCTTCGCTTTTCTTTAAGTGCACCTAAACTTATGCACGTTCTGCGCTCTAGTCCGAGCTTCTCTAATCCGCGTCTTTTAGACTACGACGAGGCTCTTAGGCAATGCTTATGCGCCGTTATCAACGCAGATTTGTCTGTTTTGCAGTGGCAGCAAGCCAGTCTACCGGTGAGCATGGGTGGTCTTGGAATTCGTCTTGTTTCCCATATCGCGCCTTCAGCCTTCTTGGCATCATCGATGGGAACGAGGCAGTTGCAAGACGCCATCCTTCATAAGTGCTCCCTTTCTGCCGATAGTTCCATTGACGTTGCGTTGTCAGTTTGGTCCCAAAGCCTCACCTCCAGTGCTCCACCTTCTACCTCAGTCAGTAGCCAGAAATCATGGGACCGTCCTATAGTGGATCGGATTTATAACAGTCTGTTAGAATCCCAGTCCAATGCAGTAGACAGAGCACGACTCCTAGCTGTATCAACCAAAAGAAGCAGCGACTGGCTTCACGCTCTCCCTGTTGCTTCTTGTGGGCTTTTTTAGACAATGAGGCGATTCGAGTAGCCGTTAGTTTCCGTTTAGGGGCGAAAACTGCGAGCCTCACATGTGCCCCTGCGGTCATGAAGTCGACGCTTTAGGTCTCCACGGCCTCTCCTGCAAACGAAGCTCAGGTAGAATGTCTCGCCATCACAATTTAAATGACATAATATGGCGAGCACTTTCGAGAGCAGGCATCCCTTCCTCTAAGGAACCAAGTGGGTTGTCCAGATCAGACGGCAAGCGTCCGGACGGCATGACTTTAGTGCCCTGGTGCAACGGTAAATGTGCCGTTGGGACGTCACGGTCATTGACACTATGGCAAACTCCTACCTGAATACGACTTCAGTCACAGCCGGTGGGTGCTGCTGTTCATGCCGCCCTAGGAAGTTGGATAAATCCGTGATCTGCTTAGGATATGAATGTCCGGGGGCTATTGAAACAAGGGGCCGATGAATCCCGAAGGAGTTGACTTTCTTATGGCATATGCAGACTTATTGCAGAGCAAACCGGCGATAAGCGAGAGACATCTTTTCTTTGGCAAAGGCTTTCCATGACTTTGCAAAGATTTAATGCAGTCTGCTTCAACAATTCCTTTAAGCCGATTGATGACCTCGAGTAGCCGGGCGGCGATTCAGCACGTATTGCTCGAATCGTTTTTTATCAAACCCCAGGTTCTTTACACCGGGGTAAAAAAAAATAATAATAATAATAATTATTATTATTATTATTGAAGATGAGGATTGATGACCTCGAGTAGCCGGGCGGCGATTCAGCACATTCCTTGAATCGTTTTTATCAAACCCCAGGTTCTTTACACCGGGGTAAAAATAAAAAAAATAATAATAATAATATATTATTATTATTATTTTAAATTGACCTGGGATGTATAAGGCCCTGGGCTAAAATATAATATAAAAGAGAGACTTTATTTAATTAAAAGAAAGATGACAAATATTTAAAATAGTTCCTCTACGCTCTGGGAGGCCGCATTCGCCAATGTGCCACGAATGCATACAGCATTAAAACGCTGGAGTGCTATAGATAGGCGCTGCCATAGAAAGGCTTTTTCCCGTAGGTCACCTGAAATGGCACTGGGTCTCCTGCCTAATTCGTTAATGAAGTCCGACGCCGCAGAGTTTATGGGGCCCAATGTCTCAAAAGCAATTGGCAGGAGGATGTAGCTGCTAGAGACTGCGGCATATTTAAGTGTCTTCCTATTGGCAGCGGCTTCAGCAGCTGAGCCAGCAGCAGCGCATGAAAGGCTGAGATTGCTTGCTGAGAATGTGTCTGTCACAGTGACATCCCAGCTGATACACTTGCCTTCTGCCCAAGGAATTTGAGATACACCGTCCGGTCGCTTCCCATCCGAGCGGCTCAATCCTTGGGGCTCTTTTATGGCCGGAATATTTGCGCGAGTTAGAGCACGCCATACCAGATAATTCATATACTGGTGTCTACCGATTCTGCCAGCGCTCCGCATTATTATTATTATTATTATTATTATTAATATTGTAATAATAACATTATTATTAATATTTTATAATATATCGTTATTATTATGATATTATTACAATATTGCTATTTATAATATATTGTTATTATTATTATTATTATTTTAAAAATAGTATTATTGTTTATTTTTTACCCCTGGTGTAAATAATCCGAGGTTTGATAAAAACGATTCGAGCAGTACGAATTATTATTATTATTATAATATTTGTTGGATGCCCGGGGCTGCATAGGACCCTAGTCTAAAAATAAGATAAAAGAAGGACAGCATTAAAGCGCTGGAGTGCAATAGACAGGCCCTGCCATAGAAAGGCTTTTTCGCGTTGGTCGCCTATAATAGCGCTGCTTCTCCTGCCTAATTCATTTATGAAGTCAGACGCGGCAGAGTTGATGAGGCCCAAGGTCTCAAAGCAATTGGCAGGAAGATGTAGCTGCTAGAGACTGGGGCATATTTAAATGACTTCCTATTGGCAGCGGCTTCAGCAGCTGAGCCAGCAGCAGCGCATAAAAGGCTTAGATTGCTTGCTGCGAATGTGTCCGTCACAGTGTTATCCCAGCTGGTACACTTGCCTTCTGCCCAAGGAATTTGTGATACACCGTCCGGTCGTTTCCCATCTGAACGGCTCAATCCATGAGGCTCTTTTATAGCCGGAATATTTACGCGAGTTAGGGCACGCCATACTGTAGATTTTTGAATCCAAAGCCTTCATGGTCTTGATATCATTCCAATAGGCGCTTCCGATAAGGCTAGAGCAGCCCAAATGCCTTGAACCCTGGCTACCTCTAAATCGATGAACTGAGGAGAGCATGAAAAGATCGAGTCCTGTAAAATGGTTATCCTAGCGGCAGAAGCCAAAAAGCAGAAGGTGCCAGCGAAGAGACAGAATGAATACCTAGCCCTCCATAGCAAATGGGCAGACTTGCCTGCATCCACTGACCGTCGTTAACGTTAACATTAACTATAACACTTAGGGACTTTCGCAAGATGAAATCAGAAGACTGCAGCATTGAATGGCCCGCACACGGAGAAGCCCGCAAGTGTTTTTGAAGAACCTACGCAGCTTCGCAATATTGTTAAAGCATCGTTTGTGGAGATGAGCTTTAACCAGCTGGCGGCCCTTTCTAGGTTCGAGCACTGGGTGTTGAGAACCACATCCATATCCTGAGCTGTCAACAGTGGAGATCCGAGAAGACTGGCTTCAACAGGTTTCACATGAGTGAATGAATTGAAAGTTACGGTCAGAGCGAGTGCTTATCAGCTCACATTTATGTATGTTGAGACTGAGCCCTACAGCCTTACCCGCAACCATCAGCCTAGAGATAGCATCCACCACGATAGCCTCCATCCCGCCCACATTATTATTATTATTATCATTATTATTATTATTATTATTGTATAAGCGAAGAATTAGTTTAATGTATCAGGGTCTATATGTTAATTGCATTGCTTAATGCAATGTAATGTAAAGCTTAAAGCTTAATGTAATTGATATTGTTTCATTTATAGGCAGTAGTATAACAAAGGTAAATCAACCTAAGCTATAGTTTTCGTCTTTGCTTGAAAATTAAACCACTGCTACTAGGCTACTTTCTCTAGCCCTTTATTGGTTAGATATAATATTTAATGAGTTGAGACCACTATATGCTTAGGGCGATCAATTGCAGATTGAAAACTTGGTTCCAAAAGATTCTTCAGTACTAACCAGAAATAAGACGAAATGGCAAAATTAGCTATCTTACCGTCAAGCAGAATTAAAATTTCAATTGCTTTCGTATTAGGCAATTTCTTATTGATGAATAACACAAATTCTCAGCCTACGGGTGATTCAAGGTTCAGTCGAAGCTTGTCTACAGAGCAATGCTCTACAGTGCAAAGTCTACGCAAGATGGAATGGGCTCTTGATCAGGCTAGGAAAGATCGTCAAGAAATGAAGCAATTGATGGAAAGAATGCTGGTCAAACAGAACAGGATGGAACAAAGTACGTCTCAATGATCACATTCAAGCCGATAACTTTTTTTTAAAAATCTACTACTTTCTTTTTTGAACCGTTGTGTCACTTTTGTTACATTAACAAACTATAAATGAAAATCTATGATACGATCGCAGCGATTCTGAAATTATTCTCAATACCCGTTGATCGGTGATCATAGCAGATTTCATGACATGGGAGGGTGAAACGGGACAGGTAAGACAATAATGTTGCATTCACCACTAGAGTCCAATCTCTAAACCCAGGATTAAAGAAGGCGATGGAAGGTATTTAGCAATGAAAAGTTATTCGAGATAGTCAGGTTTGAAGAAGCTCAAGGTATAACAACAACAAAAATATAATTAGACTGCTACTGTTATCCATGACAACATTGAGCACTGTGGAACCAAATCAAAACGGATGAGCAAAGTGAAGGGTCCATAAACGGTGCGAGTCAAAATCCGGGTAATCAGTCCAAGGAAGGGTACTAGCGGAATGGAGGTATACGTGTTGGTCACAGTTCGTGGACGTTTGGTGGATAGGAAAAGTCAAAGAGAAAAGCTTTCAATCGTCTATGAAACAATTCGTAAAGTAGGAAAGGCTGATCAGGAGTAGTTGAGGGGACGTGCGGAGTGAAAAGAAGAGAATTCCAGATCTGTGGGGCAGCATTCTGGAAGGAGCGCCAAGAGAGATTGCTACGGGAAGGGAGGCTCGGTCTCTCTAGAGAAACTAACTTAGAGGACATGGTAGATGACTGCCTGGAGGTAGGGTGCCCCACTTGTAGTAAGTGAGAACCATTGCCAGAAATATGGATAGATTTGCATGTTAGGGAAACTCTCTTTTATAGAATACGTTCTCTAAATTTGAGCCAGTGCGAGGACTTGAGGATTGGAGTAACATACGAATATTTGTAGCTACGATGGACTGCACATGAAAGGTAATTCTGAATGAACTGCAACCTATCATGCTCGCAACTGAGAAGATTTAGAAAAGGGAGTTGAAGTAGTCCAGTTTGGATTGAACGAGAGCAGCACCAATCGTAGTGGCAGTCTCAAGAGAATCATATGGACTTATTCGACGAAGATCGCGAATATGGAAGAAACATGTTATGATGTTTTGGTGATGTGGGTGTGGAATGTAAGGTGGTGGTCGAGGACAACACCAAGATTCTATAATTGTGACATCGGAAGAGAGAGACAGGGACACCTCGTTCAGTTTTGAAAGTTGCTGAGGTGTCCCAAACAGCACGAACTCAGTCTTAGATATATTGAGTGCTAAAAAATTAGCAGACATGCAGGACAATGTCGACAGATAGGATTGCTGCAGGCAAGCCTTCGCATCAGGACTGGATTTGGGGTAAAGCATGTGTAAAGCTGAATGTCGCCTGCGAAAAGTTGATGATCTAGTGAATGTGAAGAGATTAAGGAGCTTAGTGGAATGGTGTATAGGTTGAAGAGGATAGGACCAAGAACGGAGCCCTGATGCACACCGTACTTGAGGAAGGAAGGAGGACGGGCAAACTCTTGCACTTTGACGCTAATCGTTACGATCAGTGAGGTATGAAGTAAACTATGCAAGTGCATTGCCGTGGATACCAAACCAAGAGGAAAGACGTTGTAGGAGGATTTGGTGATCAATGGTGTCGAAAGCAGCAGAGAGATCTATAGTACCTAGTTCAGTGACACGTAGAGGGCACATGGCGTTAAGTAATAGTGTTACAGATAGAAGAACAGTTTCAGTAGAGCGATATTGGTTGTAGGCTTGCTAACAGTAAAGTTTGATTGAAAAGGATTATGGATAGTTTGAATGATACGGCATTCATTTTTTGCGCATGTCATGAGTGTTTGTATAAAATAGAAAAAGGTTAAAAGATTGGCTAGGAATTCTCTCATAGTGCACTGCCTACTGGCAGGTCCATGGTATATAACGCCTCCACTCCTCTCTGTCTTCCACCTTCCTCTTTATTTCCATATATGAGTTGGTATTTAAATCATCTAGCATACCTAATCTCGGCCTGCCCCTGCCTCATTGGCTAGGAATTACAGGGATACAAATACATGATTAAATAATACGTTATTAGAACAGTCAAGAAGCTACAAGTATTTGAGCCTCACCAACACGGAACAATTTGGATGATAGGAGGTGTGAGACAGAATTAAAATGTACAATTGCGTTTAGATGTACAAATCATGAAGATTTTCAGGGAGAGAAAATAAATTCTAAAGTCAAGAAAAGAGGATATCAGAAAAATTGAAGTATTGAATATGCAGACAGAAAAATTAGTAAGGCTCATAAAATTACTATTGAAGACGTTATTGGGAGAGTCGGTAAAAATATACAGCCAATAAATGTGATAAGCAATTGAAAGAAAATCTGGATAAGGAGGAATAATTTGCTGAAAGATAAGTAAAAGAGTGAGGGACACCATCCCTAAGTTATTATATAGCCTCGATATAGAAAGGTCATCTTATAGGTATTACGTTATTAAATATTAAACAATATTAATTCGTTCTTACATCATACAAACAACAGGAATGGTTAATAATAAATGAACATTCATACAACAATATAGAGCTAATATATTAATATTTAATAATAATAAAGCTAGAGTATAATAATATCTCATGTAATAATCTAGGAATATAATATATTTTCAATTACCAACAACAACAACAACAACAATACGATTAGAATGATACTGTTGTCCACGACAACATTGAGCACTGTGGAACCAAATCAAAGCCGATGAGCAGAGTGAGGGGTCCATAAACGGTGCGAGCCAAAATCCGGGTAGTCAGTCCAAGAAAGGGTACTAACGGAATGGAGGTTTATGTGTTGGTCTCAGTTCGTGGACGTTTGGTGTATAGGAAAAGTCACAGAGAAAAGCTTTCAATCGTCTATGAAACAATTCGTAAAATAGGAAAGGCTGATCAGGAATAGATGAGGGGGTGCGCAGAGTGGAAGGAAGAGAATTCCAGATCTGCGGGGCAGCATGCTGGAAGGAGCGCCTAGACAGCTTGCTACGTGAAAGAATGTTCGGTCTCTCAAGAGTAACTAACCTAGAGGACCTGGTGGACGACTGCCTAGAGGTAGGGTGCCCCATTTGTAGTAAGTGGGACATGTAACTATTACCGGTAGTGGTGATGGACTTATAAGTTAGAGAAACTGTCTTAAATAAAATTCGTTCTCTAACTTTGAGCCATTGGAAGGACTTGAGGATTGGAGTGACGTGAGAATATTGGAGCTACGAAAGACTGCACGTGCAAGGGAATTCTGAATGAACTGCAACCTATCAATCTCGCAACTGGGAAGATTTAGAAATAGGGAGTTGCAGTAATCCAGCTTCGATTTTACGAGAGTAGCACCAATTGTAGTGGCAGTCTCGAGAGAAATAAATGGTCTTATTCGACGATGATCTCGAATATGAAAGAAACATGCCTGTGATGTTTTAGTGATATGTTCGTGGAATGTGAGGCGGTGGTCAAGGACAACACTAAGATTCTTCATAGAAGAAACTGGTGTGACTTTAACGTCGGAAGAGAGAGCTAGGCTCACTTTGTTCAGTTTTGAAAGTTGCTGAGGTGTTCCAAACAACACGAACTCAGTCTTGGATGGATTGAGTTCCAAGAAATTGGCAGACATCCAGGATGATATCTGCTGAAAGGATTGCTGTAGACAAGCCTTTGCATCAGGATAGGAGTGAGAGGTGAAGCATGTGTACAGCTGAGTGTCATCAGCGAAAAGTTGAGGGTCTAATGAATGTGAAGGGATAAAGGAGCTAAGTAGAGTAGTGTATAAGTTAAAGAGGATAGGACCAAGAACAGAGCCCTGAGGCACACCGTACTTGAGGATGGAAGGTGGAGAGGCATACTCTTGCACTTTGACGCTAAGAGTACGATCGGTGAGGTATGAAGTAAACCAGGCAAGTGCATTTCCGTGGATACCAAACCATGAGGAAAGACGCTGTAGGAGGATTTGGTGATCGATGGTGTCGAAAGCAGCAGACAGATCGAGAGTACAAAGTCCAGTGACACGTTGAGTGCACATGACGTTAGTAATAGTGTTACACACAGAAAGAAGAACAATTTCAGTAGAGCAATTTTGGGTTTATGCAGATTGGTATTTATTCAAGAGGTCATTTGACTTAAGATGTAAGATGAGTGGAGAGTCTTCGAGAGACTAGTCTTTCGGTGAGTTTGGAAATGAATGGTAGATTGAATATAGGCCTGTAGTTGGAGAGTGATTCCTTGTCAAGCGAGGGTTTCTTTAGGAGTGGAGTGACTATTATTACGACATAATGATGTATATTTTCATACAAAAGTTTGACTTCCCTCTTGCGCCATTAATAGTGACTCTGCAGTTCACTATTATAGAGTTCTATAGATTTCTACTGTTTCTCTCAAATCTCCATAACACAACTCTCCCTACAACTTCACAACTCAACCATCCTTCCACTTCAATTATATTCGTTCAAAAACAGGTTTTCACACATGGAATATATTGATTCCAGACAAGAAGGAAGAATGAAAAGGAAAACAGTTAGAAGCAGATTGAGAGAGGGTATCAGATGATTCGATAACAAGTTCTTATGTAGAGGTGAAAAGAAATGCAGAGGATAGAAGAATTGGTTGAAAGAGTTGTATGCTATGGACCTTCCGTTAGAGCGCAGTGAGTGAAATAGGATATTTGTAGCTACGAGTTAATTGCCTGTAGGTTAATAGGTTACAGTAGTCGATTTAATTGCGTATCTAGTTTGCGTGGGGAGCTAAATCAAATTGTTGTTTAAGAGCCTTTTCGATAATATGCATACCAAATCTTGTATGCATACACTCGTGTAATCAATATAATGGCAAACCATAAATAGAGTGCTACTGTCATCTATTACAACATCGAACATTATTGATTTCTCTCTTACTGATGACCGCTTATTTGTATATTGATTAATCGACTTACTTGTGTACGTATGTTTGTGTGTTGATTCATGATGTAAATTAATAAACACAGTTCTCTCTCTCTCTCTCTCTCTCTCTCTCTCTCTCTATCTCTATCTCTCTCTGTCTGTCTGTCTGTCTGTCTGTCCGTCCGTCCGTCCATCCATCCATCCATCCATCCATCCATCCATCCATCCATCAATCCATCAATCCATCCGTCCATCCGTCCATCCGTCCGTCCGTCCGTCCGTCCGTCCGTCCGTCCGTCCATCCATCCGTCCGTCCGTCCGTCCGTCCATCCATCCATCCATCCATCCATCCATCTATCTATCTATCTATCTATCTCTCTCTCTCTCTCTGTCTCTCTCTCTCTCTCTTTCTATTCTCTCTGTGACAAATCCAAGCCGGTCAAAACGAATCTCCAACACGGTGTAAATTTAAAAATCACACAGAATAAAAATGTAATCTACAATAATAATAATAATAGTAATAATAATAATAACACACATTATAGTGAAATGATCAATTATGTTGATATCAATCACTTTTAATACCACATGTTAAATCCGTTAGGCAAGTTAGTCCATTTTCCGTGTAGCCAGTCCAGTGAATGTCCGAGATATTACTCTCAGATACGCTCGGCTGGGAATCGAACCCACGAGAGTTCGATTCACCTCAGGGTCTGTCATTTTAAACTTCATGACGTTATCTACACCCGTACCCATTGCGCTATTGAGACATTCAATATGTGTATGTATGTGTAGATGTATAATAACGTATGTATACATTCTACAGTATGTGTACATGTATAATAACGCAGGCTTTAAATGCCACAGAGGATTCACGTATTCTCCTGAAGCTGACAGCTGCTACAGAATTGACGAAAGATTGATGAGCTGGTATGAAGCAAGAAATAGCTGCATTGCACAAGCTCTTGGCTCTCATTTAGTCGTCGTCGGCAATAAAGTTGAAAACGACGCAATTGTCAGAATAATTAGAAAAGAACAAAGCATCAGTAAGTGATCTAACGGATGATTTATAATTTTTAACTGTTCATAAACTTTGTCTTCAGTTTAAGGCCTAACTAATCCAACGATAATTTAAAAGTCTTCAAAAAGTAAGTATTTAGTAAGTGTATTGAGTTAAACTTAAGTCTAAACCTGTAATACCCCTATATCGGTCAAAATATTAATTTCTGATTACGCATGATACTAAATATCCTCAAATGAAGTAAATGACACAATCATGTCAATATACATGTATGTATCTTTAAAAAGAAAATTCTAAAAAGTCTTCCGCAAGGCGACTCTCACATCGCTCCTGGACAACGCATTGGAAATGCCTTCCTGTAACACACACTACGGGTTGCTTAATGCTTACACAGCCTAAGCCCCTAAGACCATTTTATGTTATTTATTACGGCGGCACTGAATCAATAAAATCAATATCAATATCAATAGATAAATAAGAATTTAACGTCTGGTTGCTCGCCATAAGGCAATGTCAGGGACGTCTCTTGCAGAATCTACACAAATAGGCGCCAAAGCACCACACGATGACGACTGAGTACAGAGAGACCACAAGAGAAAGCGAGATCAAAACAGTGCAAGTCCAAGATCCAAGGCAAGCGGGTCAAAATTTAGATCTATGGCGGATAGAGACGGGTTTCAGCTTGCCAAGGAAAGTACCAATACAATTACAAGATCGAAGATCTTGTGGCAGAGAGTTCCATATTGTCGGAGCAGAAAACTTGAAAGAAAACACTGTACCAAATATTAAATCTGCCCATGGCAGATTTAATATTTGGTACAGTGAGAAGGTTTTTACTAGAGGAACGAAGACTACGAGAGGGTTGATAGATTGATAAAAGATCAGATAGATAGGATTGTTTACCATAATTTAAACTTTTGAAGGTCAAGGAAGCCATCTTGAATTTTATACGTTCGGAGACTGGAAGCCAGTGCAGTTTCTTAAGAAGAGAAGAGGTGTGGAGTTTGAGTATTTTTACATTACAGACGACTCGAGAAAGAGAGTTTTGTACGTGTTGGAGACGAATTAGAGAGGTCTTTGGGAGATCATTCAGCAGAGAGTTACAGTAATCAAGTTTAGAATGGATAAGCGCATTAGCTAATACAGTGACGGAATTAATATCAAGGGCCTTACGAATTTGATGTAATTGACGGATATGGAAAAAAGAAGGACAGACCGCTGAAATATGATTTTTAAAGTTTAGATTTGAATCAAAAATTACACCAAGGTTGCGTGCAAAGTCTGTGGGTTTTAAAGGATATCTTTAAATGTAATAGTTGAGCTAGTTATCGTATGACGCTGCTGTGGGGTGCTGATGAGAAGGTATTCCGGTTTTGAAGGACTGACATCAAGGCGATTAGCGCAAAACCAGGAGTGAACTAGATCAAGGGTGGATGTAAGATTGGACTGAGCAGCAGAAGAATCGGGACTAGAGAACGAGATGTAAATCTGGGTGTCATCAGCATAAAAGTGAAATTTCAGCATCGAATCAGTTAGCAAGTGACTTACGGGGGTGGTATATAAGGTGAAAAGGAGGGGACCAAGCGCAAAACCCTGAGGGACTCCACAAGGTAGAATGCAGGATGGTGATAAAGTATTTTCAATAACTACAGATTGGATATGATGTGAGAGGTATGAGGATAGGAGGCTATGAGCCTTGTCAGAGATTGCGAAGCAAGAATTGCGTCTAGAAAAGAGTATTTTTGACACCATAAACCACCATATTGTGGTTTAAGGTGTCAAAAGCAGCAGAGCGATCGAGAAGAACTAGGGCAGATACGTGCTATGCGTCCATGGCTAGACAGAGATCATTGTGGATCTTGGTTAGTGCAGTTTCAGTTGAGTAGAATATACGATAGGCAGATTGAAAAGGTGAGAGTGATGAGAAAGAATCTAAATGAAGACAAAAATGTGAGTATATAATCCATTCGGGGACTTTGGAAATGAAGTTACGATTAGAAATTAGCCGATAGTTGGAGAGCTCATTGTTAGGCAAGGACGCCTTCTTCAAAAGAGGAGTAACAACGGCTTTTTAAATGGGATGGAAAGACACCTTCACTAAGACAGAGGTTTATTAAATGAGTAATGGGAGGCACAAATGCATCGATACAGGATTTGATAAGTTTAGTTGGAATGAGTTCCAGAGGACAGGATGAATCAGACGAGTTAAGAATTACAGTACGAACTTCTTGATGAGTTGCCAAGCGAAACCCTGATAATGTCGGTGGGGAAGGAGTGCATTTATCAGCAAATGAGAAACTTAAAGTAGAAGAGGGTATGGAAGAGCAAAGATTGGTAATTTTATCACTGAAGAAAATCAGGAAGGATGAGGCGATAGTGGTAGATGCAATGTCGGAAGGAAGAGATTTAGGTATATTTCTACAGAGAAGAGAATCCATTGCATTCCACAATTTCTTAGGGTTATGTTTATTCTCAGTAATGAGGCTTTTAAAATAGGTGCTTTTGGATTTAGCAATTAATTTATGAACAATAGCCAATTGAAATGATCAAGCCGTTTAACGAATATAACTAATTTAGTTAGTATCGTTTTTTATCGTTTAGTATCGTTTATTTGTTCATCACAGCACAGATTATACAAACAATAGGAACGTGCATGTACTATGTAGTTAGATAAACAAATAATGCAAAAGAGGCTACCATAAAAGAGCTATAGCTCTGTTCGGTAATACCTTAATTAATAGCTACAGCAGAGTCTACTTGAGTCTCTAAGTCGTGAAATACAAACAAATTCTATAACATTACCAATTAGGCTTACAGTAAAACCGTTGGTAGTTTAATTACTATCACACAGCATCTTATACTTAATTTGACGCTATCTTCTGCTCAAAAGTCTTAAAAACCTGCTTTTATCTCACCGCTTAAATGGCCACTCATAAGCTGATCTTAATACAGTGTACAATGAAATCTAGAGTATGACTCAAGGACACGTATTCCAAACACGCAAACGTGAATTGTTATACTTTACTAAGTTCGTAGACATCAAGAAAGTCCATTAAGTCTATTAATGTAATGGAACGGGGTCGCAGGTGCCATAAAATGAATCGAACTTCCTGGGTAGAACGAGAAGATTCAGGTAATAACGGGTTCAAATCCCACGACGCGAAGGGTATCCTTACAGTTACGGGTCCTACCTACGAGATGTGAGGAATGTGGCTGACTACGGCAGAAGACTATTCAATAACGAACATTGCATAAACTCTCATAAATACACTTATATTATCTGTTGTGCATCATGGTTTACAGGTATAATACACGAATAAACTACATGTATCTTTAAGTTCGGAATACGTACGATACTAAACTTTACGTTCACGTTCGATACTAAGCCTTAGTAACTTTGTTACCGTTTCAGTAAAGAAGAAGAAAGTAAACTACGATATAAAGACTGTTCGTTAGTTCGTTACCTTAGGTTCGTGAGAGTAAGAAATCAAATAATAAGAATAGACCCTTAAAGACTCTAACTAACTGTTAATGCAAAGCAAGAAGAAAGTAAAGAGCAAGAACAAGCACGGAAGAGAAAGAACAAGAGCAAAGCAAGAAACTAACTGGAGCTCGGACTACCGAGAGAAGCTAGCTTATACAGTCCGAAAGACACATATACATTCACACATACAAGCAGATATACCAAGAGAAAGACACTCACACGTTACTAATGAAAATCGTTCTATGGAAACCTGTTACAAAGGTTATCACCATTTAATCAGTTAAATCAGTAGCAATCAACTGGATTCTGAATCAAGCATACTTTAAAGGTCATGAAAACAAACTATAGACCTTTCTTAATATGTAGTGACAGCTGTGCACAGATTATAAACAAAGTCAGGTGGGAAGTGGTGGTGGCTTGGGGAGGGGTGTTTGTTTAATACATATGCATATACCTATTAGAAATTTCTTCATTTATTAAGAGAATGACATTAAATATAAATTCTAAAGGAAATTATATTTCAATAAATTAATTATCAAATGATTATAAAATACTCTCGTAATTTACACTTAATGTCTAGATAAACTATATAGAGAAGATACGTTACATTTATGAGATATCTTACATTATAAATGCCTGCCGTAAATCAGTCAACTGTTGAGTGCACAGTGGCGCCCTCCGATGAATAAGAAAATATACGATGTGATTTTTTCTAAGTAAACACGTTTTATGAAAGGTCTATAACTAATTTGGAAAGTCAGTGAGCATTTCCATAGTGGAATTTATGTTTTGAAGCGTTAATTAGATAGAGCTAGGTATTGTATTTTCGTTGATTTTATTTTATGTAAAGTCGTTTTAGTGCTACGAGTTGAACGTGTATTTGAATATTTCGGATTCATCATAAGGACAGTCAATTTGAATTTACTTAGCTTTTCGTTGATATTATCTATTTGGATATTTCTTTATTTTCTTGATCTGTATTAAATTCGCGTTTTAGTTTAAAATTAAAAGAATTAAATATTAAATACCGTACGTAGTTTGTTAGTAAATACGTGAAAGGTCGGAGTCTTTAGATTAGAGTGTAGTTTAATTACGAGGTTAGATGCGAATCCCTTGAATAGTTCAGTAGGCCTACATTTAAGGGTTTTAGCGTCTGTTTCAGGTGTGGTTAGCCGGGTGAGGTAGGACCAACCTTGATAATAGTAATCTTTGAGTACTGAATATTCTAACTCATTGCAGATCCGGTGCTTACCAGCGACGCTACTATATCTGGATACTGGATGGCGGCTCAGACAGTCACTGACAAAGGCGACTGCAAGAAAAGATTTAATTGGATTCCACTTCCAACGAATCACGGATTCAATGTATCATACAGTGATTTTGCTGCAGGAGAACCAAATTGCTACTCCACGGACCGGAGCTGTCTTCATTTCTGGAAGAAGAGTGACTTCCAGTGGGACGACTATTATTGTACTAATAAAAAATTCAGCATCTGCGAAATAAAACCACAGGAAGCAGGGGCGGATCGAGGAATTTTTTAAGGGGAGGGCCGAAATTTATTCTTGAGAATAAATACAAATTTTTTTGCTTACTTCTTATTTTTGCCTTCTTCGGGACATGTGACGCAACCAGAAAAATGCTGTGGGAGGGGGAAGGGCTCAATTTTTTTTAACTACTGCGCTCGGCTCATAGAGTCGGTGTATCCCCGTATCCCCCCACCCACCCAAACTTAACCGTACTGAAGTGAGAGGAAAACTTAAAATGCCTAAAATTGTTCTGGAAAAACGTAGGTTAATTTTGCACCTCAGCTCCGGGACAGAGTTGACATTTTTTACTTACACCCTTTTTCCTCTTAAACAGTGGTTAACTACGATATCATGTCGATAAATAAATAGCATCAGTATCGAAAAATTTTGCGCTGCCATTGAGAATTCGACTCTAATCAAGTCGCCTTCTCTTGACCTTGATAAACTTGTACACCAGTACAACTTCACGCTTTCCTGCTTGACAAGCACGCTCCTTTAACTTGTAAGATAATTAGGGAATCTAACCCATGGTTCACTCCCGAACTAGCTAAGTTGAAGGCTGCGTGTCGTAGAGCTGACAGGAAGTGGCGCCAAACCCATGCTGTAGTTTGGAAAATTACTTCCAATCTACAGCATAAAGAGTATCGTTCTGCCATCGCATCTGCTAAGCAAAGATACTACTACACTGTCATCCCCAATGCAGTAGACTGCAAGAACCTATGGAAAGTGGTCAACTCTCTCTTACATAGATCACTCTCTCCATCTTTTCCTTCACTTCCTGCTGAATCACTTCCCTAACGGTTTGCTTTTCACTTCTCCGACAAAATCAACCACATAAGGTCTTCCATCACTCCTCTCATCTGTAGCTCCACACTCAGTATCGTCAACCAACCAAATCAACTGATGAGCAGCTTAATAGCTTTACCCTGTCACCATTGAGAAAATCACGCAAAAAGTCTTGAATTCACCTTCCAAGCACTGTAATCTCGACCGTATTCCCACTTCTATGTTAAAAAGTGCATCCGTGTTCTTCACCACCTTCAATTTCCACAATTGCCAACTTATCCTTGTTCTCTGGCACATTTCCACAGTGATTCAAAAATGCCAGTGTCACTCCACTCATACAGAAACCCTCGCTGGACAAGGAATCAATCTCCAACTACAGGCCTATATACAATCTACCATTCATTTACAAACTGACTGAGAGACTAGTCTTTCGAAGACTCTCAACCTATCATAAGTCCATCGACCTCTTAAATAAACACCATCAGCTTATATCCAACATCGCTCTACTGAAACTGTTCTACTTTCCATCTGTAACACTATTACTAACGCCATTTGCACTCAACCAGTCACTGGACTACGTACCCTTGATTCTCTGCTACTTTCGACACCATTGATCACCAAATCCTCCCACAAAGTCTTTCCTCTTGGTTTGGAATCCACGGCTATGCACTTGCCTGGTTTACGTCACATCTAACCGATCGTACTCTTAGCGTCAAAGTGCAAGAGTATGCCTCTTCTCCTTCCATCCTTAAGTACGGTGTGCCTCAGGGCTACGTTCTTGGTTCTATCCTCTTCAACCTATACACAACTCCACTAAGATCCTTGATCTCTTCACATTCATTAGATCATCAACTTTTCGCTGACGACACTCAGCTGCACACATGCTTTACCCCCCACTCCTATCCTGATGCGAAAGATTGCCTACAAAAATCCCTTCAATTGATATCATCCTGGATGTCTGCCAATTTCTTGGAACTCAATCCATCCAAGACTGAGTTCGTGATGTTTGGAACACCTCAGCAACTTTCAAAACTGAACGAAGTGACCCTGGCTCTCTCTTCCGACGTTACGGTCACACCAGTTTCTTCTGTGAAGAATCTTGGTGTTGTCCTTGACCACCACCTCACATTCTACGAACACTAAAACATCATAGCCATGCTTGTTCCATATTCGCGATATTCGTCAAATAAGACCTTATCTTTCTCTTCAGACTGCCACTACGATTGGTGCTGCTCTCGTACAATCCAAAAAATGGACTACTGCAGCTCCCTATTTCTAAATCTTCACAGTTGCGATATCGATAGTTTGCAGTTCATTCGGAATTCTCTTGCACGTGCACTCTTTTGTAGCTCCAATATTCTCACGTCACTCCAATCCTCAAGTCCTTGCACTGGCTCGGAGTTAGAGAAAGAATTTTGTACAAGACAGTTACTCTAACATACAAATCCATCACTACACCCGGCAATAGTTACATGTCTCACTTACTACAATTGGGGCACCCTACCTCCAGGCAATCGTTCACCAAGTCCTCTAGATTAGTTACTCTTGAGAGACTGAACATTCTTTCACGTAGCAAGCTGTCTGGGCGCTCCTTCCAGCATGCTGCCCCACATATCTGGAATTCTCTTCCTTCCACTCTGCGCACCCCCTCATCTATTCCTGATCAGCCGTTCTTACTTCACGAACAATTTCATAGGCGATTGAAAGCTTTGCTCTTCGACTTTTCCTATCCACCAAATGTCCATGACCTGAGACCAACACGTAAACCTCCATTCTGCTAATACCCCTCCTTGGACTGACTACCCGGATTTTGGCTTGCACCGTTTTTGGACCCCTCACTCGGCTAAGCGGTTATAATTTGGTTCCACAGTGTTCGATATTGTCATGGACGGCAGTAGCACTCTAATCATATTGTTGTTGTTTTTGTTGTTGTTAAAGTGAAAACTGAGAGCTAGGGAAACGATCAACATCTGTCGGGCCACCTTCCATTATACATGGCTCCTAGTATACCAAAGATGGCCCCTTAATCCCACATTTGAAAAAATTGAGCTAGTGGAGCTGAGTTACCTCTCGTACCCTTCCCCCATCCACTGCCTTTACAAACATATTAACACATAGAAATTGCCATAAAACAATGAAAATGTAGTTTTAATTTTTTTATCACTGGGCCTAAGTGGGGGCCCGAGCCCCCTGGCCGCCCCCTGGATCCGCCACTGACAGGAAGCTTAAACCGGAACCTCTAGAGGAGACACGTTGTATTTCACGTAATTACACAGGGAATGAAATGTTACAATTTAAAAGTAAGGTGGGAATGGCATTTTAAAACAATTTAATATGATTTTCGAATTTTTCATATTTTAACAGAGAGAAAACTGATAACTCTGCAAGAAGGGGTGTTAATTAGGGAGGGGCTGTACCATGACCCCCGCAAAGTTTCTACATAGATTTTTACGATAGAGTTTTATGGTTTATTTTAGTTATTGCTAATGCTAATGCTTAGCAATTACTGTTTGCTAAACATATTACTGTTTGCTTTGCTATTGCTAATGATTTTAGTTCTTGTTGATGATACATAGGTCTACATAGAATCTAAGGTGTTGGGGGAGGGGGTGATACTGATGAGAATTGGCTAATATTCAAGACACCTGTTTATACTCAAGTTATATATGAGCCTTAGGCATAGATAGGGCACTGTTATTTGTGTAGGAATTAACGTGTTGTTTTATGAAGTGCTCTTTAAGGAGCGTCCAGACTGACTCATAAGTATTAGGAGCCTATGTACCCTGGACTTACTTAACAGAATATTAGACAGAAAGGTAGAGAGAGTGAGATAGAGAGAGAGAATATTAGATAGAGAGAGAGAAAGAAAGAGAGAGATGAAGAGAGAGAGAAATACAGTAGTAGCCTACATTACAATTACTGTAGCAACATTACAATTTTTAGTAACACTTAAACGTCATAACAGATGCCTTTTAAATTTTAAATAGCATATTCACTTTTGCTGAATGACTTTTTGAATATTATTTTATTTTATCCAAGTTTAATCTCTCAAAGATCACACTAAAAACGAAAAATAAAGGGCCCAGTAACAGCTTTGAATGTCTTAATAGCGTAGGGGTAACGTCATGAAGTTTTAAATGACAGATCCTGAGGTGAATTGAACTCTCGTGGGTTCGAATCCCAGCCGCGCTGATCTGAGAGTAAAATCTCGGACATTCACAGGACTGGTTACACGGAACCTTTTAAACATGTGGTATTAAAAAGTGAAATATATCAACATAGTTGATTATTTCACCATAGTGCGTGTTTAATTTGTATTGTCATACAAGGCTGTTTCTGTTCCATATATTTTTCCTGAATATTCTTGTACTCACTTTTACTCACTGTAATTTTGCTATGTAGCCTAATGTGTTCATGATTTGGGTTTGTCAGTTGTTATAATATACTGAAATTGATTGATTTCGCTTAGAAAAGAAAAACCTAAAAGCTAAATGCTTCATTGCAATGGTGTTATAAACTCCCTTGTCAGCTGTTCCAACTTGCTCAAAAAGGCCCAAAATGTTAACTTCAAAACATAAAAAAGGTCGTTCAAAACACATTTTGGCCCACGAAGGAATGGGCCAATGAATTAATGCCACTGCTCCAAAGCTGAACGTACACGCCCCTGATATTCCTACAGTTCGGAGCAGTCGAGGTTAGGCCTATAGACGAGAAAATACGTGATGGAAGGAGGGAGGTTGTTAGCAACAATGATAATCATCGGAGTCTCTCTCTCTCTATTAGTGCGCTGCCTACTGGCAGGGCCATAGTATATAACGCCTCCACTCTTCTCTGTCTTCCGCTTTCTTCTTCATTTCCACATATTAGTGGGTCTTTAAATCATCTAATATACCTAATCTCGGCCTGCTCTGCCTCTTTTTCATTCCGTTCTATCTTCTATGACCTCTTCTATGACCTCTTTTAACAGACTTTCCCCCCTTAGAATGTGTCCTATCCAACTCTTCGGAGTATTGGCTTATATTTAAAGTTTAAACGGTTAACTAGTAAAAATTCTACAACATAGTTTTCCATAGTAGAAGTTGACGAGCAGTTCACTAATTTAGTTAATAATGCCTGTCGCTTCTTTTGCAGTGTAAGCCTGCAAGTAGAGTATTTGACTTTTTAAATTAAAACTCTTATATATATTCTCTTTAATAAAATTATTATAAAATTAATAAAGTATTACAAATTTTTAAAAAATAAATTGTCGACTTTGTTTGATATGTTTCTGTTTTCTTTTGCGCTATTTGTTTTACTACAAATTCCTCAACAGAGGAATAGCACAGAGGTTATAGATGTTAAGTAGCATCATCAAGTTTTAAATGACCGAATCTAAAGAGAATTGACCTCTTGTGGGTTCGATTATCGGCTGCGAAGATCTGACAGCAAAATCTCAGAAATTCACAGGACTGGTTATACGGAAAATGAAATAAGTTAACGATTTTAACACATAGTATAAAAGCGATAGATATCAACGTAGGCCTACTTGGCCATTTCGCTATAATGCGTGTTATTATTATTATTATTATTCAAACCTTTTATTCATCCATAATTCATTCATTCATTCATCCAGGCAGCTTGTCGTTAAGTTGCCCGACTGTATGCTGATCAGAAGGTCAAATGGTTTAAATCCATTGCTGGTCTCTTACTGAAACCGTGACACGCTTTAAAATAGGAAAAGCTAAAGCGGCTAAACTAAATTATAGTAATTAATTGCAGTCAGATATCGAATTGTTCATGAGAATATATAAGTCAATTACATTCTCATGAGCACACCTTTTATTGATGAGGCGAACTCTATACATATAAATCCTTTTGATTCCTAACATGCTAAGCTTTAGGATGAAAAAAGCTTCTATATATAGAGGTGGATTTGAATTACGTTCTTAGATATCCCTGCATTGTGTTCTTCCGTGTATGGTGTTTTCGGTGGCTCTAACGGCACCGTTTTCGGTAAGGGGGAATTTTTTAAATTATAGTCATGAAATCCTATATTTTCTGATCATCCTTTCATAAATATATGGGATTATTTTTCTTTTTGGAATTTGTTATTAATAAATATTTTCTATTATGTATCATCTTCATCATCATCACATCTGCCTAAATAAGCATAAAATATTGAGTGCATGCAGTCCCTGGCCACATCCAACTAAGATGTTTTTAAATAATATTAAACAAATAGCTAAAACAATTAACGTAGTAATCTGTCAATCTAAACGTTTTAAATTCGAATTAAAAGGAAACATTTGCAATTTCTCCAAATCATGACATAAAACAAACATAAACTGAATGAAACCTTCATTAAATACTACTTAATATATGAATTACATCTATATTTTTTATTGTCATTGCGTACTTCATGCCTAAATGCTAGAAATAAAGAAAATTATATCTTAGTTGTAATGCTAAAACTTTATAAAACAATCTAGCGACTATGGTTCATTCAGATGAGGCCAAAACTGAATGAGAAGTAGAATGATTAATCTACCGACTCGAAGACTCCCAGCCATATAGCGAGCGTCCTTAATTACGTGTTAACATTGTCTTATAACACCTAATGAAGTCGACCTAAGGTAAACTTCAAGTTAAGGTCGATGACCTTAATATGCATTATATAGATTCAATTACAGTGTAACAAATTAACGTCTAAACGACTTTCAGATTCGTACCGGGATCTTTTGCACTCACCTATACAAGGTTAGGTTGTTCTACGGGAGTTGGAAAGTTGATTGCGGGCGTCTTTAGTAAAATCAAACAGTTTTGTAATTCGATGAAAGCAGCAGCGTAAAACAATTAGACAATTTGCACTGAAAATACTATAACCTATTCGTTGTTCTGCCGGTGTCTCAATTAAACTTTTACTTGACTTAATCAGCCTACTCTTATGCTCCACCGCCGATCAGGAATTCTCTTTCATCTACTCTTTGGAAGTCTTCGATTGAATCACATCGGTGACATCGGTCTCCGCTTTCCTATGAGCAGTTTCATAGGTAGTTGAAGACCCATCTTTTGCGTCTCTCTTCTTCATCCAGTGAGTATGAGTTGCGGCCAGAATGCAAGCCTCCTTTTCTTTAATCTTTCTTTCATTTTTCTTTCCTTTATCTTTGGACTGACCTTTTGAATTTTATCATTTGCACTTTTTTGGACCTTCCTTTTGCAAACATGCTAGGATTTGTCTCAATAGTGTTCGATGTTGTCATTGGCGACAATAGCACTCTAATTGTTGTTATGTTATGTTTATGAGCTTCGTTGTAGAAAAATCCCTCTTGCATGAGGCATAATTTACAGGGAGGACTGCTGAAATTTTTGCTAATCTAAATGTCTCATGTAACGCTTCTGCGGATTCCACGGTTCCAAAAAGCAATTTTAAAGCAAGCAGATTGATAAGTGTGTGAGAGTCTGATCTATTCGATCTTAGCTTCGTTGCGTTGCAATATTCGGCTAAGCTAATGAAGCTCACTATGAAGGTCTACCACGTTAAGTTCTAGCTCAGCAGCCCTTCTATTTTAAACAGCGTGTGGACTCGGGCAGACTGCTAGGTTGCGCGTGAGTAACATGATACATATCACTGATGTCGGGTTCTGACGGTGTGGCTTAAATTCACTGTTCGATTATCATTATTAAAGTGCGTCACACTTTAATTAAGCATCTTAAACAGGCATCATCTTAATAAAAATAATAACAACAATTAGAGTGCTACAATCATCAATGACAACATCGAACACTATTGAGACATAAAGCCGGCGAGCAAAAGAAAGAAGGTCCAAAAACGGTGCAAAGTCCAAAATCCAGAAATTCAGTCCAAAGTCTTAAATAGGCATCTGATGCTCCTGATCAGCACTGTTATGTTATGGTAATCAGCAATAAAAATCAATATTTTTGTTGACCATTTTTGGGGTGGCCACTGGGGTGGCCAGCCCTTCATTTGGAGACGGCCACCCTTCAGAAGCGCCACTGATTAGGCCTACCTAAATGGGTCCAATCACGACCGCGAAAATGAGTCAGACATACAAGATTACGAGACTCCAGACATACCGTAATTAATCGAATAATCTTTTTCCGAGAGTATATCCTACTCCTTCAATCGTCATTTTAGACATTACTTGCTTGTTGATTGTGTTACGAGTAACTGGTGAAACGACTATGGCCGAGATTCGTTAACTTTACTGTGATATACGGCCGACTGGTAGGTTCTACTCTGCCGACAATATTCGTGTTTGAGAAATAAATACTTCGGCTGATCACGTCCTGAGAAAAAGCACATGTTGAAATGCACAGAAGTGATATAGTTTCAGATCTAGACCGGTAGAAGCGGTGGTGGCTTTCCAATAGATAGGATACAGATATATATATATATATATATAAATATATATATATATATATGTATGTATATACATACATGTATATATATATACTATACAGGGTGAGTAAATAAAAGATTACACCTGCAAAAAGTTTGAATATATCAGGCTACTGTTAATATTTTCCAATAAAACTTTTACCAATAACTAAAGGACTAATTTCTGACGGGGTGGCCAATTTTCATCCATTTTGGACATAGATTGGTCAGTTATGCAAGTTTCAGCAGAGCAACCCCCCATTTTTACCTAAAAATGGCGTTTGCTACAACGGTAAGGGCAAATTGCACGTCATTGATGAGAAACTAAAGGTGAACTCTCAGTATTACGTCAACACTTTGCTTCCGGAGCTGTTTGAATATTGCTATGCTCTTCTACCAAATGGTTTCATCTATCAGCAGAATGGTGCTCCGGCTCATGCATCTCGTCATGCACAGGAATGGATCAGTGAGAGAAGCCCGGATTTCATCAAGAAGAATGAATGGCCTCCAAACTCTCCCGATCTAAATCCTCTGGATTACTAGGTTTGGGGAGCCATGCTGCATCTATACCAGAAACACCAGCCGAAGCCTATAAACAAGACAGAATTGCAGGAAGTGCTACAATCTATCCGAGAGAGAGTGCCCCAAGCTGGAATCAACAAGGCTGTCCTAGCGTTCCGAAAGCGACTGCAGTCCTGCGTAGCAGCGGGAGGAAAGAATGTCGAATAGTCAGTAATGCTAGCAGATACAATTGGTTCTTTCTGAACCACTACAGCGGCCCTTTTCAGGGCCAAAATAAAATAAACTTAAATATAATTTATATTTACAGTACATTAAAAAATGGGGGTTGCTCTACTGAAACTTGCCTAACTGGCCAATCAATGTACCAAAATGGATGAAAATTAGCCACCCCAACAGAAATTAGTCCTTTAGTAATTGGTAAAAGTTTTATTGGAAAATATTAACAATACCCTGAGATATTCAAACTTTTTGCAGGTGTAGGCCTAATCCCTTTTATTTACTCACCCTGTATATGTTGTATATGTTGTATATGTAATATATATATATATATATATATATATATATATATATATATATATATATATATAGATCCAACTTGCCTTTTCAGTTTTAAAGTAACGTTATGAATGTTGAACCTATGCTCACGCGGAGCGGGTTGCACGTTGGCTGACCTAGGGTTAGAGCCCAGGCCACTTGCATCCTAGGCGAACACTCTAACCGTTCCCTATCAATTCCTAGTTAATTTAGATCCCACAACCTATGCAGGGTGTTTAGTATTTTGTCGTCTCTTTTGCTATACTGAATGTGAATGAACCGGTTTTAGCGCAGGTTTTGCGCTCAGAAATTCCCTTATAAATCGGCATCTTGATGAGACGGGCTATTAGCAATTCTAAGCATTAACATTAATTTAGTATTAGAACTTCTTAGTAGAGATTATAGGAAACCGGTCATAGTTTTACGCAATCACATTAGCTATAGCTATTACCTACTGACCCTAGGCCCTAGCTACAGCTAACGATTGTAAATTTAAATTTTTTATTTAGTTATCTTATTTATTTAGTTTTTCAGTTTTACTAGATTTATTTATCAGTTTATTAGTATTTTTAAATTAGAGTTAGTTATTTTATTTATTTGGTTTAGCTTATAAAGTTGCTTGACGTTTCCCCAATAACAGAGAGGCTATTGGTTCGAATAACGTTCGTCTTTAGCGGCATCCCTTGCGGTACGGAATGATACATTATTTATACTTAGCCTTAGATATTTTACACTGTAGCTGAAAAGTAACTTCTACATTTCTCGCATCAAATCGACTATTACCAAACGCATGTTAGCAATATATTCGCACCGCAACGAATTTTTTACGCAGATACTAAAAAAGTTCTTTCGGTAATAGGAAAGAACTTTTAACAAAAAGTCTAAAGAAAGACACAAAGATTAAGACAGTGAAAACCTTGGTATGGACCACGCTATTATATGGATGTGAAACGTGAACCTTAAGGGAGAAAGATATTAGAAAATTGGAAATGTGGACTTGGAGAAGAATGGGGAGGATTAGCTGGATTCAAAAGGTTACAAATGAGGAAGTTCTTGAGAGAGTTGGTACAGATAGACAGTTGATAAATGTATTAAGAAATAGGAAGAAGAGATGGATAGGACACATTCTAGGGGAGGGGAAGTCTATTAAAAGAGGTCATATAGAAGGTAGAATGAAAGGAAAAAGAGGCAGGTGCAGGCCGAGATTAGGTATGTTAGATGATTTAAAGACCCACTCATATTTGGACATGAAGAGGAAAGCGGAAGACAGAGCAGAGTGAAGGCGTTATATACCATGGACCTGCCAGTAGGCAGTGCACTAAGAGAGAGAATAAAAAGTTATCCAACAACAAAAATTGTGTAAATATCGAGAAGTGTTAAAACATTAATATAATTGTTAAAACAATAGCACAGGAGTTTCAATATTTGTGAGCAAAGTGTGTCAGTTAACGTAGATGTGTCCAAACAGACTCCTCCCATTTGTTGTTTGATAACCCATCCTAATCGAAGGAACGACCCGATACAAATCTGTCAATCAGATCCCAGCTTCTTTCTGGTTGGTCATACGGCAGTATATGCCCGCCCTCACGAACTGTAACCTATAAATTAACCAAACAAATGTCTTTTAGGAATTCAGTTTCGGATAAATCAATTAATCAGTAAATTAATTAGAAAAACATTAAATAAATCTATTAATCAATACATTAATAAATCAAATTAATCAATAAATTAATTAATCATTCGAAGAAACAAGCACTTAATCCATAAATAAACGATCTATAATGAAATACTACATCCAACGAAGAAAGTAGTCAATTAATCAAATCAGTCAACTAGTTAATCAGTCAAGGTATAAAGCAATAAAAGAATCGATTAATCATTCATTCAATCAATGGGTGATCTGCAGGGCGTTACAGTAATATAATCTGACAGAGCAGCGACGAGAAATAGTCAAGTGTTAAAGGTATTGTTGAACGTGAGACAAAATCTAAGAGTTCAAAGTTCAAGCAGGTTTGACATTTGATTTTTGAACAAGACATGGATTTGTCCATGAGCCAGAAGTGTCATATGGATCAAATTTCTTTTAGCTTTTCTACTTTTAACTTACTTCAATATTTCTTTGTATTTTTCTTCAAACTTTTCATTCAATCAAGTAATTTAGAGTAACAAGTAAACACTATCGATAAAAGCTTTTGATTGGGAGACCAAGGATTTGATGTTATTGCACGCAAAGCATTATAAGGACCTGAATGGCATTACATCATACCGTATTGTATTATAGGCTTACCAAAAGAAATTGTATTACTTTACAATACGTATTACCTATTAAAGCTGCAATAAATAACGTTATACAAGTATTTTAACAATTTCTTACGTACTGAATTATACTACATTTTGTATAGACTTACACTGAATTACATTTGTTAGTATTCAATCTTAGTAAAAGTGTACTAACTTAGTGCTGTAAAGGATTGCTAGCTACGGCCTACATTTAACTTATAGGAAAAACCGATATTTCGTTGCTTGCAACCAAAGAGGAGTTAACGTAGGAATGCAACAAAAAAATCATCGCAATCGTCACTTTACTCAGTTAAAAGATACTTTACCTAAGGCAAAGCCACTACGAGTGAGTTAACTAAGTGCTCTGTAGCGAGCGTAAAAGCAGACCATGTAGGAATAAGTAGCTTGGACTAACTATTTGAGATATGAGAAGAGCGAGTAACCTGATAGAAGTCGTGCACTCTCCTCACGTAGCCTGCGACCTCTACGTCTGAAGGTCGAATCTTCCAGATCGTTCGATTAGTGCGCATGTACTCAGCCCTGTGCGCCCACTCTATGGTCGGTATCATGGCCTCTGTGAGAGGTACGGCCACGATTACATCGAGCTGTCCCGTGTACAACATCACCTGCAATATCCATCATGGAATCTTGCAGTATTAACAGATTTAATCAAACATTTCGTAGCCAAAGTAAATATATGCAACAATCATACATAGTAACGTATGTGTAACTTACATAGTATATTCGTATCCCAACCCTGGTTAAACTGAGATTTAAGGAAGGATGATGATGATGATGATAATACATAGTAACCTATGTGTTTTCTAACATTATGTAAATCATGAACCCTTGAAAGGATGTGGATGCATACAAGAAAAATGAGGCTCCCATCTTGTGTCTATAACGACGGAGAATTCTATATTTAGTGTTTATTGTTTAGTAGAGTATATCATGCAAAGGCATCTTCATACTTTATAACAATTAAATACAGCATAACAAATAGTAGCCTACAAAATAAAATTTACAACAACAAATATGTTGTACTGGAAGCTTGACTGATTTTTGAAGATTGCGCATCTTAGCATAGACAAAAAGTTTTAAAATGAAATAATATTCTTTATATATCAATCTTTATTGAACCAAAAGGCAGCAAATTAATACAACAGTGATAAAGTAACATAGGCTACATAATACTACATTACAACACACATGAAATAGTAAGTAATAATTAAATTCATGAAAGGAATCTTATCAATGAGTTAAATTGCGTAAATTAATACTATTTGATGTCTTCGGCGTTGACATACCACAATTCTGTCTTTTCTCACCAGATTTTGGATGCTATGAATGTTACAAATATTCATACAAAACAGCAGATCGTTCATACAAGACACCTGAAATACTTTAAACAAAGCCTCATTGAATGCAAATTCTAATTTCTAATTTCGGATTTATTCAAATTTAGCGCTTCAAGAGCACATATTAGACTAGGTACTGCTATAGATTCAAGCAAATGGATAGGAATATTTAAATCAGGTATCCTGCCTAGCTTTGAATATAATTCATTCACAGCGGCATAGAACTTAAATTTAACATGTGTAAATGATACCTTAACTTATCTTTATTACAAATATTACAGATAGTGTACCACAGACCTTATAGTAGTTCATAATTTCGGCCAGATAAGGTTTAGCAGACTGCATAATGTCGTTTATCAAATATTTCTCCACTGTTTCACCAGAGTTGTACGTCAAGTTCCCCACATGTATAGCTTTGCGCACTTCAGGCCTCGCCAGTAACAGAGAGTAATACTGAAAATCGGGAGGACTCTAAAAAAAAGAAAACTTTCTGCCACTCGCTCTACTAGACAACAGTTTCAAAGAAAGGGTTGATGCGCAAAAATCAGGTTACCTACTAGTTGTATCCATTAACTCAAATTCTTCAGAGGAACTCATTCATTTGATATTATGTTTTGCAGGACCCATTTCATATAACTAATCGTCTCTAAAAAATTCAAAAATGCTTGCACGCAAAATTCGGCGCAATCCATAATAAATAAAATAAAATAGACGGACATACTCTGCTAAAGACTGTACCATTGATAAATATGTATATCGGTGTGCGAGGCGACCAGTGCCCCGGAAAGGAATAAGTCATCTGGCTATGATGGGCTAACTGCTGAACACATTATACTTGCGCATGAATCAGTTTTTATTGTTCTTCGCCTTTTAATATTCCGATTCATACTGGTCTAGTCCCATGTGTCTTTGGAAGGGGCAAGACTGTTCCACTACTCAAATATAAAGACTTTAAAAGAGAAATTTCTGCAGATGACTTCAGGGGTATATCGATCTCCAAATAATAAGCAAGTTGGATGGACTAATGTAATACATTCTTTCGGGAAGGTTGTTCGAGATTTCAACGATAGGAATAGTATTATTAAAATTGCCGTAATTGATCTTAGCAAAAGCGTTTGATAAATGTAATATATAAGGCTTATAGTACTTGTTACAGATAAAAAAGGTAAACTCAATCATATTTTATAAAATTGCTTTTGCAAGAAAGGCACAGCATTAAATAGAAACGATGCAATCTCTCAACACGTTCCCTTAATATCTGGAGTTAAATAAGGTGGTATACTTTTACCAAAGTTTTACCATTGTTTTTGTAGATGATGCATTAGATAAATTACAACTTCCGAAATATGGATGCTTTACTAATTATCAATGTTGCAATAGCTATATGTACACCAGGATCTTGGCCAAGCAACTGGAAACGGTCAGTCTTCATACCAATACCGAAAAAGGGCGATTCCAAAGACTGCGCAAACTACCGTACGATCGCTTTAATCCCACACGCAAGCAAGATCCTTCTAAAAATTATCCAGCAACGCATGAGTACAATCATAGATCGTGAAATGCCAGATGTGCAGGCGGGTTTCCGTCGTGGTAGAGGCACTCGTGATCACATTGCAAATTTGCGGTGGATCTTGGAAAATCGCGGGAATGTCAAAAGAAAATGTACCTTTGTTTCATTGATTACACCAAGGCTTTCGATTGCGTTGAACACAACAAACTGTGGGTATGTCTATCAGAAATGGGTATACCATCACGCACAATTCGCTTAATAAAAGCACTGTATGAAAATCAAGAGGCGACAGTAAGGACTTCTTGCGGAGACATAGATTGGTTTGGAATCAATAGAGGTGTGCGTCAAGGCTGTATTTTGTCGTCGTCTTTATTTGATATGTACGCAGAAGCTGTATTGCGGAAGGTAGATATGATTGAATCAACTGTAGGCGTGAAAATTGATGGGAGAAACATCAACAACCTGAGGTATGCGGATGACACCACTCTCCTCGCGGAGAGCAGGGAAGGTCTGGAACAATTCATACTAAAGGTTAAAGAAGAAAGCGAAAAAGCTGGTTTGTTCAACATTAAGAAAACCAAGATCAAGACAACTGATATTGCTGAAACCAAAATCAGAATTGACAATGAAGATATTGAGACAGTCAACGATTTCGTCTTTCTTGGTTCTAAAATTGTCCGTGACGGAGAATCAAGACCAGAGATAAAACGGCGGATAGCAATGGGGCGCACTGCGATGACTGGCATGATGAAAATTTGAAAGAGTAACGACATAAGCCTCGTTACCAAATGCAGGATAGTCAATGCGATAGTCATCCCAATTGCCAACTATGGATGCGAAAGTTGGACGCTAAAAAAGGCGGATAGAAGGAGAATCGACGCTTCCGAGCTTTGGTGTTGGAGATGCGTGTTACGAGTCCCGTGGACGGCTAAAGTTAACAATAGAGATGTGCTAGATCGCATAAAACCAAGTATTTCTCTTGAAGGGAAAATCACAAAAGCAAAGGTTGTCATACTTTGGACATGTCATGCGAGCGAGTTCAATTGAGAAATCAATTATGCTAGGACATATCAGTGGACATATCAGTGGAAAGGTCGTCAAAGAACGCGTTGGCTTGATACTGTAGAATTTGATCTCAACACCAGCTTAGCGGATCTGAGGGAGGCGGTAAGAAATCGTGATACATGGAGACAGATAGTTCATAAAGTGTCCAAGAGTCGGCTTCGTCTGAATGGATAACTCATCATCATATGTACACGGATGATATAATCTTGGTTAGCGTGTCCGTCAATGACTTGCAGAAATTATTGCAAATTTGTGTGTTTTATCAAATCTAGACTTTCTTATAAATGAAAATAATATCATTGCATATTCGTCATATGAATAAGACCAAGATATAATCCTTGTATGTCGCTAGGCATTAAAAGATACTTGTGTTAACTAATTGATAAAATAACCTAGTTAGATATAAATATTATGTGTGTAATCAAAGTTGGACTACTGCAATTCCCTGCTTTTAAATCTTCCTGTGCGGCGAGATTGATCGGTTGCAAACTGCAACCATAGTTCAGAATTCTCTTGCAATTATTTGCAGGCCCAAGCACTCACACGCTACACCTATTTTAAAGTCTTTGCAGATTAACGAAAGTATCATTTACAAAACGGTTTTGTTAACCCATAGGTCGTTCTCCACCCCTGCACTAAGTAGTATGTCTCTCTTGATTAAAGTGTACAGATACTGCTACCAGGTCTTTTAAATTAATTACTCTTATGTAACCTAGCTTACATTCACACTCAGAGTGCATCTGTCGTCAGTGACAACATCCAGTACTCTAAAATTAAAATAAAGTCGTAGAGCAAGAAACAGGCAAATGTTCAATAAATGGTGCTAATTCATCGTATGAAGACAAGTACAACGAAAGAAAAACTGAAATAAAATTCTGACACTAACACAGTATTGAGATAGTTGTAAAGTCATACCACAGTATTGAGATAGTTGTAAAGTCATACCACAGTATTGAGATAGTTGTAAAGTCATACCACAGTATTGAGATAGTTGTAAAGTCATACCACAGTATTGAGATAGTTGTAGTAGTCGGTGGTTCCTGTGCAGTTTGTGTAGTAAGAAGGAACTCCTGTAAGGTCTCCATCCAGCAGATAATCAAATACCTGATATACAAGATAAATTTCTGGCATAAAAGTATTGAATTAAAATAGTGATAATGAATTCAATTAGTCTACAAAAATTAATAATTAGTTATTGATAAAATAATATTAAATATTATTTAAATTGAATTATTATTACTAATACCATGGTTTCTTAAGTTCAAGAGAATCAATCAAGAAAAAAAATAAAAATAAAAATAAATTAAAATTTTATAGAAATTTAATTAGCTTTTACTTCTGAGATTTCATTATTAAATTTCATTACTGACTTCATTATTAAACTGCGATTTTATTTCCTAAATGCCTTCTATTTATGTCATTCTTTGAGCGCTAAGAGAGTAAGAATGCATGGACTATTCATAAAAATACAAATAAAAGACATCAATAAACATCATATTTTACACAAAATCCCATTACGATTTTGTCTGTTTTCTTTAAGACAATCTAAAAAATTGTAAATAGAAATAAATCTAAAAGAAGAATGTTAAATAGAAGTGAAGACTATGCATTCCAAAATAGAGATTAATTTATCGACTTCTTCATTATAAAAAGTGTCAAAGAGAGTTTGGAGCAGTGATAAAATCTGTAGCCTCGAGCTCACAGGGAAAGAAAGCTATCCATTCTACCAAGTCTCTCCTCGAGAATGAAATACACAACAACGAGAATAAATCTTAATTAATTTTCTCTTTGTCTTCGACATTCTTAAACAACACCTGACTTTCCATTAATTACAAAAGTACTGGTTAGTTTTCCAACTGCACACAGTATGCATGGCATTCAAATCTTGGGACTCGCGCTTCGATCCATCTCTAGAAAGAACAGATGCGCTTTCCAAAACTTTCTCAAAAACTTTTTTCTATTCGAACGAGCCTTCAATTAAATGCACAAGCAGCGCTACTGTGGCATGTTGCATAAAGCAGCGCGTATATAAATGTACTTATTATTTCCAAAGAAGGATCTAACGTCAGCACCAGCTTCAGCCTTCAATTCATTAATATGTTGTTCTTAATTCCATAGACTGCCGACCAGTGCTTACCTGGAAAGCCTTGAACCACTCCTTCTTCTCAATGTACTGAGCGGCAATCTTCACCTGACTCGTGAAATAATCTCTCTGGTTCTCGTCCAGCTGTCCCGTCTGATACATGAACTCTGCGTACGCGTGAATCATCTGCATTGAATCATGCATTGAAGGTGCATTTAGTGAATCATCAGCATAGAGTCAGGCATAGGAGAAGCATTTAGTGAATCATCTGCATAGAGTCATGCATAGGAGGAGCATTTAGAGAATCATCAACATAGTCAGGCATAGGAGAAGCATTTAGTGAATCATCAGCATAGAGTCAAGCACAGGAGGAGCATTTAGTGAATCATCAGCATAGAGTCAAGCATAGCAGGAGCATTTAGTGAATCATCAGCATAGAGTCAAGCATAGGAGAAGCATTTAGTGAATTTAGTGAATCATCAGCATAGAGTCAAGCATAGGAGAAGCATTTAGTGAATCATCTGCAGTGAATCATGCATAGGAGGTGCATTTAGTGAATCATCAGCATAGAGTCAAGCATAGGAGAAGCATTTAGTGAATCATCGGCATAGAGTCATGCATAGGAGGTGCATTTAGTGAATCATCATAGAGTCAAGCATAGGAGATGCATTTAGTGAATCATCAGCATAGAGTCAAGCATAGGAGGTGCATTTAGTGAATCATCAGCATAGAGTCAAGCATAGGAGAAGCATTTAGTGAATTTAGTGAATCATCAGCATAAAGTCAAGCATAGGAGAAGCATTTAGTGAATCATCTGCATAGAGTCATGCATAGGAGGTGCATTTAGTGAATCATCAGCATAGAGTCAAGCACAGGAGGAGCATTTAGTGAATCATCTGCATAGAGTCATGCATAGGAGGTGCATTTAGTGAATCATCATAGAGTCAAGCATAGGAGATGCATTTAGTGAATCATCAGCGTAGAGTCAAGCATAAGAGGTGCATTTAGTGAATCATCAGCATAGATTCAAGCATAGGAGAAGCATTTAATGAATCATCAGCATAGAGCCAAGCATAGGGGGAGCATATACAGTCATGGCCAAAAGTTTGAGATCAGTCGATATTTTTTAGAAAATCATGGTAAAATCGTAGTTTTCTTTTGTATTTAATATGTTCATCATCATAAAACAATATATACATATCATATAGAAATGATAGCATTGCTATAATATAGTCACAGATGTGCTGAGTGACCTCGATAGTCTGTATTTAGTGTGTTTTCCCTTCACGGCCAGGACGTTTGCAATGCAGCGAGGCTTGGAACGGGCTAATGCGTAACAGTTCTCAAGCGAAGTTTCTGTTATCCAAACTCTTTTCGCCACCTCTTTCAGATGCTGAAAGGATGAAGGATTGTGTTCAGCAACCTTTCTATTCATCTGTATCTAAAGATTTTCTGTCGGGTTTAGGTCAGGTGATGATCCCGGCCACGGACTAATCATGGGTACATCGTTGGCCGCAAGTCATGTTGTAATAGTGTTAGCCATATGACAAGGCGCGCCATCATGTTGGAAGTACTCCACATCATGAATACTTCTAAAAGTCAGAACTTTATCTTCAAGAATACCTTGGTAGGCAGCAGCATTGATTGTTGTCCTTGCTCCATGAACCAGATTCCTGCACGGCCGCCCTTCCCTGAAAAAGATCCCCAAACCATCAGCTTGGCACAATGTTTGACAACACTGGTACAATACTTTTATCATTTATCTTCCCAAATGGTCGTCTTACATGCCTGGAAAAAGAGTAAAATTGTGTGAAAGTAGACTCATCTGAAAATAGTACGCTTTCCCAATCATCAGCAGACCAATTGCGATATTTGGGACAAAACGCCATTCTATCTCGAATGTTCTTCTTTGAAGCAGAGGCTTCAATGCTGGCCTTGACTTCAATCCACCCTCAAACAAACGTCTTCTAATGGTTCGTGTGCTTACCCTTGCTTCAATTAGGGCTGTCTGCTGGTTGCTCTGACCCATGTAGTGGAGCAAAAATGTTTTCAAGCTTCGCTACAGAAATTTCAGGGTTTCGACCCAAGTTACGTTTGAATACACAAATATGATAATTTACAGGTCTGAAGCAAAACAGAACAATATGCAGCACATAGTATTATATTCTGAGCGATATTACAGCATTCTGTAAAATTTTAGGTGAGTATTATAATACACACCATGGCAGAATGACTAATACCTGGTTATAGGCCAAATCTGGCGTAAAATTCACTTAATACGCTGCAAATTGAGCAATATTTGCACAAAATATACATATAAAAATCCCAAAGATTATAAAAAACATAAATTACGTCTTTGCTTACAACATGACATAATCAGAAAGTGTTGCAGCATTTTAAAGCAAAATAAGAATATATCATAAAATACGATTTTTTTCCACTGATCTCAAACTTTTGGCCATGACTCTATAGTCCTCTTCTTCACAGAAGGCTGTATTTCAACTTTATTTATTTTTATTTATTAGTTTCTAGTATTTATTTCATTTCATTATTTTAATTTCATTTTAATTATAATAATCGTTTGATATATTGAATATTTATATTTAGTATTTAGTATTTAGCAGTGCTTTTCGCTGATCTTTCACCTCTTCATGGCACATTAATAACAATAATAATAATAATAATAATAATAATAATAATAATAATAATTTAGTCGTTTTTATCAAACCCCAGGTTCTTTACACCGGGGTAAATTAAAACAAACAAATAATAGTAACAATAATAACAATAATAGTAAAGATTTAACATCTGTTCCCTCATCCAGGGATGACATCAGGGACATCCCCTACAGCACACATCACTACAGATCAATTCCCCTAGAACTGATAAACCCTTTGCAAAAGAAACGTGCTGAAGAGAAGTAAGGTCTGAAATGAAAGCCAGACCGGTGATCAAAAGATGGTCAGGATAGAGAGAGCATGCTAATTGGAAGAGATGTCTTAAGCTTGCAAGCAGAAGTTGAAGGAGAAGAACAAGATTAGCAGGTAAATAGTTACAGATCGTGGGTGCTACGTACGAGACTGAAAGTCCGACCAATGATGTTAAAATATCAGGAACAAAGAGAAGATTGGCATCGGTAGAACAAAGTACTCGTGAGGAGAGATAGGGAAGAATTTTAGATAAGTCATTAGGTCAAATCGCAGAGTTTCGAAAGTTAACAGAGCTATTTTATACTTTATGCGTTGAATAACACTGAACTAGTGCAGACTGTATAGTAAAGAAAGAGAGTGAGATTGAAGACATCACCAGACGCCCTCTACATTCTTTCACTTTCCAGGTGTTTCCAGATGTTTCCAGGTGTTTCCAGATGTTTCCAGGTGTTTCCAGATGTTTCCAGGTGTTTCCAGATGTTTCTAGATGTTTCCAGATTCGAAGTTGTGATCTCAGAGAGAAATAATAACTGTCACCTGAGTGCATCATCTCCTAATTCATTACCATTTCAACATCCAGCGTCAAATTTCAGTTTGACAAAACGTTTAACTATTAGACAAAAATATCACTAAAATAATCGCACGTCGCGGATGTCCTTCTCAGAAGCGAAACTGACGATAAATTTGGCTAGAGAAATTAAAAATATAAGCATTTAAATAATAGATATAATTTCAGTAATTGATAAATAATTGATACTTTCAGTAGACTTATACGTACGACTGGGGGATCAGTAAATCCATCACCAATGGCCACCCCTCTCAGATGAATCCTGTTCTCAGGGGCATGGTTACGATGTATAAGAGATGCTAGAGCAGGCACGTATTTACCTGCATACGACTTTAACAAACATAACAACAGTAAAGGTTAGATTAATACCTCTTCGAAACGTATACTGATACAAAATCTACAAATTATAACAAATTATCAAAAAAATAACAAGAAATATGCTACAAATTCTCTACAAGTAAAGTATACCTTACTTGTCAAAATAATATATTTCTCAAAATGATTTTCTATAGCACTTTAAGTTACAAACTATTATATTAATCAGCAAATAGCTAACCAATCCGTGTAGCAACTAGGACACTGAAGAGTAAACCAACCGTTATTTGTGCGTGTTATAAGAGGCCACGGGAAACCACCCAAGAAACCATTCTGATGCTGAAGGTCTTAAATGTAAAGGAAACAAAAAATACACAGGTCTTAAATGTAAAGGAAACAAAAGTAGCTGATCTCATTAAATATGGAGAGCGATAAAAGACCATAGACAAAGATTTGTTTAGTATTTCAGTAAGGCTAGTAATACGAGAGAAAAAGCTCTCAAAATATCAGAATACTATAAATAAAAAGAAGGAATTATCGAAAAAGGCAAAGGTTAACCACTTCAAAATTAAAATTTGTCTCAGCTTAGCTTAAGATAAATGAGGCTTTTCGGTACGACATTAGGCTACATAGAAACTTTTACAGGATAACTAATGATAGTAGATGATGTTCAGGAGTGAACTTTAGAGAGCACAAAAACAGAGAGTTAGTAGGATTAGAAAAGAGAGAGAGAGAGAGAGAGAGAGAGAGAGAGAGAGTTTTTCAGTTGCAAGGGGCTCTAACCTCTCCTGTAATATACAAATCATTTTCTGCAATGTCAGGAAAGAGTGTGAAGAACTGCAGCAGAAAGCTATGCAAAACATAAAATTATAATTAGGAGTACAAACTGAGAGTAAACGAAACGTCAGAGTTTGTTACAATATCTAGTAAACTTTAAACTTGCTGCAAGCACATGTGACAAAAGATTCCATACAACTAATAGGCCTCCTCTCTTCTCTCTCTCTCTCTCTTATGCTAAGTGGCAGGTCCATGGCCCATACTCTTACTCAGAGACAGCTGTTACGCTCCATCAAACATATATATATATATATGCATATATATATATATATATATATATATATATATATACAGGGTGAGTAAAAAAAAGTGATAACACCTGCAAAAAGGTTGAGTATCTCAGGCTATTGTTAATATTTTCAAATCAAACTTTTACCAAATACTAAAGGACTCATTTCTGATGGGATGGCCAATTTTCATCAATTTGGTATATAGATTAGCCAATCATGAACGTTTCAGCAGAGCAACCCCCATTTTTGAACGTACTGTAAATGTCATTTTATTTTCTTTTTATTTTAGCTCTGAAAAGGGTCGATTTGATGGTTTAGAAAGAACCAGTTGAATCTGCTAGCATTACTGCCTATTCGATATGCTTTCCTACAGTTGCTTTTCAGGACTGCAGCAGCTTTCGAAAGGAACGCTAGGACAGCCTTGTTGATTCCAGTTTGGGGCAGTCTCTCCCAAATTTATGGTAGGTAGCACTTACTGCAGTTCAGCCTTGTTTTTAGGCTTCGACTGGTGTTTCTGATAGAGATGCAGCATGGTTCCCCAGGCATGTTAATCCAGAGGATTTTGATCGGGAGTGTTTGGAGGCTATTCACTCTTCATGATGAAATGCGGATATCTCTCGCTGATCCAATCATGTGTATGGCGAGATGCATGAGTCGGAACATCATCCTTCTGAAAGCTGAAACCATTTGGTAGAAGAGCATAGCAATCATCAAACAGCTCGGAAAGTAAAGTATTGACGTAATACTGAGGGTTCATCTTTCCTTCTCACCAATGAAGAGAAATTTGCCCCTTACCGTTGTAGCAAACGCCATTTTTAAGTAAAAATGGGGGGTTACTCTGCTGAAACTTGTATATCTTGCCAATCCATAGTTTAAAATGGATGAAAATTGGCCACCCCATCAACAATTAGTCCCTAAGTAATTGGTAAAAGGTTGCTTTGAAAATATTAACAATAGCCTGAGATATTCAAACTTTTTATAGGTGTTATCTCTTTGTTTTACTCACCCTGTATATATAGATATATAATATATAATTATATATAACCATGTATATACAGTATATATACATGTATATACACAGTATATATATATATATATATATATATAATAATAATAACAAAGGTTTAACGTCCGTTTCCTCATAACACAAGGATGATGTCAGGACGTCATATATAATATATATATATATATATATATATATAGATCGAATATATATATATATATATATATGATAGATTATATATCAATATATATATATATATATATATATATATATAATTATAATCTCTCTCTCTTTTACTGCACCGTCTACTGGCAAGTCCATGGTGTATAACTCTTCTCTGTCTTCCGCCTTCCTCTTTATTTCCACATATGAGTGGGTCTTTAAATCATCTAACATACCTAATATCAGCCTGCCCCGCCTCTTTTTCCTCCCATTCTACCTTCTATGACCTCTATTAATAGACCTTCCCCCTTTAGAATGTGTCCTAACCAACTCTTCTTCCTATTACTTAATACACTTATCAACTGTCTATCTGTGCCGACTCTCTCCAGAACTTCCTCATTTGTAATCTTTTGAGTCCAGCCAATCACTCCATTCTCCTCCAAATCCACATTTCCAACGTCTCCAGTTTCCTAATATCTTCCCTCCAAAAGGTCCATGTCTCACATCCATACAATAGCATAGCGTGGTCCAAACCAAAGTTTTCACTATCTTTATCTTTGTGTGTGTCTATAGACTTTTTGTTAAAAGTTCTTTTCTACTACCAAAGGCCGCTTTTGCTTGTGCAATCCTACTGCATATTTCCGTCTCACATTTCCCGTCATCAGATATAGTATGACCCAAATTCTATATATATAATATATATATATATTATAATATATTCATATATATATATATATATATATATATATATATATATATATATATATATATAATATATATATATATATATATATATATATATATATATATGTATATATAATATCTTATATATGCAAACATATATATATATATATTATATATATATATATATATATATTTATACAGACTGCGTCAAATGAAATTGACCCCTACATAAAATTTTCTATAACTTTGATATCTGATGTATCTTTATCATGCAAGTGTAAGCGAATATTCACGGTCCAATTTTACTCATATACTGAACTATTTATGGAAATATGTGCTTTAGAAGTTGAGTTATACTCTTTTTGGCGCATATACCTTGCCCTTTAATACTAAATTTCTCAAATGAAAATTTTTAAATTATTTTATTTTGTTGGCCTTGAAATGGGCCGTTTGGCTGGAACAAATATTACCGAAGTAACTGTTCGAAATGTCCATCTTTAATCTGAATGCATGACTGCAGCCTCTGAATGAGCGTATTGCCTGGTTGATTGAAGATTGGGGTTGCTCATTCCTGATAATCTTTAGCGATTCTTTTAATTGATTCATATCTGAGGGTTTCGAGTTTAGACAATTATATTTTCTCATCATTTCTCCAAATACATGATAATCCAACGGGTTAAAATCTGGAGAATTAGGAGGCCACTCATGCTTGTTTAGGAAGTCAGGACAATTTAACAACAGGAAGTGTTGAATTTGGGCTCTAATCAGGAGTATTCAGCGACAAACTGCTTAGAGAATCTATAACAGGTAGGGGCATGGCGCTAAAAGATCTGTAGCTCGAATTATGGTGTATATATTTTCATGGATTTTTCAGCATATACGTAAAATTGGACCATGAATAATCGCTTAAATTTACATGATAAAGAGATATCAGATACCAAAGTTATAGAAAATTTTCTGTAGGGGGTCAATTTTTTTTGACGCAGCCTGTATATATACATACTTAAAAATATGTAATTATACATGTATATACATGTGTATTTATAAAACTAATACTGATGGTTATTACTTAAAATTAATGATGGCTATTATTATTTTACTGGGCGAAAAGAACCCGGGGTTTGATAAAAACGATTCAATTTACAAGCTGATTCGCAGCCCGGCTACTCGAGGTCATCCAGCTGCTTAAAAGAATTGCTGAAGCGGGAGGCTTTAAATCATTGCAAAGTCATGAAAAGCCTTTGCCCATGAAAAATTATTATTATTATTATTATTATAAGTCTCTCATTTATAGCCGGACCAGCTCTGCAACAGGTGTGCCTATTGCCACAATTATTTTTATTATTATTTTTAGTATTATTATAATTAATGATTATTAACATTATGATTATTAAGCTAGTAATTTATTATTCTGATTGTTGTTTTTATTATATAATAACATAGCGGCTAAAAACGCTCGCTACTGATAAACTACAACTATATAGTGAACAAGAGTCATACACAATGTATCCACTAGCGTGTTGTAGACTATAATTTTATTATCTATGGAAAAGTGTTGTTTATATATTATCGTTGCATAAAATGTAATAATTAAATAATTATAATAATAGAGGTTTAACGTTCGTTTCCTCAAAACAACAATCAATTTGGTACTATTATTGATCATGTATTCTCGAACTTTGTTTCATTCAACAGTGATTGTACGCCTTTACTATGTAATACTATTAGTTTAACAGTTGTTACGGATATTACTGACCACTTTGCTAATATAATTGCTATTACCACTTTGCTAATATAATTGCTATTGTTCGTCCTCGCAAACGGGTAAACTTTGAAAATAGACCTATGATAAGAATATTTAGCAAATCCAACATTTTGAAATTTAAAAGTAACTTAGCCACTTTAGACTGGTCTTTTACTCATACTAATGATAAAAATGATTCTACAAATACTGTGACAAAATTTTTTTAACTACTTCAATAGATGCATATTTTCCCTTTCCTAGATGCTCTAGGAAAAGTCTAAAAGATAAATCATGGCTGACTAATGACCTGAAAAAAGACATCAGGCTCAAAAATAAGCTTTATCTGAAATTCAAAAAAACCCAAAATGATAATGATCGGCAAATCTATAAAGCATTTAAAAGTAAAATTGAAAGTATGATTTATAAGCATAGACAAATATATTTCAGAAAAATGTTTGATAGTAGATTAAACTCTATAAAAACATTTGGAAATCTCTCAATAATGTGTGTAGCTATAAACCCAGCAACAATAAAATTTCCATCTCGCAGTTAACTACAACGAAATGTGACATGAATAGCATTGCAGAAGAATTTAATCAATACTTCGCATCAATCGGCAGAAGACTAACATCCAATTTTAATGCTATCCACTCTGACTTTCATAAATATCTAACCAATAATTACTCCCACATTATGTTTCTTATTCCAACTGATTCTTCGGAGGTATTTCAAGCTATTCAATTGCTTAGTACTACTAATTCGACTGGTCCAGACAACATAAGCAGTAAAGTACTAAAAATTTCAGCGGATGTTATAGCTGAACCTTCAAGTTACATCATCAACAAATCTTTTGAACTGGGAATATACCCTACTGCGTTTAAATACTCCCAGGTAATACCTATCTTTAAAAAAGGTAAACATGACAATTTGGAAAACTATAGACCTATATCACTAATTAGCACTATTAGCAAAATATTTGGAAAATTAGTCTATAAACGTACTATGAACCTTTTTAATAAATACCATATTATTTTTGACAACCAATTTGGTTTTAGACAAGGTCACTCCACTGTAGATGCCTTATATAATAGTATTAATATGATTCATATGGAAAAAGGTAATAAGAAAAAACTATGGGAATATTCCTTGATCTAACATAGGCTTTTGATACAGTGGAGCACTCAATTTTACTGAACAAGCTTCAATATTGTGGAACAAGAGGGATTTCATATGAATGGTTTAGATCATATCTCAATGATAGACATCAATTTATCTCCATAAACGAAGCTAATTCATCCGTTTTACCCGTCTGAACTGGAGTGCCCCAAGGTTCTTTTCTTGGGCCTCTATTATTCCTCATATTTATTAATGACATACAATATTTGTATAATAACGCTAAGTTAAAACTATTTGCTGATGATACAAATGTTTTTGTTTGTGAAGATAACATTGTAGAGCTATATAGAACAGGTAATATTGTATGTAATAATTTATTGAATTGGTTCAATTGTAATAGCTTAACTGTTAAATTGCCAAATCGACTTTCATTTTGTTTTATCCCTCTAATGCAGATAATGAAATTATTAAGACCAATAATCTCAAAATAAAGATAAGTGACTATGATCTTAATAGATCTAATAGTGTAAAGTTCCTAGGGGTTTGGATTGATGATAAATTATCATTTCATGAACATATAAATCAATTAGCTAAAAAATTAGCTCTTTGATTTAAATGCTATTCAATCGTAAAAAGTTCTTACCCATAAATTGTCGCTTAATGTTATTTCACGCACTTATTTATTCACGTATTAGTTATGGTATTGAAATATACGACAATACTAGCCGATCGATGTTACATTCATTGCAGATTGCAATGAATAAGATACTAAAAAATCTATAAGATCAAAATAAATTTTGCAATGTTAAGGAATTACACCAAAATTTTAATGTACTTACTATTAATTTATTAATTATATTAGCAATTGGTAAACTAATATACAAATATAATGAATCTGATAGCAATAGGCCTTCTTCCAATATTAATAAAGGTGGTTTTGTCAACAGAACTGCTAACCATGAATGTGAGACTAGACTATCACAAAATAACTATTTGTATTTTCATTCCAATATTAAAATTTTTAACTCGATTATATTTTCTAGTGCTCAAATATGGAATAGTGTACCTGATTCCATAAAAACGGTAATAAATGTATATAATTTTAGTAGTCAATATAAGTCTTTTTTATTCAAGAACTGGTAAAATATACTGATAGCAGTACTTCCCATACCATTTCGGCGACTGGCTAGATAGAGCAATGCTCTCACTAGGGACCGATTGAATGGTATTTGGCTTGTTTTAATTAATTGAATAATTGATTATGTTAGTTGTAAGCTTGTACTTTTATTTCTCTTATTGTGCACTTTGTATGTATGCAAATTTACACTGAGGTTGTTGACTAAACATATATCTCTCTCTCCTCATACAAGGATGATGTCAAAGACGTCCCAGTATCACGTTTCATTACAAATCGATTCACTCAAGCGATTTACAAAATGTGTTAAAGAGCGAAAAAGAGTCCTAAACGGTAGTCCCGATGATTATAATTATTACAGTTAATACAACAAGAATCGCTTACTTATACAGATTACTCGCTACATCTTCTTCGTTAATTGCGTAGCCCTTATCACTGTTTGTGAAACTAAATCCAGTGCCAACCTAATATACATCATATTACATAAATATATTTAAAAACAAACTCTCGATCATAGATAAATACATATAATACATATATATATATATATATATATATATATATTATATATATATAAATAAATATATATATATATATATATTATATATATACATGTATGTATTATATTATATTATATATATATTATACTATATATATATATACAGTATATATATATATAGTATAATATATATATAATATAATATAATATAATATATTATAAATATCTATATAATATTATATTATATATATATATATATTATATATTATATTATATATATTATTTATTATATATATATTTATTATATTATATAATTATCTATATATATATATGATGTATATATATATATATATATATAATATATATATATATATATATAGATATTATATTGCTGGCTTTCAAATAACAGGCAGCAATTTTGTGTACTTTAAATCATAATATAAATTTAAAGATATTATAGACAACAACGTCATCATCATCACCTTCCATTTAATCTCAGTTTAACTAGGGTCGGGACACGAATAGACCTTCTCCAATCCTCTCTGTCTCATACCATATCATCAGTCAATCCCCTATTTTTCGTGTCCTTTTTAATCACACCAACCCACGTCAGTAGTGGTCCACCTCTTCCTAGCTTAACATCCAACTCTTCCCTCCAAACTTTTTTCATCTCAAAACAACATAAGAAATCCGCCCACTCTACTGACGTCAAGCTAAGCATAAGCTAAAATAACCTCTAAACTCCTTCATAATAAAATAGTATAATAAGTCAAAATAATATTAAATAAACTTTAATATTATTATAATATATAAATAACTTCACTTTTCAATATTCAAAACATCAGGGTATAATTGCCTGATAATGATATAAGAATAAGAATCTCAATATAGCAATTTCTCCATATAATCTCTAATACAATTCCTCTATAGAATCTCCATGAGATAATATCCATATAACAGAGCATAGAAATGGGTACATACTGGATTGTCGATGTAGATAACATGATATTTCTGGGTCCAACGGTATTTACGAGGAAGCACTGCACAATAATAAAAATGGCATAATTTTACTTATTTCTAAAATTTATGCTATTTTAAAGATTTACCAACATGAAAAGTAACTTGAATCAAAAAGTGACCCAAATTGCAGGTAAAACACTACACTATTATTGAGTGTTTCACAGTAGACATAAATCATTAAAATATCATCTTGAAAAGAATATAAAGAATCTTTTAGTTACCGTTAATTTTATATTTATACGGAAGTATAACCACTCTAGTGAAGATTACTTCGAATGCCTTACCGGAATCGCCACGGCTGGAGTCAGTAGTGATGTCGGGAAAATATTCGACTGCGGATCAGTATGTGCGGGGTTCAAATCCTGGGCTCGCACTGACATCGCTTTCGAAAAAGGAAATTGACGTTAACATTAGCTTTCCCAGGTTTTACTTTTATTCTCAGCTTATAACAAAACGAACAGACTTAAAACGAACAGACTTAAAACGAACAAACCTTCATTAACATGTAGGATGATCTTAAATTACTATAAAAATTTGACAAATGTGTAGGTGGAGGGCCTACATATGTGTAGTAGGACACCCCTTGTTTGTGTCAAGATTGTTTGAAGATTGTTTGACCAACCGGTGACTGCACTTGCAGTAGAAGGCGACTAAAGCACTAAGATCCATACCAACGTCAGAAAGGGCATTCAGTTAGTGAGCGCCTAGGCTCCAGAAATTGCTAAAAAAATTTAAAAGAAATGAAAAGTCTCCAATAGGGGATTGGCTGGTGATGTGGTGTAGGACGGAGAGGATTTGAAACAGTCTATTTGTATCCAGACCCTGGTTAAACTGAGATTCAAGGGAGGATGATGATGATGATAATGTAGGTGGGGGCCTGCATTTTGTGTATGGTAATTAGAATATTCTACAATTTTCTTAAATCATTGCTAACCAAACCTCAGATATCTGAGAAGGAAATTATGCTTATTTTGAAAGATTATGAAAAAGCAAAACAATTTTACAAAAAGCGCGTGCCTTACGTCATATGTTAGAAGAATATGAGGGGGCAAGATCGGAGTATTAGCAGAGCATATTAAGCTTAATAACATAAAGGCTTGTTAAGCCTTAGAATAGAGAAATAATCAAAGAATACACAGTGGGGCAAAAGACAGTGCTACTTAAATCGGTGCTAACAGCAGTGAGCCCCAAAGAACGTGATTATAGATGGCAACAGAAAATAATAATAATAATAATAAAAATAATAAAGGTTTAACGTCCGTTTCCTCATCCAGGGATGATGTCAGGGACGTCCCTAACAGCACACATCACTACAGATCAATTCACCCAGACCAATCTGCAAAAGAAATGTGCTGAGGAGAAATAAAGTCCTAAACGAAAGCCAGTCCGTAGATCAAAAATTGATCAGCGTAGATTGATTATGTCTATGGTGGGAAAAGGTAAGTCTTAAGCTCTCTAGAGAATGTTGAAAGAGAAAAACAAGTGCGAAGATTAGCAGGTAAAGAGTTCCAGATTGTGGGTGATGTGTAGGAAAATCGTCTGCCCAATGATGTGAGAATATTTGGAACAGAGAGAAGATTGGCATCGTGAAACGAAGTGCACGTGAGGGACGATGGGGAAGAAGAATTTCTGATAAGTAAGAAGGCTTGCCAAATCGCAGAGTTTTGAAAGTTAATAGAGCTATTTATATTTTATGGGTTAATTAACCGGGAGCCAGTGAAGACTGCGAAGTAGAGAAAGAGAGAGAAATTGAAGGCGAGAGGACTTGCAAACAACACGTGCAAGCGAATTTTGGACGTGCTGCAAAACGATTAAGAGCAGAAGTAGGCAACCCATGCAATAATGAATTACAGTAGTCAAACTTTGAATGAACTATAGAATTAGCAAGGATAGTGGCTCAATTTCTAGTAAGGGATGAACGTATTTGCCTAATCTGACGAATCTGAAAGAAAGAAGCGCGACAAATAGAAGAGATATGGGATTTAAAGTCAAGGTGTTCTTCAAATATGACTCCAAGGTTTTTGGCGGATCGAGAATGTAAAAGAGCAAGATTCTGAAAATTAACAGAGTTATTAGTAATTTTATTTCTTTGCAAAGGAGTGCCAATTAAAAGGTATTCAGTTTTGGGGGGATTAACAGCAAGACGGTTAGCACAAAACCAGGAATAAACATTGTTTATTTTATTTTTAGAAAGAGAGAGATAGAACTCTCTCTCTCTTAGTGCACTGCCCACTGGCAGGTCCATGGTATATTACGCCTCCACTCTTCTCAGTCTTCTGCCTTCCTCTTCATTTCCACATATGAGTGTGTCTTTAAATCATCTAACATACCTAATCTCGGCCTGCCCCTGCCTCTTTTTTCCTTCCATTCTACCTCCTATGACCTCTTTTAATACACCTTCCCCCTTACAATGTGTCCTATCCAACTCTTCTTCCTATTTCTTAATACATTTATCAACTGTCTATCTGTGCCAACTCTCTCCAGGACTTCCTCATTTGTAACCTTTTGGGTCCAGCTAATCCTCTCCATTCTTCTCCCAATCCACATTTCCAATGCCTCCAGTTTCCTAATATCTTCCTTCCTTAAGGTCCATGTTTCACATCCATACAATAGCGTGGTCCAAACCAAAGTTTTCACTATCTTTATCTTTGTGTCTTTCTTTAGACTTTTTGTTGATAGTTCTTTTCTACTACCAAAGGCCGCTTTTGCTTGTGCAATCCTACTGCATATTTCCGTCTCACATTTCCCGTCATCTGTTATAGTATGACCCAAATATTTGAAAATCCTTACCTGTTCTAATTTCGTACCATTTATTGTGATATTAACTTCACCTTTATTATTGGACACTCTCATAACCTTGATCATTTTTATATTAATCTTCATGCCATTTCTCAAAGCCGTATCATTCAACCTATCCATTATCTTCTGCAGTCCAATCTCGCTGCCTGCAACCATTCCTTGGTCATCTGCAAATCATACATCTTGTAGCAATTTGCCTCCTACTTTATTCCTTCTTTCATGTCTTCCATGAGAACTACGAGAGAGAACTATGTTTATTTAAATAGACTGAAAATATTCAGTTGACATAAACAAGCAAGGCCGTCAAAGAGGTCACAAGTAACCTATCTAGTTGACCACCCCTTAGTCATACAAATTTAAAAATAACTAGGCAAACAGAATAAACATGCAACACAAGTAAGAAAAAACAACAAAGAGAAAAAACAACATGTAACAAGACGAATAACAAAAGATCAAATTAAATTGAAACTTACACTGCAGATCCTTTGTGACGTAAAACGGTCCGTTTTCAACAAAAAGACCAAACAATGAAGAGCCTCCCGGTCCCCCCTGCAACCAAACTAGAACCGGGTCTTTAGGTTTCATTTGCTAAAAATAGAACAAATTAAATAATTTATCAAAAACAGTTTAACTTTTTGTTCCTAGATCTAAAAGATACCATCAATGCGGTCAATTGTTAGAATTCAAGCCTTCAGCTGTGCTAGTAAGAAGTATGCAATCAACTTAGGGTTCAACAAGTACACATAGTTTTTCTTCATCTGACAAAAAAACATGATAATCAAACATTTGCTATATATGTTTGAATTTAACAACAGGAAATTGCTACATTTCATATTAATACGTTCAATTATTAATATTCATCATCATCATCATCTTCCCTTGAATCCCAGCTTAACTAGAGTGGGAATACGAATAAATCTTCTCCATTCCTCTCTATCCTATACGTATACCATCAGTCAATTAGAAGTTTTCATATCTCTCTTAATCATCGCCAGCCACATCAGTTGTTGTCTACCTCTCTCTAACTTGACCTCCATCTCGTCCCTCCAAACTCTCTTCACTACATCTCCTCTGCCTTTCTCACTATATGACCATACCATATCAATATCGACTGAGCTAATCTATCCCTAATCCGCTCAACACTAAAATTCATTCTCACATGTTCATTTTCCATTCTATCCTTCCTTGTTTACCGTACGTTAAAAGCAATATTCTCATCTCTGCCTCATCCAATATCCGCACCTGTTTCCTGCTTAGTGCCCAGCACTCAGCACAATACATCATTACTGGTCTAACCGCCGATATATAGAATCTGCCTTTCAGTCTTAGTGGTATTCCCCTACCACACGGCACTCCAAAAGCTGCCCTCCACTTTGCTCACCCAGCTTGTACCCTATTCGTAACCTCCTTTTCCACCTCCCCATCATCTTCTATTATAGACCCCAAAGTCTATTATCTTCCTTAGCTTCACCCTGTGACTTATTATTCTATCGCTGTTTAGCCTCTCATCCTTCCATCTACTCTCCAAATGCTCTGTTTTTTTCCGTATTCACCCTCAGCCCTTTACCTTCCAATGCCTCTCTCATAACTTTTAACATTTAATATTCTCTCCTCTTTATCTCCTATTATCACCAAATAATATGAAAATAGCATGCACCCAAGAGCCTCCTTCTACCTTAAGCAACTCATCCATAACCAAAATAAATAAGAGTTTATCTTTGATTTACCGCAATTATCACCTCAAAACACTTCAAATACATTAGTCCTCACCCAGGTGTACATACCTTTGATTATCTCAACATATCTTCTATTTACTTTCCTCTTTCTCATAATCTTCCACATCAACTCTCACGGAACCCTAAAATAGACCTTCTCTAGGTCAACAAATACCATCTGTATCTTCCTTCTCCTTTTCCTTTTCCATTTCTTCTCCATCATTTGTCTCAACCTACAGATCGGCTCAATTGTCTATCTGCCAGGCATAGGCTAACCCAAACTGGTTACCCTCAATGCTTGTCCAACATTTCAACCCTACTCTCCACTACTTTATTATTATTTTTAATATTATTATTATTACTATTATTATTATTATTAATTATTATATCTATTTTTCGTTGTTAATTTTATTTTCCTTCAGAAACATTAATATTAAACTTTAAAATGAAATCAACTTTTAAAGAAAAAAAGCAAGAGGCTAATGTTAACGTCAGTTTCCTCACTCGAAAGCGAAGTTTCGCACAAATTGAACACAGACCTCACTGGGGAAATACCAGAAGAACAGGTTGTTGTTAAAAGACGTATTAAAAATGACTGGCAGAGTTATAAATCCTGAATAACTTGTCACTGTCGTTCCATTCAGTCCTATGACCTTGGCCATATGCTGAGCTGTGAATAGTTACAAGGGTCAACAAACAAAGTTTCACAAATTAATTAGTAACAATAAGATTTTCAGCTGTTTATAAATATATCAATAAGTGAACGTAATAGAGCATTTTTTGGAAGACTTTATTGGCATATCGCTTTCAATACATGAACGTAATAGCGCAGTTTTTGGAAGACTTTTTTGGTACATCATTTTTGTTTTATAGTAGAAATATTGTCTTTTTCCAGTTCCCGTCTGTGAACTGAAAGAAACGTACTTTTAAACTCAAATGTTGTGCAATTACTGTTAGCAATGTTGTATACAAAAATAATAACTAAATTATAAGTACACTAATATACATTCCTAAATAAAGAAAACTAGGATAAATTAAGTTCAGAGTCTAATAATAATAATATTCACGTCATTCCTTTCCACGCATTTTCCTATCTACCTCTCTCGCTCCCCCCATCTACTAGACTATCCTTCTTGCTATACGAAACGACCTAAATGCCATCCATGGGGCAGACAAGGACCATCAATTTACCACGACACACAACCCATCCCAGAGCACTGGTGTCATTGGTCAGTTTGAACGGATCATCTGGATCTCTAAGATATTATGTTGTTCAGTCGAGTATAAGATTTAGCATAAGATCAAATCACTTTAAACCACTTCCCTACGTCCCTACCGCCAGAAAATTTTACACGTATGATTTTTCAAGATACTTAGTTAGATCAATATCTATCATATCTATCACACACACATATACATGTATATATATATATATATATATATATATATATATATATATATATATATATATATAAATATATATATATATATATATACATGTATATTATAAATATATATAATATACATGTTATCTATATAATATTATATATACATGTATATATATATATACAGTATATATATATTATATACGCTATATTATATATATATAATAATTGTATATATATATAGATATATATACCTATATATATTATATATATATATATATATATATATATAATATATATATATATATACATATAATCGATATATTGGTAATTATCAAAAAACTTTTTAACAAAAAGTCTAAGTCACAATGGTATGGACTACGATACATAGATCTACATGGATGAGAAAAATTGACGCAAGGAAGGAAGATAAGAGGGAAACTGGAGGCATTGGAAATGTGGATATGGAGAAGAATGGAAGGATTAGAGTTCGTCTAATCCTTCAAAATGTACAAATGAGGAAGTTCTGGAGCGAGTTGGAACACATAGACAGTTGAACATGCATTAAGAAGCAGGGAAGAAGAGTTGGAAACGACACATTCTAAGGGGGAGGGGAGAAAGTCTGTCTAAAAGAGGTGATAGAAGGAAGAATGGAAGGAAATAGAGGCAGAGACAGGCCGAGATTAGGAATGTTTGACGGTTTAAAGATCCACTCATATGTGGACCATGAAAAGGAAAGCGGAAGATAGAGAAGAGTAGAGGCGTTATATTCCTTGGACAACCAGTAGGCAAGCACTAAGAGGAGAGAGAGAGAGAGATAGGTTATATGTTTTTAATATCCCCTTAACGTCGATGTGTAAAATTTTACTCGTACGAATATGAGTTGACAATTTCAGGATATAAAATATTACTGTTATACCCGATTGTATTACAATTTTAAAATACGTAGCAAGGAATGGCATTAAAATTGATACAATCAAGATGCTACTTGTTCTAGTCCACACATAAACAACACTTTTTTAGAACAAATCAGCCTTTGCGTTTACGTCAGATTTCAGCCTCATTTTTAAAACTTCTGAATCAGAGGTAAAAAATACAATTCACTATGATAGATACATGTTCGGTCATTCATAATTAGTGTATTTACAATAATAGAGGCTCAGGTTAAGAACAAATAGATAACTGTTTTGTGTAAAATGTACATAGTCGACCACGAGATAGGCAATTACTCTATGACTCACGCCAGGAATCAATTCACGGCATGCAGTCTCCAGTGAACCCCCGGCGCGAAGCTGTCAGAATGGGTGAGGTGTGCAGGTGGGACAGTTAACGGATATGGTGGGAGATGAAAGAGAAGGCCGAATAAACCAATTAATGGGGATGGTTTGCTAAAGGATATAAGTGGAAGAAAAAAAAATTCAAGAGAAAAGAGTTGGAAATGAAAAGATTGGGAAGGACCAAGAAATGGGATGTTTGACGGTTTGATGGCAAATTCATATACAGAGATGAAAAAGGAAGGCTGACAATAGAATTGGTTTGAAGAGTATATGCATGGATCTGCCATTAGGCAGTCCAATAGAAGAAGAAGACGATGGGCTTAAATTTATTGACGTTCTTTCATTAGATGTCTTGAAGAGAAGTCTTTTGGGCTTCTGACCGTACATTAAACCCACATCATCATCTTCATCATCATCATCATCAGTTGTTCCATTGGCTTTTTGAAGAAAAGCCCTTCTGGCACCTTGCCTTAACGTTAAACCAAGTTAACCAACATCATCATTATCAGCTGTTTCATTGCATTACATCTTGGTCTGATATCCACTAGATTTGGTGCTCAACAATCTTACCTCTACGCCATGTAACAAAATGCCAACAAATTCTTAGCTAGGAACAAGGATGAGTTGCAGCAGTTCATTGGCAGTACAGTCTATGTGTCAATTTTAACTCTTAATTAGCAAAGTATTCTGGTCTGGCATTTACGAACTTTGAGAGAACTACAGATATATGTTTTCATTACATTAATGATTTCTGGTAAATTTTGTGATTTTGTAGCTGACTGTATAGTTTATCAATCCATGCTTATGTAGTATATGTAGGATTGCAGCATGTAAATGGTGACATACATGTTGCAATCCTTGGTAATTAACATATTAATTAATGTGTTACTTTTGACTCTGGCATTTAATCACAATATGATAAGATCATGTTTTTTATCATTGGTTAATTAGGGGGGAAGTTAAACGCACTTGCTTAACATGCCCGTTAATAAACAAAGGTATAAAACAGAGGGCCCGGTTAGTACTTGGATGGATGCCAACCTCGGAAGACCGTGCGCTGACAGCTTTGGTTGAATAAATCCTCGGTGTGTTAATCTCTAATTCATGGTTTTTCTTAAATTCGAGCTGACTGCATTCAGTACGCTATAAAATGACTATAAAATGTGCTATAAAAAACGATTATTAATGGCCATCGACGAGAAGAAAATAATGAAAACTAAACAAATACAAACTATGTAAGGAAGCTAAGTAACACATGCAGTTTAACGTTGGTGACCATAGTATAACAAAATTAGCTCAGTTTAAGCAGCTGATACTGATAGAAAGATTGGTCAATAAGATTTCATTCATCATAGCGGTTAATACCCGACAAGAGCAATAAGAATAATATATAAAATATATAATTTTTGAATATTTAACTTTTAATCAAATTTACCATTACTAAATAGTATTACTCTTACCAACCCTTTTCAATTTGTCCACTTGTAATGTACGGCGTTAGGAAGAGAGGCTCGCCTGGATCACCTCCCGTTTTCTCCATATTCATACTTCTCTGTATAAATTGCTTAGTAAATAAACCCCTGCATAACAGAACAGAATGAAGCAATTTGATGAAGCTCTTTCATAATATATTAGTACTGTTGCGATCAAAACAAAGCTGAAACTGAAATTAAAAGGAATGATAATTAATCTAGATCACATATTTTTTAAATTAGCGAGATTTTGTTTGAAACAATGGAAAACAAATCTGTGATTTTCATCACATATGCTCATATCTGATAAATGAGGCTGCTGCTACGATTGGTGCTGCATTTGTGCAAGTTGAGCAACTGAAATTCTCAATTTAGAAATCATTTTGGCAAATTTTTTTGCAAAAATTGTCGAATTACTGCCTCAGCCATTTTTTGATTACTTTACCCACAACATATCCAATTCTACAGCCTCTATTAGGTTCCAATTCTACAGCTTACTTCAGAATACATCGCATAGTATAGACTCAGTCTAATTAGGAGCTAATCTCGTTTTTTTAGGACAAAATTTCCAGACTCTGTTCTTCTATACCACCCAGTTCTGAGACAACTTCACATTCTTCTATGCCAAATCCATCTCTGCTGTCAAATTTTAAATCTGCTACTCTTGAAGAAATCCGCCATCTAATACTCTGCTACCAACTCATCTTGCTCGCTAGATGATATTCCACCCAAACTACTTAAATCTTGCATAGATGCCCTCCTTCCTGCAATTACCTATCTGGTTAATCTTTCACCTTCTGAAGTAATTATTCCTTCTACTTGTAAAACTGCTGTTGTTTCTCCTCTACTTAAAAAGCAGTCACTTCCTAAAGACTATCTTTCTAGCTATCGTCTCATATCCAACTTGGAGTTCATTTCCAAAATCTTGGAAAAAATTATCTACACTCGCTTATGCAGCCATCTCGAATCTTTTCCTTCTCCATGTTGTTTCCAATCTGCATATAGATATAGAAAGTTTCACTCCACTGAAACTGCCTTACTCACCTTTGCCTAGTCTTAAACTCTCAAAAGGTATCCGCCCTTGTACTACTTGATCTTTCGGCTGCTTTCGACACCATCGATCATAACATTCTCACCAGTAGACTTAAAACATGTTTTGGTATCTCTGACTCCGCGGTCTCTCTAATCTCCTCATATCTTTCTGGTCGCACTCAATCTGTTATTATAGATAATGAACGCTCCCCTGAACTACCTCTTCTTCGTGGTGTGCCCCAAGGATCAGTAATTGGATCTTAACTTTTTTCCCTCTACACTACCCCACTCAGTTATGTTTTAGACAATGCTTCAATAAAATTTCACTTCTATGCTGATGATACTCAGCTGTACATCACACTTTCTAGCTCAGATTCTGATCTGAAATTGCAACACCTTTCATCTGTTCTTGACAAAGTTTATTAATGGCTTTGCTGCAATCGTCCCTCTGTCAATCTTTCTAAGATCTAATATCTTTTAATCGGCACATCCCAGCAAAAAGCCAAAGTAGCAAATTCTTCCATCTATTTTCAAAATCTTGCCCTCACTCCTACTCCCAAAGCTAAAAATCTTGGTGTCATGTTTGATTAAAATCTTGACTTCAAATCTCATATCTCATCTGTCTGTAGTTAGTCTTTCTTCCAGATCCATAAAATCAGACAGATACAGTCATCTCTTGATAAAAATTCATCCATATTTCTTGCTAACTCAATAGTTAATTCTAAATTTGACTACTGTAATTCATTGCTATATGGCTTGCCTTCTTCTTCTCTCATGCGTTTGCAATGCATTCAGAATTCTCAAGCACGTGTTGTCTGTCGATCCTCAAGGCTTCAGGCCACATCTAGTTCCTTGCTTAATAATATCCATTGGATTTCTGTGGTTCAAAGAATTAAGCATAAAATTGCTTTATTAAATTCAAAACACTTCTTTTTGGTAAACCGTCTTACCATACTGATTTTCTAATCCAATATCAACCTTCCCGTAAGCTTTGTTCTTCTGATACCAAACTGCTCAAAATTCCTAATATTTTCACTTCATTAGGTACACTTTCATTTTCATTCTCAGATCCTACTGTTTGGAACTCTCTGCCTCCTGATCTTTGTTCATGTTCTACTACTTCCACTTTCCGTTGTAGGTTGAAAACACATCTCTTACCACCATGGACTTTTCTCATCTTGCCTGACTGTTTCTGACCATCAGACCGGCACCATTTAGGATATTTTTCTTTCTCTTCTGCAGATGTTTTTCAGATGGTTTGGTGTGAATCTATTTGTAGTGACATGTGATGGGGGGATATCCCTGACATCATCCTTGTATGAGGAAATGGACGTTAAACCTTTATTATTATTATTATTACTAAAATGTATATTTTTGCCAATATCCCTAATTGTTTTCGATAAAGAGGTCAAATAATGGTCCACCATGCTTTGCTGTCGCCTGTAATCACCAGAGCTTAAGTGATACGTGTAAAATCCTTCGTTTTTCACTAAAATAGAGTTCAGAACCCGGGAAACAGCTAACCTGTACATGGAGATTTTATTATTCTCCAACATTGTATCTATCTCTATATGTTGTAAATAAGTACTACTCTTCATTCTGTTCTCTGAATGTGATGTAATCACTTCGGTAGCTTTATAAATGTGTGTATGTATGTATGTATGTATGTATGTATGTATGCATGTATGTATGTATGTATGTATGTATGTATGTATGTATGTATGTATGTATGTATGTATGTATGTATGTATGCATGTATAATGTGCAAATATATATAAGTAATATACATGTATATAAAAATATACACACACACACATATATATATATATATATATATATATATATATATATATATATATATACACATTTAAAATACATACTAACAGATGTAACTAAAATGAAAACTAGTTGAACACATGTGTCAATATAAGAGAAACGTGCATAATAAAAATGATACAATTTTCCTTAAACATATAAGGAAAAATGTAACATTTTTATTACAACAGTAGGATTTAAATAAGATTAAATCAACAAACCTGGCACTACTATGTTGCAAACTTAACAACATTGCCAGAAGAAGCAGAATACCACCTGTGCCCAGCCACATCTTCTATAAGAGAAACTATTTTCAAAGTACTTCAAATTCCTGAATCTGAAAGCAAATTGCAAGTTGAACAGATTATACTATTAAATGATCTTATTATATTTTAGAAATAATGTCATAAAATTAGGTCAAGGATATCATCAAATGTCAGATTCATAAAGATTTCTCATTTCTATCTCTACAAAATTCTAGGCTTTTCAAAGTACTCTCAGTAGTTCAAACTCAATTTCTGTAGGAATACATAACATAACATAACATTACAGAGTCAGGAAGCAATTATATGCTTGTTTAAGACTCATCAAGCTCTTAACTAAAACCAATTAATATAAATCAAATCATACAGACTTCATGTCAACATGTCAAATTTATACGTAGCCTATGTATAACACTGAACATGCAATTAGCATCTAATTTACATGTTCTTATGTTTATCATATTTTATTTTTAAAAGCATTCACTGATTCTGCTTCCACAACTTCGCTTGGCAAACTATTCCAAGTATTTATAACTCTCTGACTAAAGAAAGATTTCCTTAAATCTAGTCTACTTCCTTGTGTTTCTGTTGTTTGCTAAATTAAACCAAATACTACGGTTAACTTTGCTGAAACCTTTGAGTATCTTAAAAACTTCTATTAAATCTCCTCTAGTTCTTCTCTCACTTAAAGAGGTTAATCCTACGAATTTTAATCTATTCTCATAACTAAGTTTTTGACAGTCAAATACCAGCCTTGTTGCTCTGGCTTGTACCCTTTCTAATTTGTCCATATCTTTCTTAAGATATGGGCACCAAGCCTGAACGCAGTATTCAAGTTTGGGCCGTACAAGAGCCTTATATAGCCTTACAACAATATCTTTATTTCTACATGCAATTGTTCTTTTAATCATTCTTAATACACAATTAGCACTATTTACAACTTTATTACAATGTTCACTAAATTTAAAAGAGCTATCCACAAGACTCCTAAATCCCTCTCACTGTTTGTGGATTTTAGTTTAATATTGTTCAATGTATACTCAATTTCTAAATTATTATTCCCTATAAGCATAACTCTACATTTCTCAGCATTGAACTCCATTAACCAATCCCTAGACCAGTTCTGTAACATTTTTATATCATACTTTAAAATCTCAGCATCTTAAATGTTGTTTACTATCTTTGCTACTTTAGAATCATCTGCAAATTTACTAAATTTAGATACAATATCTATGTCAATGTCATTGATGTAAACTAAAAATAATAGAGGTCCTAAAACAGAGCCCTGTGGCACACCACTCTTCACTGCTGCCCATTCCGAGAACTCGTCCTCGACACATACCCTTTGCTTTCTATTGCTTAATCAATTATCTATCCACTTTAAAAGTTTGCCCGTTATTCCATGTACTTCCAACTTACTAAGTAATCTTTTATGTGGAACTTTATCAAATGCTTTAGCAAAGTCTAGATATAAGATATCAATGCTATTTTTATTGCCTACTTCCTTTGTAATATATTCTAAAAAATCTAGCAAATTAGTTAAACAAGAACGCCCACTAATAAAACCATGCTGACTATTTCTAATTTAGTTATATTCTTCCAAGAAACTAATTATTTTATCCTTAATAATGCTTTCAAATGTCTTACCGATTATACTTGTTAAGCTTATAGGCCTATAATTTTCTGCTTTATCCCTATTTCCCTTTTTATGTATTGGTACAACATTGGCATTCTTAAAAACTTGAGGAACCACCCCTGTTTTCATTGAAGCTTTTAGTAGGTTTAATAGAGCTGGTGCTAATTCATCTCTTAGCTCCGAAATCAGTTTTCCATTGAATCTCATCTGGACCTTGACTTTTATTGACATTTAGCGAATTTAATATATTTATAACATCATCAGTATCAAACTCAATATTATGTAAGGAGCATTCAAAGTTACCTCTGAAGATTCTAGCCGGTACTGGCATATTAAAAAAATCTTCTTCCACAAATACAGACGAAAAATATTTATTAAAATAGTTTGCAGTATCTTTATTATCTTCTATAATGTTGTTATATTCATCTCTTAAAGGACCAATCTTTTTAATAACCTTTTTGTTAGCATTAGCATAGGAAAAAAAACTCTTTGCATCATTCTTTATATTAAGAGCTACCTGTTTTCAAATTCTAACTTGGCTTTTCTATTTTCTGCAACCAATTTATTAAGCTTTTTCTTATATTTGTAGTACAATGATTCTTCATTATTACTATTTTTATACTTGTTCCACGCATCTTTTTGGCTTTTCTTTTTCTTCTTACCATTTTAGTAACCCACTTGCATCTATCTCTATTTTTGGCTTTCAATTTAATAAACTCACCACGAACCATCCTGAGACCTGTGTTAATATTATTCCATAAGCCCTCTACGTCATCATTATTATCATTATCACTTAAAACCATAAATAAATTTCTATGCTGTATATTTCTTTTAATTTCAAAGTCCAACAGATCCAACTGCACCGAATTACAAAGTTAATGGTTAGATGATCACTTCTCTCAAAAGGTTCACCTATAAGTACATCCTTAATTATTTCTTCAGAGCACAAAATAAGATCAAGGAAAATTTTGCCTCTGGTAGGCTTATTACAATACTGTTCCAAAAAATTATTATTTATACATTCTATAAATAAGTGAGATTCATCTATGTTTTCTCTATTTCCCCAGTCCAATTCAGGTTAGTTAAAATCACCCATTACTACAACCTTCTTATCATACAATTTATCAAACACACTAAACATAGCCTGGCCATTAGTTTTTGAACTATCTGGGGCTCTATACATAACACCAATAATAAGATTAATGTTCTTACACTTGATATTACACTAAACACTTTCTTTAAAGTTAGAAACACATAAATCATTAACTTGACTTGGGTTCAATTCATTTTTTATAAACAGCAAAACGCCCACACCTGGTTTCTTGACTAAATCATTTTGATCACATCTAAATACACTGTATCCACTAAAACTAATTTCACTATCACTAATGTCATCAGACAACCATGACTCACTGATTCTCAAAATATCTATATTTTCATCTTTAATCAACAACTCTAGTTGAGACATTTTATTTACAATACTTCTGGAATTAAAGTAAACACATTTTAAGCTATTTTTAACATCTAAAGGCGAGGACAATAGATTCGGCTCCGCAGACCTAAGTTTTCATCTAATTCCGAGGTGCAAACACTACCACCTCGGCTCCATTTACGTTTTTTATTAACTTACCTCTCTTAATGCTCACATTCTTATCACCCCCGCTCTCAATTCCTTCAATTATTATTTTATTTCTTAGTATCTTATCCTAAGCTTGTTGCTTCCTAGTTAGATCAGGCACACAATATACCCTCCTGTATTCCTCATACTCCTTCAGGTTCTTGGGCTTCCCCAAAATTTCATACTTTGTTTTGACATTGCTCAGGCTAATTCTGATAGGTCTGACTTTATCTGATTTTTTCCCCATTCTATCTAGGCATACTACTGCCGTTCTTCCTTTTGGTCCAACCAGTTTGATCAGAATGTCCTCTATGACCTCTGTCATTATCTCCCTCCTCTACTCCCATTATCATTAAATTCTTCTTACGCCTTTCAATCTCTACCCTTTCAAGTATGTCCTCACTTCTCATTGATTCCTTATTTGCCATGTCACTACTACTTTCTGCTAGCTTTCCGCTGTTCTCCACTAACGTTTTCACTTCTCCTACACATGATTCCAAATTCATTACACTTTGATCTTTACACTTAGAGCATTTGCCATGTCATTAATATAAATAAGAAATAAAAGAGAGCGATAAAAGAGAGATACAAAATTTAACTAAAACCAGTTTAAAATAAGTAATTTTATTAGTAAAACCAAAAATATTCTAAAATTTAGTATTACTTCCTAAACCACCACAATTATTACTTCTATGTACTAAAACTCTTATTCTAAAACAATTAATTTCAACTTAAAACTAAAGAAATTTATTTTAAAACGCCATGTTGTTTGTGTTTCCATAGAGTGCGAACTAGAATCAGATTTTTTATAATGTAATATAGAAAATATTGAATGATGGTACCTACAAGAGAGTATCGCCTACCTAAATATTATTGAAATCCAGTAGGCTTACCGAATTAAGAGCATCATATTTTTTATTATTTCTCCAATAATGCCTTAAGAGGTCATAGCTATAAGTTGTTTAAGCCTATTGTACGGACAGACTGGGGAAAGCTTTCTTTTTCTCAAAGGGTGATTGATAGGTGGAACTCTTTGAGTGAGGAGATTGTGAATGCGGTGTCGGTGAATAGATTTAAAAACAAGCTGGGCGTTGTTGTACTCATTTATGATCGGGGATTGAAATAAGCCCTAGGATTGCTTCCCTTTTCCTGCTACCTACGTGTGACGAAGGATTGGAATAACGAAAGATGTTAGCAGTTCTGGTAAATTCTGGTTATGTGTGGTTAGCAATAATAAAGAATTTGTGGCTTTCTTCTTAGTGCAATGCTACTAAGTAGTATTATAATAGTAAGTGTGAGAAAGTATTTGGTAAATTTTCAAAGTCTAGCAAATTGTACGCCCCTTTCGGCAACCGCAGACTATTTATAAAATAGCATAACAAAAACAGCATGATGCGTCGTCCACACATGAGTATGCCATGCATCCACGATGTTCACTATGTCGAAGCACTGAAACGATTTAGCGTACTGAACTTAGATCAATTGATTACGTCAAGTAGTAATGCACAATTAAATTTAAAACCAGGTTCAGTTGTTTACTTTTACATGTAAACAATAACAAATAAATTAAAACTCATCAATACATTGTGAAAATTGTTGAGTTTCATTTTTGCGCTTGAATGCTTTAATAAGTATCTATACAGTCTTTAAATTCTATTTAAAGTACTAAGACTCAAGTAAGTATTCGGACTTTATTCGGATGTTAGGTTTGATGCACAGGATACGTCCGGTTTAAAGATAATGAAAATAGTGCCAAGATTTAGCGATCAAATGACCAATATCTGCTTTTTTTTTATTGACTAAAGAAACAGCAACAGCAACAACTGCTACTACTGGTATTGTCCACCAAATAATAACAATAATAACACATTATAGTGAAATGATCAACTGTGTGATATCTATCACTTTTAGTACCACATGTTATATCCGTTAGGCAATTTAGTCCATTTTCCGTATAGCCAGTCCAGTGAATGTCCGAGATTTTACTCTCAGCTCAGCGCGGCTGGGATTCGAACCCACGAGAGTTCGATTCACCTCAGGGTCTCTCATCTAAAACTTCATGACATTATCTACACCCTTAAGAATGTCTAAATAGCCTAGGGGTAACGTCATGAAGTTTTAAATGACAAATTCTGAGGTGAATTGAACCCTCGTGGGTTCGAATCCCGGTCGCGCTGATCTGAGAGTCAAATCTCGGACATTCACTGGACTGGTTATAAGGAAAATGGTCTAAATTGCCTAACGGTTTAAACATGTGGTATTAAAAAGTGATAGATATCAACATAGTTGATTGTTCACTATAATGCGTGTTTACTTTAACCATTGCGCTATTGAGACATTCAAAAAATTATTTTATTAAAAAATTATTTTCATTAAAGATATAGAATATATATATATAGTCTATATATATATATATATAATTATAATAATTATACCAAAGTTTATCAAATAGATCTCCTTAAATTTTGCCGTGCTGTTTGAATGATGCCAAATCAAGTTTTTAAACATTTTGTTGAATATAGGCTTTAAACATTTTGATTTAACTTACATGATGAGCAGCGACTTGCGTCCAAACCGCCTTTTCTTTAGTTCCCTTTACTCTGGACTGATTTTCTGGATCTTGGAATTTGCACCGTTTTTTGGACCTTCTTTTGCTCGCCGGCTGATTTTGTCTCAATAGTGCTCGATGTTGTTATTGATGTCTCAATAGCGTAGGGGTAACGTCATGAAATTTTAAATGACAGATCCCGAGGTGAATTGAACCTTCGTGGGTTCGAATCCCAGCCGCGCTGATCTGAGAGTAAAATCTCGGACATTCACTGGACTGGATATACGGAAAATGGTCTAAATTGCCTAAGGGTTTAAACATGTGGTATAAAAAGTGAGAGATATCAACATATTTGATCATTTCACTATAATGCGTGTTTCCTTTTTGATGACTGTAGCATTCTAATTGTTGTTGTGGTTGACTTTGCCATCAAAAGTAAACATCAAGTAAGTAAACATAACTTCTAGGCCTGTAGCCCTGTAAGACAAAGTTCATTATCTGGGTGTCAACTTTTCGGTGTAAAGTTTGAAAACTTAACAACTTTCAGTCTAACTTATTCTAGTTTTATTTTGTAGTTATTTGTTGCATGTTTATATTAATAAGTTTTAATAGCACTACTTTAAATCGTAAGTAAAGGAATAGTCCAGTTAAATGGTGCATATTTGAGTAAGTTATCACTATGTTTAACTATATAACCCCATACATAACCTAATGTAACGTAACAAACACTGGGTCAGAAAGCTCAATTGTTTGTTTGAGGCACAAACAGAATACGTTGTTACTTTGAACCTTGTGCTAGCTTTTATTATTATTTGTTAGCTAGAGTTGACTATTATACGTTTACGATATTATAAGTTTGCGTTATTATTATGCATTTACGTTATTATTATGCGTTTACTTTATATTACACTATTATACGTTTACGTTATTATATGGGGCTACGACAGTTGCTGAATTTATAAATAATGAGCCATAATGATTTGCATTAGCTAGTCAATGACAATGAGAAATATTTAGTAGTTATGAGCTGAAAGATAATGATAGAGGATTTTAAAAAAAATTATCCCATTTGGATACTGTGCAATTGATAACGTAGCTAAGTTGTAATGTAACATTTATGTGATGTATTAGATTTGAATTTAAGTGACAATAATTTTCTGTCTCAAATATAGGACTAACTTATTAACAATTTAGCACTTACATGAACATTTTCTGTACTAAAGTTAAAATGGGGTGGAATTTATCCCATTGGCCAATTGGCTAGGAATCATATCATATCATTTGATCATCCTAGGGCTAGTTCCAGCGAAATATTTGTTATGATATTCCTCCATAATATAGTCCTCGATGTTCATTCTCTTTATTCCTTCTGTTTTCCCATAAATGCTAATTTAAGCAGCTTTAAGGTCTTCTTTGTGGCAGTCTTTCCATCTTCCATAAGCTGTCTTTCTATCTTCTTTCAGTCTTTTCTATTTGTGCACTTGTCACAACCGTCGCAACTCTTACACTTGTATGAAACTTTTTATGCTGGGTGACGTTAGAACCAGTATTTGTTTGTCATGATAAAGACTGGTGGTACTACGTACATTGCTAGGCAGTGACCATTCCTTTCCAAGTCGTTGGATCTAATAGTAGATCTCATGCCCTAAGATGTCCTTCCATCTGTTGTTTTAATGGTGGCACTATCTGTACCCTACCACCAACCCTCCTCATCTACGCAGGCTTGGGACCGTCCTAGAGTACATCAGTGCCAAAGGCAGAGTTAGTGCCCTGAGGCAGAATTTTTGTTAGGAGAACACTTCAAGTAAATCAACATCAGGCTCTGATATTGCTTGTATGGACGACTGCTTTGGGACACCGATTGCTAGCTGACATAGCTTTGAATGGAAAATCCCCAGGGTGTTGGAGAGATATTCATAACGCCAAGCTGGCTGCATTTGATGCACAATCTCTCTATCTCTCTCTCTCGTAGTAGAGTGCCAACTTCCAGGTCCATGATATATAACGCCTCCACTCTTCTCTGTCTTCTGCGTTCCTCCTCATTTCCACATATGATTGGGTCTTGAAATTATCCTGCATACCTATTCTCGGCCTTCATCTGCCTCTTTTTCCTTCTATTCTACCTTCTATGACCTCTATTAGTAGACCTTCCCCCCTTAGAACATGTCCTATCCAACTCTTTTCCTATTTCTTAATACATTTATCAACTGTCTATCTGTGCCAACTCTCTCCAGAACTTCCTCATTTGTAACCTTTTGAGTCCAGCTAATCCTCCCATTCTTTTCGAAATCCACTTTTCCATCACCTCCAGTTTCCTAATATCTTCCTTCCTTAAGGTCCATGTTTCACTTCCATACAATAGCGTGGTCCTAACCAAAGTTGACAATATCTGTATCTTTGGGTCTTTTTTTTAGACTTTTTTGTTAAAAGTTCTTTTCTATTAAGGTGGCTTTTGCTTGTGCAATCCTACTCCATATTTCCAATTCACATTTCCCGTCATCGGTTATAGTATGACCCAAATATTTGAAACTCCTTACCTGTTCCAATTTCGTACCATTTATGGTGATATTAACTTCACCTTTATTAATAGACACTCTCATAACCTTGGTCTTATTTATATTAATCTTCATGCCATATCTCAATGCCGTACCATTCAGCCTATCCATTATCTTCTGCAGTCCAATCTCGCTGCCCGCTACCATTCCTTGGTCATCTGCAAATCGTACATCTTGTAGCAGTTTTCCTCCTACTTTTATTCCTTCTTCCATGTCTTCCATGGTTTCCTCCATCATTGCCTCAGCGTAAATGTTAAACAGCAGTGGCGAAATGCTACAACCTTGTCTTACTCCATGTCCTATTTCACCTTCTTCTGATGCACTATCTCATGAACTCTAATAGTGAAGAAGGAAATAAATTAGAAAAAAGAAAATAAGCAAGGAGGCTTTGTAACACATGTGGTATGTCAATAGTACACAAATATTATGCCAGTTTCATGGCTGCATGAGGCAAGTTACCTGATAAGCTAGAAACCATGGGATTGAAACTAAGCTGGACTGTATTGGAAGATATAATTTGTATGAAATCAGTTGTTACATTAAATTTGGCTGACATTGAAAAATTTTCACGAAGACGATCTGCTCCTCATGTTAAAACAATACAATGTTTAGAACATCAGGTAATTCATGAAAATTTAAATGACCGTAGATGCATTGAAGTTCCATGGATTTGATTTCACATGAACTAATGAAAATATAAAACCTCTTATAATCATAGGATGGGCAAACATTGGTAATTTATTAAAGCTGCTTAACAATTTAGGCTAATGTAATCTACTAAATAACGTAGAGACCATTCATTGCGGTTAATAAGATTTCTTACTGTTGTGTTTCTAGCCCATCAGACCTTACAGATTGATTAATCATGGTTGATTACAAGAGGGAGGGTTCGGTTGCTATTTTGGAAGTGAACAATCCTCCAGTAAATGCACTGAGGTAATATTATATTTTATTATGCTTTCATTAATACACTTTGTGCAGCACACTAGTAACATTTTTTCTGCTTCATATCGTTTATTTATTCATCTCAGCACAGATTATACAAACAAAAGGAACAGACTTGTAGTCAGATAAAAAAACAAGCAATACGAAAGAGGCTACCATAAAAAAGCCAGGGCTCTGTGCGGTAATACCATAATTTTCAGCTAACAAAGTCTACTCAAGTCTGAAATACAAAGAAATTCATTACACTACCAAGTACAGTAAAACCGTGGATACAGTTGAATATTTTCAAATTAAGGATTAGTGTAATGGCCAGACACTGGTTAGTGAAAACTAAAAATAATTCTTTTAAATGTATTTCTAAATTATCAAATTTTAAGTAATCAAGTAAACCAAGTTCATGTCTATAAAGATCACAAAACTAAATAAAACAAAGCTTAGGGTGTGAACAAAATAAAATGCAACAATCAATTAATCAGAATTTAACTTCCTGTTCCTCGCCATAAGGCAATGTCATGGACGTCTCTTGCAGTCTCTTCACAAACAGGCGCCAAAGCACCACGTGATGACTACTGAGTACAAGAGAAAGCGAGATCAAAACAGTCCAAGATCCAAGGCAATCGGATCAAAATTAGACTTATGATGGAAAGAGAGAGGTTCTCAGCATGCTAAGGAAAGTACCAATACAATTGCTAGATCGAAGATCTTCCTTTCTTGGTTTCTGTTTTTGTAGTTCTTGTTATTTCCTCCTTTCCTCTCCATGGTTATTAGTAATCGTTGCCTTTTGTTGGCGCTCCAATAGCAGCCGGCGCGGATTTAAGAATATCCTTCCAACACCCTCAGGATTTTTTTCTTTCAAAGCTGTCAACACTTGGTCTTCCAAAGTGGTCGCCCACAAAGTACTAACTGGCGCGATGGAGCTTAACTTCGTTCAATTGACGCGCAGCTTGACCGACTGCGCTAAATCCCGCCCCAATGGTATAATGGTAAGATGTTACTTAGCCTCACATTAAGTTTTTAACATAAATTTTTGGCTTCAAGGGTAGTAATGTAGTGTGCTATAGAACTAAAAAATTGTAACATAAATTATCTTCTTTTTCTAGTGCACTGCCTAAAGGCAGGTCCATGGCATATAACTCTTCCAACCAATTCCATCCTTAGCCTTTCTTTTTCATATCTGTATATGAATTTGTTATCAGATCATCCAGCATCCCATGTCTCGGTCTTCCTCTAACTCTTTTTCCCTTGCTTTCTTCCTTCTATTAAATCCTTTAGCAAATCATCCCCCTTTATAATATGTCCTATCCAGCTTTTATTTCTATTTCTTATCACATTTACTCACTATCTGTCTGTATCGACTCTTTCAAGAACTTCTTCATTTCTAATTTTGTTGGTCCAACTAATCTTTTCCATCCTTCTCTATAACCACATTTTCAATGCCCCTAGTTACCTGATATCTTCTTTCTTTAATGTCCATTTTTCATATCCATATAGAAGTGTCAACCACACCAATGTTTACACAATCTTTATCTCTGTGTTTTCCTAATACCTTTTGTTAGTAGTTCTTTTCTCATTCCTAAGGCGTCTTTTGCCTGTGCAGTTCTACATTTAATGCCATCAATGTATTAATGCCTTTAGTGAAGCAAAAATAGTAAAAGTTAGCATTCATGATAGCAATTCACAAACATATTCTAAGTCCTATATAATTACGCTTACAAAGTCTAACTATGGCATAGGAATGCTACCAAATATTGTAATATTGGAAAGTTACTGATTGGAACCAGTTGATTCCTATTTATCTTGTAAGTTTTGTGCTAACCAGTTTATGCTAAGATGGTTTTCTAGCCACTAGCATTGTGATCCCTTTTGAAATTAAATAATGAACGCATTATGTATTAATAACAATTAAGAAATATTAACCATCGTAAATTAATTTCCTAGTTAAATACATTATTTTTATTATTTAGAGAATGCTACTTTTGTGTTTGTTACAGCCATCATGTAAGAGTTGGCATAATAGAAGGAGTAGAGAGGGCGAGTAAAGAGGCTGGTGTTAAAGCCATTGTGCTGTGCGGTAAGAAGCAGTTCCTAGCAGGTGCTGACATAAGAGAATTTGCAACAGGATCTGCGGCTCTTGGTTCATATGATTTTAGTCTTATAACTTAAATGAGATCATTAGTTATTAAACGCTGGCTTTTAATCTGACTTAACCATATAACATTGGTATCAAATTCCTCACAAGTTGTCAGTAAACTATATTTTTCAGAAATTTATACCTAAAGTTAATTTCATTGTATATTTGCATATTTGTATTTTATATTATTACGTGGTATCATTGCCTAATTGATTTTAACTATAATTACTATTGAGTCTTAGATACCAGTTTAGTAACCTATGGAAAATTTAAATGTAGATTATTAAAATTAAAGTGTTTAATAATATAGTTAGATTGAAAAATATTTATTATACTTACTATTATAATGTCATGATACAGTTGAATTTTCTCATCGTGTTCCCTATGATACGTGTGGATGAAGGAGAAAAATTAGAGGCTAGGAAGTAAGAAAATAATGTGATGCATCGCAATATTATTGCTGGCCCTTTTGTTAAAGCAGTGATTTTCAATACGTTTTGGCAACTGCCTCCTCTTGTGACACTTTTTTGATGACTAGACATCCCCTTTTGCAGGTGAAGGCAATAAATTCCATCACAAGTATTTTAATGAGCGTGTTGCTTGTGCATTCTCTCAGCTTCTCGCTTAGTGCACTGCCCACTGGCAGGTCCGTGGTACATAACGCCGCCACTCTTCTCTGTTTTCTGATTTCTTCTTCATTTCCACGTAAGAGTGGGTCTCTAAATCATCTAACATACCTAATCTCGGCCTGCCCCTGTCTCATTTTCCTTCCATTCTACCTTCTATGACCTCTATTAATAGACCTTCCCCCTTAGAATGTGTCCTATCCAACATGAATATGTCTCTCAGCTTAAAGCAGTAATAATAATAGTAAGTGGATTTATAAAAAAGCTCTGTGCAATATGCCACAGTGGTGATAGTACAGCTACCTATTAGGAAGATCAAATAATGTAGATTAAGCTTCTTCAAAAAGCTGAGGAGAGAAAGTTCGGACCGTTGTAGACTAGCAGGTAGATTATTCTGAACATTGGTCGTAAAAAACGTTGAATGCTCTGAAAGCCATCTTTGTTTGAATCATGGAGCCTAATGTACCGCAGCCTCAGCTGATTACAGTATCTGGCGCCCTGACCGAGTGTTAAAATTTACTTACTTTCTTTTTCTATTAACTCACCAACAATGGTTAAATAATTCTGTACAATACGCTTGGATGCAGAAGAGCAATTATAGACAAGCATCATTGGGAACACTGAACCATTGAGTAACATCTTTACTTTTATGTAGATTTAGATGATGACACACTATGGTCTATAAATTGAATGAATGCTTAGACTCTGATGGATTTATTACTGTGTAGATCCTGGTATAAGGGAGGTTGCCGCTGTATTGGAGGCGAGCAGTAAACCTGTGATAAGTGCTATTGAGGGATTCGCTCTGGGAGGAGGATTTGAGGTTGCCATTTCCACTCATTATAGGATCGCTCACTCCAAAGCTATGTACGTATTCAGTCCAGCTATCGGTTCAAGAAATGTAATGTCCATTTCGTAATCTGAATATGTCATCGATGTTGACCTACTTTATTGATTAAAGTTTGGTGGTCTAGTGGATCACAGGTGTATTTTTAATGTTTAATGGTGTTTGTTCAGGTATTTTTTATTTGTAAAGTATGACATACAATATACATGTGTTCACAACGTTTTGTTGTTTAAATTACAATTATGTACATGTGCCAAAACAGTTTGTAACTGTTTTGGCACATGGATATCAACTAAATAGGAGTAGTTGCGATGTTCCTAAAGTAGACTACGAAGCTATGATTCTTACAACGCCTAATTTCTAATAGTTTTCTTAGGCTGAAAGTGGGCTCATTCCTAAAGAATAAATTTAGTTCTGAGATTTATTTAATAATAATTCATTTACAAATTTAGACTGTAATTTCACGTGTCTTTCCATGCTGTAGTGTATCTATGGCTGCATTGGACTTATTGATAACTAATCTATTCTTTATTTTATCATAATCATCATCATTATCATCATCATCATCATCTTAGTTAGGGTCGGGATACGAATAGACCTTCTCCACTCCACTCTGTGGGGTGGAGAATTTTTCCATTCGTTTAAGAAAATTTTATAGCTATTGCTGGAGCCTAGGCGCTCACCAACCGAATGTCCTTTCTGACAATGGCTAATCATAATTTTATCAAATCCCAAATCATACAAATAGTAAACTTTTTGATCAAAATAGATAAATTACGAATTGCTTTCTACGCTGTACATTTACTACTATAAAATATCTAAAATATTTAATGATTCTACTATCATTTAGTTCATTTGTTAACAGGTTTGGTTTTCCTGAGGTAGACTTAGGTTTACTTCCAGGAGCCACAGGCACACAGCGCTTTCCTAGGCTAGCTGGTTTAGAACTCGCTCTTGACGTCATTCCCAGTGGTCGCAGGTTCAATGCTGGCAAGGCCCTCCAATATGGTGTTATAGATAAGGTATACTTTCATTTTACATTGATTGCCAGCCTGTAAGCGTTAGTCAGCGTAAGTGCTTATTGCTACTTTTAGTAGTTGTGTATTATGGGTGATTTAGCTAATAATTACGTGATTCTGAAATGAATTCTTTCTTGCATTCGCAACAAAGGAAATTATTATCATAAAAAGAAAACTAGTAATATGGAAAACGCACACTAACCAAAAATGAAAAGTGAGAAAAACAAAGATGGAAAAAAGTTGTAAAGCTTCAGAAGGTTCAGACTGTTATTGGCGATGGTGATTTGATTTATTAATTGTTTGACTGACTGAGTGATTGATTAAGCTATTGATTGATGGTCTGATTTATTGATTGATTGATGGATTGGTTGATTGATTGATTGATTGATGGATTCAGGTGGTAGCAGGTGATGTTGTTAAAGAAGCTGTGAGGTTTGCTGGTGAAATAATGGACAAGGATTTAGAAAGCAGGAGAACAAGTAAGATGAAGGTCAAGGATGCAAACAAGGCTGATCAGCTACGTGCCGGTATAGCATTTGACGTGGCTCTGAAATCAGAAAGTTTTAAAACTTATATATTGAACATCATAAAATATAGGCTTTACAATATAAATAAAACTCGTAGATCGTAGATGCTTCAGTTTTTTGAGTGATGTAATGCTGTAACCCGTCAGTCATGTAGAATTTTATCTACTTTGAAACGAAATGTTAAGATAGTATAATCGTTAAGCGGCCTAGTCATTAACCTGTCTTGTTAGTGTCCTAGATTTTAATCTCTAATCAGCTCGTCCCGAAATCAAGACCAAAGAGAGTTCAATAAACCTTGAGATAAGTCGTTTAAAATTTCTTGACGCTCTATTCTATCTACTAATATTATTTGAATTTTCTATAATAACATACATATGACTCTCTCTCGCTCTCTCTCTCTCTCTCTCACTCCCGCTCTCTTAACATTTTGCACTCATATTTCACAAAGAGCACTCCATCTACTATACGTCAATCCTTTCACAAAGGTTATGCTTTAGCCATACCATAGTGTAGTGTGTGGGGCAAATACGACTTCTGAGCTGGTTTCCCTCTTCTTTCCTCAGTTCTGGCTCACTGCTTCTGATGCAGTTTTTTGGATAGTTCATTATTCAGTGGTCTGACCACATTATTGGTTGTATATATGTCATGATATTTCTAATTATCGCATTATATGATAATTGTCTATAAATATGATTAGAATTATATTAATTATATTAATTCTATAATTATATATTTTATAGTTATATCTACATGTATATATGTATCTTATCACCATCTTCCTTTGGATCCTAGTTTAACTAACGTTGGGATAAGAAATTTATGTTAGCAATTTCTAGTGCCTAGGCGCTCACCAACGAAGGCTCATTCTGACGTTGATTTGTATCTTAGTGCTCTGTCGCCTTTTACGACACGTTCAGTCCACGGTTGGTCTATTTTTCAGCAATCGGGACACAACACGGGTACGGACGGGCACAACACGGGTAAATAGTCGTATATCTATATATCTAATTAGATTATATTAATAAAATATTTATTGATAATTGTAATTATCTACATAATATAATAGCAATTTTCTAGCAGAACTATCCGATTTGTGATTCGCCTTTTTGTTTACAGCGGCCACAGAGAAGATTAACAAGAAGAATCCTGGTCTGATGGCGCCACTGGTCAGTTATCGGTTCTTTACAACAATTGCCCTTAGTAAAGATTTTGCTCTCTTATTCTTATTTGAAGCTTTCAATGAACCACAGTCTCTGTTCACCGGCTATATTCAATAAATTACAGTCTATGTTCACATTCTGTATTCAATGGACCACTATCTATGATACTGTATTAAGAACCATAATTAAGTTTTTATACGTCATTATTTAAACAAGCGTAGCTAAATCACATTTTATTGTTAAGTCAGGGCATAGCGTAAATATATTTAGCATTTTCTGCAAGGGTGACGTCCCTGACATCATCCTTGTATGAGAAAATGGACGTTAAACATTTTATTTTTATTTTTATTGCCCTGGGCTGTATAGGGCCCTTGGCTAAAAAATAAGATAAAAGAAAGATTTTATTTCATTAAAAGTAAAATGAAAAAGAAATATTTATTATTATTATTATTATTATTATTATTATTTGTCATAAGAAGCGAGTAAGCAGGAACAGAGGAAGCCAATTTGGAACCATTCCAGTTTTAAGCAACATTTTTTGTTTGGCATAATTGTAGCCTTTGTGCTTAAACTGTTATTGTGATTTATTGTCCGTGACTGAGCGAAGTCGGTCACAACAAATGAGAACCTTATTTTGCTCTTTGACACATTAATTGTATATGTAGTTGGTTAGCTGTTATGTTTACTGCAGAGATGTATCTGAGGTCAATCGTGGAAGTCGAAATGAACGTTAAACATTGCTATCTTTGTAAACATTGTAGTTTTATTAGCAGTATCAATATTAATTTTAATATAACTGCGGCGGGATATAGCGCACTTGGTTAAGCTGCGAGTCAGTGAAAGAAGTTAAGATATGTTGGACCGGGTTAGCACATGGATGGGTGACCACCTTTGAGGACCGAGTGTTGATGGCTTCGAGTGAAAAAATTTCTCAGGGTGTTGGTAGGTAATTCGTAGGAAGGAGGAAATAACGAAAACTACAAAACAACAACTAAAAAAACCTCCGTAAACACTTACGGTTATGATGTGTGTAACCATGTGAACAAAAAATAATACTAATGCTTTTGATGTAGACTGCAACAGTTTTGTGAATTGTTATGTGCGTGCTGAAGTTTGCACTCAAGTCGACGATGTTGTCAGTGTCAGAACCGTTTGAGAAGGGTTGTGACAAGGAGAGGGATCTGATGCTGGATTTACAGACTTCAGGTCAAGCGAGAGCTCTGCAGTACGCTTTCTTTGCTCAACGCAAAGCTACGCAGGTTTTACTATTTTCTCTGCATTTATTTATTTCTTGTCTCTTATAATATGAATGTATTACAAAATAATTTTCAACTTAGTTCATTTAAATTCAAATGAATTTTTCCATTTCAAACTAGGTGTTACTAGGAATAATGGTAAAACCATTTATTTAAATACTTTCATTTCAACGCTGAAAGGCATTATTTCAAAAATCGATGTGTTGCTCCTTGGAATTCTTTTACTTATCAAGTTGTTAATGGCTAAATACTTTAAGAAGGGTCTAGAGTCTACTGATTTAAGAAAAATTTTAAAGAACAGGTATGTGTACACACATACACTTGATATTTTTGCACTCAAGATTTGACACGTGTAATTACATGTATAAACGAAATAAATAAATATTTTAATGAATTACTTTGACTCTATTATAACAATATTATTATTCAATATAATTAAACACATTTTACATCATCCTCGTCATGACCTTCCCTTGAATCCCAATTTAGATAGGATCGGGATACGAATAGACCTTCCACACCGTATCATCAGTCAGTCCCCTATTTTACTTGTTAATATTACGTATACATATTACTATTATTAGAATATAATTTTTGTGTAGTGTCCTTGAGTTAAATTATTGCTTATTTAACTATTGACTTAAAATATTCCACTAACTTTAAAGGCGACATTTTTCAGAAAATTGGAAGATCTTTATTGCACATTAGGTCTACATCTGAATGAGACTAAGACATTTAGAGATTGAAAAAAGAGATTCTTTTTTGATGAGATCGACTTAAAATGTCAAAGTTGAGGCCTAATTGAAAACTAGTTCCGTTCTTAAAAGCGTGTCTAAGGCGGGGCTAGCGCTGGATTTGAAACCTGCACCTACTATTCTGAGGTCGAACACCTAAACGACCAGTCTAATGGATTGTTTGGCGATATTTTACTCATGAATCGGTAATTTATGGCAAAATAATATTCAATAAATTCATTAAATAAAAACTAAATAGCTATGAAACACATTGCCCATGTTTTGTCTGAGTCCTTAAGGAATGGAAAAAACCTTAAAATGCGCGTTTCGTAAGAGACTACTAAACAGGAACTGAAGAAATAAAGAACTGGGAAGCCACTTCAATATTTTCAAGGCTATAGGCTACATTTGATTGGTTAGGGGCTTTAGCCTTTTTTGTTGGATCAGCATTTTGGTCTCTTCCTGAAAGTGAGACGTCTGGTAAAATTACTTTGGACCTGCCACTTGGCAGAACATTAATGAATGAGAAAGAGAACGAGAAACTATCGTATTGAGTGCTGGCTTATTGGTAACTGAATGCATAAAGAGCCTGTTAATAAATATCTTATTATCACTTTAATCATTTATTGATTGATATTTTGTGGCAGAGCTTGATTATAAAATGTGTCTTTAATGTACATTTGACTCGCATTGACTGTATTTAGGCCTGTATTTAAAGACGAATAATGAATACATGCATTATCGTGTACTAGCAACTGTGAATACATTGCTAAGAATTGTAACTATTAATATATAATGATTTATACAATTAGTATATAAGAATATAACTGCAAACTGCACGTGTAGTAAGGGGCGGCTGAGCAAGAACTGAGGAAGGAAAAAGAGACACCACCTCAGAATCTATATTATTTTTATAGTTATTAATTTTCAAGTTGGGACACATAAAGTCTGGATAAGGCTGAGCCTTTCTGTGAAGGGATTAACTCGATAATCGATTGAATGTAAAGTGTTAAAGCATAGAGTTCCACTTCTACTTGGAAGAACATTGAGCGAGAGAATCTGTCTTTTATATTACTCTATTAATATGTCTTTAATGGAAAATGCTAGCATAGAATAAATTAATGGGTAAAGATGATTAAATTAAATTAAATTTTTTTAAAACGTAGATATTTTTACTAGTTTAGATATTAATTTAAATGTAATTGTTATTTAGCTTATTATTACTATTGAACTCTTTCTGTAAAGTAGACTCGAAGACCGAGTTCGGCCATGACAAAACTATTTAAGTTTTCGTTGTTAGTAATAATAATAATAACAAAGATGATTACTTGTTTTAGTGGTCACTACCCAACGGATCAGACAGCAGAAATGTGAAACCTCGTCCTATTCAGTCTGTAGCGGTTATTGGCGCTGGTACAATGGGCTCTGGTATTGCAATGGCGGCTCTTAACGTTGGTCTACCCGTTGTATTGCTTGAACAAGATCAAAAGGTAACTAAGTTCTCTTTCCTCATATCTGCTTAATGCTGTAACTGGTTGTTGGCTGAGTTCTTAGCATGCTTGCCAGATTAGCATGAAGACACGCGTTCAGAACCTCGAGTGGCCCTTACTGCAGTACACATGTTGCATTGAAGGAACTTTCAATTTATGGCAAAAATATATATATCCCCTTAGAATGATATAAGGGACACACGGATCCATGTACAAATAAAAAAGTAGGAACAGACTATTAAACGGAATTGCACGAAATTCAAAATAAAATAAGCAGTGAAATATATAGTTTCTGTTTATGATCCTAAATCCTTGTTCCTCTTTTGATTATCACAAATTCACTTTTTCTCCGCAAAGTTCTTCATCATTCTACAGTGGATAACCTAACCGGCTTTCATTCATTACCTAACTACTTCTCCTCAGCACATTTCTTTTGCTTTTGTAGATTGGTCTGGGTGAACTGATCTGTAGTAATATGTGCTGTGGTGCCGTCCTTGACATCATTCTTGGATAATGAAACGGACGTCATATCTGTATTATTATTATTATTATTATACGTTGCTGGTCGCAGCAGCGGGTGACATTGCCCTGAATCCACAACTTTTGGCTCCAGCAGCGCCCGTCTCCACTTCATCTGTTATCGATCCACCACGACGGTGACTCCCCTGAACAGGCGTTGATGAGGCAGTTGTGAGAACTCTGCTGGGAGAACCGCTTTTAGAAGTCATCGACCCTGAAATCTGGATAGCTGTTCCTAGAGAATTTTGGGAGCGAGTATCCGCTTGATTAGAGCTCTGATTTGTAAAACCCGATGAGCTCTGCCTCTCCGCCTCAGCCTGCCCTGAGGCCAACATCTGGTTCAGCCTTTGACCCTGGTGCTGTGGCCCTGGTGAGAGGGACCCCTGGGAGACAGAGGCCACTCTAGCCTCGAGTTTCTTATTTTTCTCGCTGATGGTCAGCGCAGAAAACTCTTGTGGACCTATCTCGAGCTCTATGGACGCACTCGAGGAGGAGGAGGGGAGTATTGAGAGGCAGGGACGTAGGACGCATCTCTTCTCTTTTAGACGGGCTGTGTTCAACCCGTTGACGATCACCCTAGTGCTCACGTGCTGCCCTAGTGCCCGCTTGTCACCAGTCGGCACCTGGTTGATAAATGTATTAAGAAATAGGAAGAAGAGATGGATAGGACACATTCTAAGGGGGGAAGGTCTATTAAAAGAGGTCATAGAAGGTAGAATGGAAGGAAAAAGAGGCAGGGCCTCTTATTATTATTATTATTATTATTATTATTATTATTATTAAAATGTATGTAATTTGTAGATAACTCCACAGAAAAAACATAGTATCTATATAAAGTTTTAATGATTTAAATATACATGTATATATAACTATACATTAAATATTTATAATTAAATATACATTTAAATTATATATAATTTAAATATACATGTATATATATATATATATATATATATATATATATATATATATATATATAAATAATAAATAAATTATATATCTATATCATTATATATATACATGATATATATATATCATATATATCATATATACTCTATATATATCTTATATATATATATATATAATATCTAATATCTATATATATATATATATATATATATATGTTGATGAACAAGAATGATATATATATATATATATATATATATATATATATATATATATATATATAATATTATATTATATATATATATATATATATACACACTGTGTATATTATTTACAGTATATTATACAGTATATTATTTTAATGGTATAAGTATCTCGTAGTGCACTGCCTACTGGCAGGTCCATGGTACATAACGCCTCCACTCTTCTCTGTCTTCCGCCTTCCTCTTCATTTCCACATATGAGTGGGTCTTTAAATCATCTAACATACCTAATCTCGGCCTGCCCCTGCCTCTTTTTCCTTCCATTCTACTTTCTATGACCTCTTTTAATAGACCTTCCCCCCTTAGGATGTGTTCTATCCATCTCTTCTTCCTATTTCTTAATACATTTATCAACTGTCTATCTGTGCCAACTCTCTCCAGGACTTACTCATTTGTAACCTTTTGAGTCCAGCTAATCCTCTCCATTCTTCTTCAAATCCACATTTCCAATGCCTCCAGTTTCCTAATATCTTCCTTTCTTAAGGTCCATGTTTCACATTCATATAATAGCGTGGTCCAAACCAAAGTTTTCACTATCTTTATCTTTGGTCTTTCTTTAGACTTTTTGTTAATAGTTCTTTTCTACTACCAAAGGCCGCTTTTGCTTGTGCAATCCTACTGCATATTTCCGTCTCACATTTCCCGTCATCGGTTATACAATTTCGTACCATTTATTGCGATATTAACTTCACCTTTATTATTGGACACTCTCATGACCTTGGTCTTTTTTATATTAATCTTCATGCCATATCTGGAAGCCGTATCATTCAGCCTATCCATTATCTTCTGCAATCCAATCTCGCTGCCCACTACCATTCCTTGGTCATCTGCAAATCGTACATCTTGAAGCAATTCCCTCCTACTTTTATTCCTTCTTCCTAGTCTTCCATTGCTTCATCCATCATTGCCTCAGCGTAAATGTTAAACAGCAGCGGCGAAATGCTGCAACCTTGTCTTACTCCACGTCCTATTTTACCTTCTTCTGAGTATTCTTGTTGAATTTTGATTACTGCTTTTTGATTCATGTACAAATTTCAAAATTAGTCTTCTATCTCTCCAGTCAATTTCTATTCTCTTAAGATATTCATCATCGTTATCCAATCAATCCTGTCAAAGGCCTTCTCGAAATCTACAAAGCATACAAAAACCTCACTTCCATATTCTAAGCTTCTTTCGCAAAGAAACCGCATTACCCCTATTGCTACTCTCGTGTCACATTTTTTCCTAAAACCAAATTGTGTCTTGCTCAAATCATCTCTACTTTAGACTGAATTTATAAGCATAAGTATATAGTAATTATAATTTTTATTTTATTAATGAATATATTTTATCATAATATAATCCATGAAACCTCAAACAATTCTTCAAAAATAAAAAACATATTTTATTTTGTCAAATATTGAAGTAGAGAAATCAATCAAAATAATCAAAATCTTCTTTACTCTGAACTGGTCTATACTAGAGAACTTACATGTCGTTTCATAACAAAATAATATTATGCTATTTAATTCTCTTTGAGAGGGTTTACTTAATTTCTTCTAAACTGTCACGTGTCTTACATGATATATACATGTAAGATATATTCTTATTTACATGTATATACATGTATGCTATATACATGATATATACATGTAAGATATATTCTTATTTACATGTATATACATGTATGCTATAATCATGATATATACATGTAAGATATATTCTTATTTACATGTATATACATGTATGCTATATACATGATATATACATGTAAATAAGAAAGTGTAAAATAAATCTTTCTTACTAAATCGCGTGTTTGCTTCAGTTCCTGGACGCCGGTGTGAAGCTTTTGAAGAGCTTGTACGACGGAAGCGTAAAGCTTGGACTGGTCAGTAGAGAGGAAGCTGAGAAACGGCTTCAGAATTTGAAGACTACAATTTCTTACAGCGATCTAGCCAACGTTGATCTGGTAGGTCGCGATGTTGAGAGTGGTTAATTGTTAAATATTATTAAATTAATTGTTAATTGATGACTGATTTTTGGTTGATTGTTAACTATTTTATACTTTAATGTGTTTTATGTTTTATTATATTTTATACTATATTTTATTTTATGTTTTATTTTATGCTTTAATACATGTATATATATATATATATATATATATATATATCACCTGAAGAACTGAAAGAATTCTAGTATGAAGGTTAATGTTCTTTACCAAACATCAAATTAATTGTTTAATTATATTATATATCGGAATAAGTTAATATAACATCTGCTCACTTCTTGCGAAAGTTAAACGTTGCTGATTGCAGTAGCGCGTGACATTGCCCTGAATCCACTGCTTTTGGCTCCAGCAGCGCCCGTCCCCACTTCTTCTGTCATCGATCCACCACGACGGTGACTCCCCTTAATAGGCGTTGATGAGGCCGTTGTGAGAACTCTGTTGGGAGAACCGCTTTTAGAAGTCAACCCTGAAATCTGGATAGCTGTTCCTAGAGAATTCTGGGATCTAGTTTCCGCTTGATTAGGGCTCTGATTTGTAAAACCCGATGAGCTGTGCCTCTCCGCCTCAGCCTGCCCTGAGGCCAATTTCTGGTTCAGCCCTAGGCCCTGGTACTGTGGCCCTAGTGTCAGGGACCCCTGGGACGCAGAGGCCATTCTAGCCTCGAGTATCTCCTTTTTCTCGCTGAGAGTCAGCCTGCTTTTAATTAATTAAACAACGTCTGTCGTTTAATTATATTCACTGTTTATAATGCTTTTTTTTTTCTCTTTACTGTAAGCCATCTCAAGCTCAACAACTCATATTTGTCATTCAATTTATTATGAAAAATCTTTTACTGGTGAAATTAAATGAAATGAAAATTAAAATTGCTGTAAAAAAGTTAAATTATCAACTTGCTGTTGGAGAAGCAGTGAGCAAACGGTAGGCCAGTAGATGGAAGAATTGAGAATATGTGGTATTTGCTTGATAACAACGATATACTTTTTTAATTTGCTAAGAATAAATTATGTACTCTTGAGACAGGAAATTAACTTTTTAATTTGGCAGTAATTCTTAGCCGCCTTAGTCCAGATTTGCACAGTACGAGGATATGTGAGTTAATCTGCTACTTCCCTAATATCATTCTTCTTTAAGGAAATGGACGTTAAACCTTGGCCATTATTATTTTATTAACTTAACTCATCTTCACTGAGATAGGAGCACTAACACACGCTAATCACTAACATTTGCTCTTCAACAAGACTACTGTATTGACATAGAAAGAGCTCTTTTATGCCTTACTATATTTCTTGCCAGTTTAATGTAATATTATAAATATTATTACTTTATTACTACATGTATATTTGACGATATTGAACTCTGAAGTTCTGAACGTAGGTTATAGAGGCGGTATACGAGAATATGGCCCTGAAGAAGAAAATGTTTCAGAAGTTGGATGAGATTTGTAAGCCTGACGCCATACTCGGCTCTAACACCTCTGCACTGTCAATTGATGAGGTAACATGGTGGCGCTCGTTTTCTGTTATATATTGTATGCTGTGATATTATATGTATGATTCTTGTTTCATGTTCTGGGTAAATGTGTGCCCGCTTAGATTTTAATTCTTTCATTACTTAGGCCAAGCATTTTACTAGTAATCATTAACTTTTGTATTGCTGACTTAGTGGACTCTGCTATAGCTGCTAATTATTGTATTACCACACAGAGCTCTGACTCTTTTATGATAGCCTCTTTCGTAGTGTTGTTTGATTATCTAATTACATGCACTTTCTTATTGTTTGTATAATCTGTGCTGAGGTGAACAAATAAACGAAATGAAATATAAAAAAGAAAACCTACATTAATCATTAGTACGGTATTAATACGTTGTTAATAATAAAGACAGAATAATAATAATAAATATAAATATGCATACCATATTTGTTATGTTAATTCTTGTTAGATCGATGAATATTTATTGTTTTGCCAGATGGCCGCAGCTACAAAGCGCCCGGGTAGTGTAATTGGAGTGCACTTCTTCGTTCCAGCATATCATATGAAACTATTGGAAAATGTGCGTGGAAAACTGACGTCACCCGTCGCTATAGCAACAGCTACTGAATTTGGACGGAGGCTTGGAAAGGTTCTGTTTTTTCATCGCAGTCTAATTATTATTTATAATAATTTATAAATAGCTAATGGGTGTTTTAGAATTTAATTATTATAATCTTGGAGCCGCTTTGAAATTTATACTACAACAAGTTTTCCAATACACAGTTCACATAGTTTTATGCTGCCTAATGCAGTAAAATCCATTGAAAAATCTTGGATATTTCCTAGTGACTGGAATATTATTGAAATTAGGTTAAAGTAACTATTTAACAGTGTTATCTAAATAAGGTAAATACCTGTCATAGATAATCGTAAATTCTATAGAAATCAATCATACGGTGTAGGATCAGAATATCTAACCATTGACTTTAAAGCAAATATATTCTCTTTTACAGTCATCATCAACTTGTGTCACTTTTTTTAACTAAATGAAAGTCTTAATCTAATTAATATAAAAATAGTCCTAATCTAAATAACAGTATTATGGCCCCTTCTCTTCTCCTCACAATACACCTCCCCATAGTGTTGCCACTGCTCCAGGTAACATTGTCACCCTGGTAACACTGCAGCGATAGACCCTACCCATCAACCCTCGCTGTTTCACTACCCCCCCCAAGTTACAATTCAACTGTCGATTCCCGCCCTCTCACCCGAATCTCTCATTACTCCCCAACTGACTTCTCTCACCTGAGTCATTCAAAGTGAACAACCTGCCAGACACAGCATCATCATTCTGCAGGTCAATGCCCCAAAAATCCTATTTTCGTGAGATTTTCATCATCATCAACAGTTTTGTGTCTCCGGTATTACACTGGATGATATTTTGGAGTTAATATTTTCTAGCCAAAGAATAAATGTGATTATAAACCAAGGGGTTGGTCTCTACTTGTGGTTGATCAATCGGTCAGTCAGACCATTCAAAGTCCAACAGTCAGAGGAAGTATCGTTTTATTTTAAACAAAATTGGTTGCTGGGGTTTGGTAAAATTAACAGCGGTTTGGCTTTTGATCAGCTAGGATTTTAATTTGATCAGGGTTCGCATTAAGTGCATTTAATAGAAATACTAGATCTATAATAAATCTCTCTCACTGATATTTATGTCCTATTTTTCTTTAATTGATATTAAATTATACATCTACTTTCTCTGATTGTTTAATTTATTTATATGTTTATGTTTGTATTTCAACATACTTCACCTAGCTTGATGCGCACAAACTTTTGTAAACATTTTCAGTATAATCATTCTTAATTAACTTATGAAAATGTTTATTCCTATTTTAGTATCCATGTTGCAGCACTTATTTGTTGTTTGTTCCACAATGATTACTAGGCTTGTATGATATTAAATGTTGTGCAATTTATCAAGAATTAAAATATACGATAAGTATTGTTACTTGATAAAGAAGATGAAAACAGCCAAAAAGTTAAAGAAAAAGAAATTAAAAGTGATTTCCAGTGTTTTCAATGTGCTACTCGTTCCTAAGGTTCCTGTGAAGTTATGTAATTAGAATATTTCCTGATTTTTTTTGCAGGTTCCTGTGTTGGTAGGTAACTGCCCTGGATTCGTAGGAAACAGAATGATGCGCTGCACGCACAACGAGGTGTCTAATTGATTTATTTTTTGTTATATTGTAATATGGTAAAACTGAAAAAAGCTAATGTTAACGTCAGTTTCCTCACTCGAAAGCAATATCAGTGACGGGTGAGCCCAGGATTTGAACCACACGCGTACTGATCTGCGGTCGAGTATCTTACCGACATCGCCACTGGCTCCAGCAATGTAATTTAGGTAATGAATAAAGTTCCAAACCTAATTTAGTGTAACGTCAGACATCTCTGTAGACTGTAACTCTGGGAGACTGGGACTCGAAACCGCTTGGCTTACTGCAGCTTTCTTGGTAGTTTAAAAAATAAATATATCGCTATGAAATTTAGTTTCATCTGTCTGATATTACTTTTAGTTTTCTTCCCCATTTCTTTTACCATTCGGCAATGTAATAATAGACGTAATAAGTGCTGGTATCTATAAATGATAAATTCTAGGAACTTTATTTAAAGTCGTGTACTTTTCAAAACTGAAGCTCAAATGGACTGATTCTAAAAATACAATGTTTACTGAAAAGTAGTATTAATTTAGCTTTTCTACATTTTAAAACTTTCTATAGCTGAGACGTGAAAAATTCTTTTTTTGTTGAAATTCAAGTTTCAAGCAGTTAGGCGCCTTCAGCCTTCCTTTCGAAATTCTGCCAGACCATGCGTGATAGTATCTGTGTGGTATTGAAACGGACGTTAAATTTTGTGTTAGCGTTGTAAATCACATTATGCCAAAGGGTCGATATTGAAGCTATTTCTCAGACTGATAATCAGTAAGTGTGGGTTCAAATCTTGTGATCTCTGCGTCAGTTACACGTTTGATTCATTAATTCTGAGATAAGTGTGTATTTCAGTTGATTTTGCATTATAGGCCTACAAGACATTGATATAGTTATACACGGTGGTCAGCTAGATAAGATGCGTATCATCTTCCCTGACGGCCGTTGTTCTAGTTTTTACAGACGGGTTGATACCCTGTGTTTCTGGGAATTTTTAATTTTATTTCTTTTAAATGTTTATTTCTATTTGTATTTGTCAGTGATTTGGTGTTGATGCTGAAATAAAAAACATATCTCTCTCTCTACACGCTTTAATCCTTGAGGCTTTAGCGGATGATGTTCTAGCCTGTATTTCTGTATTGTAGGTTTTATTTCTACTTGAAGAAGGCTGTTCTCCTGCAGAAGTTGATCAGGTTGCAGAGAACTACGGATTTCCTCTGGGCCATCTGAAAATCACTGATCTAGCAGGTATAGCCAATCTGTCTCATAAATCAGCAAGAAATCTTTCTTCTGCTAATGCTGTCATTCTCTGCTGATTATTTTCGTCTGAGATTTAGAAAGATTAGGCAAAACATAATGACCTAATAAAACAAATGAATATAAGCTCTCTCTCTCCCTCTCTCTCTCCCTCTCTCTCTCTCTCTCTCTCTCTCTCTCTCTCTCTCTATATATATATATATATATATATATATATATATATATGTGAAATGACCAATTGCAGGTAACCCTGAACCTGCCACGTGCACTTGCTAAACATTATATATATATATATATATACATATATATATATGTATATATATATGTATATATATATATATATATATATATATATGTATATATACATATATATATATATTACGTGGTAAGAGACCTATTGGAAAAAATGCTGTTCGAAATGCAAAACATAATGACCTAATAAAACAAATGAATATAAGATATAAGATCTCTCTCTCTCTCTCTCTCTCTCTCTCTCTCTCTCTCTCTCTCTCTCTCTCTCTATATATATATATATATATATATATAAATATATAAATACAAATGAATATAAGATCTCTCTCTCTCTCTCTCTCTCTCTCTCATAGATCTATATATTATATATATATATATATATAAGAGGTGAGAGAGAGAGAGAGAGAGAGAGAGATCTTATATTCATTTGTTTTATTAGGTCATTATGTTTTGCATTTCGAACAGCATTTTTTCCAATATATATATATATATATATATATATATATATATATATATATATATATAATGTTTAGCAAGTGCACGTGGCAGGTTCAGGGTTACCTGCAATTGGTCATTTCACATAGGCCTTTATGAAAACCTTAATGTTGGGCCTAGTTCTAGTTGAACTATACGTCTGCTGAGATGGTTTGCCATTGGTCTCCTCAATTCCTGCTTTGTGGTCTCTTACCCCACCTACAGTTAGCTGTTAGTCGTATCTGTAGTGGACTAGACACACCATGGATGTGTAATAACATTGTAGTAAGATGATGCTATACTATAACGAAATGATGATCAATGATAATCTTTCACTTTACATCTTTCACTTTTAGTACCACATGTTAAACTGAATTATGAATCGCTTTACAACCAGTTTAATTCATAAACAGTTTGCTGATTTGCTAGTCTTGCCTGTATAGGAGATATTACTCACGGTAATTCAAGTATTGAGAAACCCAATTCAAATAGTCGTTTCAATTCACGTGACACGCTGAGTTATTTAGACAAGCCCAGTTCTAAACAATAACAAAATTAATTAGTAACAAATATTTAAAGTAATTTAATAATAAATTTATTTCGTTACTATAAACTGCTCTTAGACACTTTGTAAAAGTTTACTGTATAATAATTTAATAATTTATTATTATTAATGATTGTTACTTGACGATTACTACTTGACGATTACTACTTGACGATTACTACTTGACGATTATTACTTGACGATTACTACTTGATGATTATTACTTGACGATTACTACTTGACGATTACTACTTGACGATTATTACTTGACGATTACTACTTGACGATTATTACTTTACGATTACTACTTGACGATTACTACTTGACGAATACTACTTGACGATTACTACTTGACGATTATTACTTGACGATTTTTAATTATTACTTGACGATTATTACTTGACGATTTTTAATTATTATCATTAACTATTAATAAATTATATTTATTAGTATTAATTATTGCCCCGTGTTGTTTCCTGGTACCCCGTGTTGTGCCCGGTCTATTTGAAGGATAGACCAACCGTGTACTGCACGTGGCGTAAAGGGCGACATAAAAGTAAGATCCAAACCAACATCAGAAAGGGCATTCAGTTGGTGGGCGCCTAGGCTCTAGAAATTGCTACAATAATTTAAACGAATGGAATTATAGGGGATCGACTGATTATGTGATATGTGACTGAGAGGATTGAAGAAGATCTATTCGTATCCCGATCCTGATTAAACTGTGATTCAAGGGAAGTTTATGATGATGATGATTAGTAATAATTATTAAATTATTATTAATTATTAGCAACATGAATTAATTAATAATTAATAGTTTATCTATCAATGTGATTTTGACTCAGGTTTGGACATCAAAGTTCGGCAGGTGACTGAGATAGCGGAGACAACCGGACAGGTATTGGACGAGAGAACGAGATTTTTCCAGGGGGAAAGGTTCAGTCCGCTCCCTTTAATACTGGCGAAACATAATCGACTGGGCAGAAAAACGGGTTTGTAGTTTTGTGGTTGCTGTGTGAGGATGAAATGACTCTTGAGCTTCTCGAGATACCAAGGCAACAGCATTTATTGTTGTGATTGCATCTTATTTATCGTAATTAGAAATTTGATGAACTGCCTGATTCGTAGTGAATAAGGGAAAATTAACTTCTAAAGCCATCAAGAGCAGCAGAACAACCCAGCAGAAGACTTATTCTATATTGTCTGCCTATTCTCTGACATTTCTCTTCTTCTCCAGGCAGGATATTTAAATAATGTAATGTTGTCAGTTAAAGGCCGGCTAGTCGCTAACATTTTGCGTATCTTTATGCTCACCGAAATCTGCATTGGTGGAGCAATTACAAATAAATTAAATCTTTTGGAGATGAGGAAACAGCTAGCTATACTATTTAATAGAGTCGAAAATTGATCTGTGATATGAAGATTTTCACGGGGGGGGGGGTATGTGTACCCTAAATTGAACACTGCAATTATTGTTGTTACTAGTATTTATTGGTCGTATTTCTTCTACTGCTGCAGGTGCCGGCTGGTATAATTACGATGCTGTGAACGCTAAGGTACCACGCAGCAGTTCTTTCGTCTCTGAATTACTGCAAAAATTCCGCAGAGATAACAACATCCCTGTCCGAAAAATTTCACCAAAGGTCAGTGTGAAGTTATGACAAAGTTTATCATCGGCTCTGACAGCTGTTAACTTTAGTTTAGATTTCGCTTGTATTAGTTCAGAGTATTCGGGGATACTGCTCACTCGGTCACCTTTCTTTCTAAAATGTTTTACCGATTCACAGTTCCTTTCTAATAGATAAAAGTCATGTGAGCACTTATCTCTATCTTTCTCCTCTCTCTCTATTTCTCCTATCTCTCTCTCTGTTTGCAATATTCAAGAGAGGGCATACCATGTCTGTCTTCCCATCCACATGCAGGTTTTCATCAGGAGCGTTGTACTCTTCTATTTAGTTTATTTCACAATGTCTACAATGTTTCAGTTCAATTTTCTTTTTTTTTCAATAAATATTTGTTCACATAATAACATTTACTTAGCTTTAATTTTTTACAACTGCATTACTTTTCAGTACATTACTCACCCTGTGTAGTAAAATTATCATTATGAATTACTGTACTACACCGAACTATATTATGTCTAACTGTACTATAGAATATCTCAATAGCGTAGGGGTAACGTCATGAAGTTTTAAATGACAGATCCTGGGTTGAATTGAACTCTTGCGGGTTCGAATCCCATCCGCTCTGATCTGAGAGTAAAATCTTGGACATTCACTGGACTGGTTATACGGAAAATGATATCAACATAGTTGATCATTTCAATATAATGCGTGTTTATTTTTATTTGTTAATGGAAGAGACATAAAGATCGTGTCACGGGTACCGAAGTAATAAGCATATTTTCAGTCCAGACAGGAAAATCAATTCTGAAATAAAATTTTTCCTATGTTGTTTGGAAACAGTAATACAAAACCACTACTATTTATAGAACTAAGCATAGTTTTATAATTGGTTCTCTTGCTGCATTAACATATAATATTAATGTCACATAATATTACCGTTCCCCGTGTTGTGTCCGGGTTATTTGAAGAATTGACCTTCCGGTGACTACACATGTCGTAGAAGGCAACTAAAGCACTAAATTCCATACCAACGTCAGAAAGGGCATTCGGTTGTTGATCGACTAGGATTCAAAAATCGCTATAAAAATTTAAACGAATGGAAAAGTCTCCAATAGGGGATTGACTGATGATACGATGTAAGAGAGCGGATTTGAGACAGTCTATTCGTATCCCGACCCTCGTTTAACTGGGATTCAAGGGAAGATGATGATGATGATGATGATGGTGGTGGTGGTGATGATGATGATGATGATGATGACGATGATGACGATGATGATGTTGATGATGATGATGATGACGACGATCATGACGACGACGATGACGACGATGATGTCACATAATATTACCAATATTAATATTATAATATTATAATATTAAGTTCTAGAAATAATGTTTTCATGACTTTTTCTTTGTTTTGAACTACCTGACTAGTTTGGCTCGTTGCTGTCTTTTATTCCATTTTGTCAGAAGTTATGGTTAGGCAGAGTTAATATAAAATAATTATTTATATCTTTATTCATATCTGATTGTCGTTTCACTGTATATTATCTTAAAGCTCTAATAATCACATTGTATCTGATCTAATGTAAAAGGTAAAGCTAATGTTAACGTCAGTTTCCTCACTCGAAAGCGATGTCAGTGACGGGCGAGCCCAAGAATTTTCCCCGCACTTCCTGTTCCGCGGTCGAAAATCTTACCCACTGGCTCCAGCCAGAATAGATAGAATAGAGAAAGGTGTATTGCACTTGCATAAGAGAGCGCTAAACCGTAACTGATGTAGACAAATGAAAATCACGTATGAAGTTACGTGTGTACCAAGCTGTATTTCTTTGACAAATCAGTTTAAAAAATTAATTTTTGTTCGATTAATGTAACAGGAAATATTCGAAAGGCTGTACTATGGTGGTATAAACGAAGGCTTTAAGATTCTGGAAGAAGGCATCGCCAGTAAACCTGAAGATATCGACACGATTATGTATGTATTTTTAGTGCAATGTGGGTTATCTCAGTTTTCAATTGAGTGTTACGTAATCAGTCCATATATCAATCCATGTGTCGGTCATTACAATCAATTGAAAGCGATACATTTGAGTGTTCAAGTTATTCCGATAATGTGAGGAAATCTCACTGGGCTCGTAACGAATTCCTTGTGGTTTCTAAATAGACTTTATATACAGGGTGCGCATTAAAAAAATATCCTCCTAGCACAATTGCGATAGCTTAGTCAATTCTTAATATTTCGCCTTGAAATTTTAAGGTTTTCTTGTGGAGGAATTTAGCCACAAGCTGACCAAATTTTGTAAAAATATTTTAAAAGGAATCGGAGTTATCCAAGTTTTTCGAAAAATTGATTTTTTTCATTTAACACGCAACGTAAAACGTCAATTAGAATCAATTCCATTTTGAAAATGTGCTAGCCATGAAGAGGCCGTTAGATGATGACGGACTCTGATATTGTTCTACAATGTATTACACTAACACTATTCTGCCGAAACTGATTGAGGACTGCAACAAGTTAAAATCAAATGATTTAATTTTTCAACAGGACGGCGCCGGCTCACACTTCACGTCTTGCGCAATACTTTCTTGTACAATACAGGACAGATTTCATAAAAATGGATGATTGGCCTCTTAGTGCACTGGTTGAATGATTGAGTGGGTTCATTGGGAATCATCTCAAATACATTTTCCAAACAAAACGATTACCTTCTATTAATATCTTAGCTTTTCTCATATGAAAGCCAAAGTCAACTTTAACGTCAATTTCATATCAGTGACGGATAGAACGCAAGATTTGAACTCTGAACCTATTGATCCACTGTCGTACAACTTACCAACAAGTCACCGCCTCCGCTCCGAATATGACGAACTTGTTGATCTACTGCTAAAACTCTTGTGAAAACGGACATTTGGTAGAAAAATTTATTTTATACTTAATCATTTTCTAGAATACTGGATAGATACTGTTATTGTTTTGTCTGAAGGTTACTAGGAATGTCGTGGCCGCGGCAGACAGGTGGACCGATGTTCTACGCTCAAACAGTGGGACTCAAGCATATCTACAACAGCATTCTGGCTTACGAAAAACAGCATGGTACTTGTGTATTGCTCATGAGCAATTCTGTGTAATCTAAACTCTTACGTTACGAGTAGTTTCACACGGCAGTAGAATCTCAACTTTAATTTGTGCTTTATGAATTGTTAGAAAAATAAAACTTTCTTTTATCATGCCGTTATCTGACTGACTGATTGAGATATGAATAGATAGATATGTTGATCTATTTATTTTTTAATTTTATATGTTTTTAATTGTCCCCATGTTGTGTCCGGGTCGTTTGAAGAATAGACCAACCGGTGACTGCACGTGTCGTAGAAGGCGACTAAAGCACTAAGATACAAACCAACGTCAGAAAGGGTATTCAGTTAATGAGCGCCTAGGCTCCAGAAATTGCTACAAATTTTACAAAACGAATGAAAAATAGGAGATTGACTGATGATATAGTATGGGACAGAGAGGATTGGAGAAGGTCTATTCGTATCCTGACCCTAGTTAAACGGGGATTTAAGGGAAGATGATAGTGATGATGATGATGATTTGTTTTTAATTGGCTGATTATTGATTTGTGTAGCAACTTCACCTCACTGGAAGCCCTCAGCCCTGCTGAAGAAGTTAGCGGAAGAAGACATACCATTCCAGGACTGGCATAAGTTCAGTCCCTACTCTTCAGTCAGCTCCAGTCGTCTCTAAGCTTTGCCTGTGGCTCACCGGTTAGTCATCTGACTCACGGAGCTAAGCTTTGTCCTGTGGCTCACCGGTTAGTCAACTGACTCGCAGAGGCATATGTGGGCAGTTCTGAACTCACGGCTCGCTTGCGCTTCTTCCCAATAACGAAATATAAATTTGAAATTTTGCCCGGTTATGAATTGATTAACTACCTACTAATTAGTTTTGTATAATTATCAAGTGTCAATTAACTATCAGTTACTTGTGGGAATAATCATTAACTGCTTTATACGTTTAAGCTTTAGAAATAATTTGGAATATAGGCCTATTGGAAAAATGTACATTTATGATATAGAATATGTAGTTAACCTTTGAGTTCTATGAACTGCGGATTCATAGTACTCCTTCTCAATTGTAGTGAAATGTTTGCTTGGAGCAAAAGTTACTACTGCATATGATTGTTGTCTATCACTTGTGATGTTGTTTTTTATTATCTTAGCCTTCAAAATATATGTTATTGCTGCTTGTTATTGTTGTCTTATTTATTTGTGCTACTCTGGTTTGTTATTATTTTTCCTGAAGCAATTTTTGGCGATACTTTATTAATTTTTCTTAGAAGTAAAAGTTGCACATGTGGCCATGTTATTTTGATTATAATTTATAATTATGTGGTTAGCCTTAAAAATATACGTGACACCAATCCTCGAATATTGTTCACCCGTATCTCGCTCTTGTATCTATGGTCTCGCTCTGCAATCTCTGAAATCATCAGATTGGAATCCGTACCGTGGTCTTTCATGAAATCCCTTAAACTTGATCCTACCTTATCCTATAACGAACGTCTTAAACTCTGAGAACTATCTTCCCTTGAGCTTCGTCGACTGAGAGCCGACCATGTAATATTTTACAAAATGGTAAATAACCTTGTTGACCTGAACTCTGATAATTTTATTAGTCCCCTAAACATATATTCTCGCGAGCAAAACCGTCGTTTAAGCTTCCCCGGCTCTCTTAATAAATTAAATGCAACTGTTCACTCTTTTCTGTATCGCTCTTTAAACGCTTTAAATTTGTTTTGGAAGAAAATCGTCTCCTCTGCGTCATTGACCACATTCAAGAATTATTACAATTATGAAGATTTTTCTAAATTCCTTATATTATTTAAATAATTCATCTGTATATTTGCATTAATTTTCATTACGCTGATTTTATATGTTACCCTACTTGGAGCATTAGTATTTCCGGTGTAGTTTTACATTTGCCAATCCTTTTGTGTCAATTCTATTTTATTTTATCTGTTTTTAATTAACTATGTCCTTTGTAGTTTCTAACTAACGATGTCTTTCTTATTTTAGTTATATTATATGCCATTTAATAAACCGTTTTGTCTAAGAATATAACGTATTTTCAAAGTTCTTATATGAAGCATTACATGAGTGCCTGCATGGTTCCTGAGTATGCCCTGATTTTGCTTTTTTTGTATTTTGCTCTATTGTTAAATATGATACGATGCTCTGTTGTGCCAAATAAAGTATTAAATAAATAAATAAATAAATAAATTCTACAAAACAGGTTTCCGCTTCTACTCTTGCTTCCGTGGCACTTTTCAGCCAATAAAATTATTAGTTGTAATTGTTTTGAGTTTAGCTCTATACAGATTTCGTATTGTGTTTATGTTAGAATTAATATTATATCGCTATTGACTCTATAGATTTCGTATTATACTATGTTACATTATATATTGTATTGCGTTTAGCTGTGTACAGACTACTTATTGTTTTATGCTACAATATATACATTGTTCGTATAATAGTTGTAATATTGCTTTGCAATAATTGTGCTACCTGTTACACTTTTAGTTAATATTGAATAAATGGTTTTAGCTTTAGTTCATACCGATTAATGTGCTGATCTATTACTCAGTATATATTGACTTGTTAAATCGTTGTACGATCGATCGTATATTATACTTATATTATAGTTATATGCTTATTGTAATGAACACGCCTTGTTCACAATTATTATATTAAGAAATATATATTGTAGATAGAAAACAGATATTATATAGCAGTTATTAATATATTAGGAAATATATATTATAGATCGAAAGCAAATATTATACAGCTGTTATTTATAAATATTAAGTGACGTAGGGTATTTCCAAAGATTTATGATAGATTATATAAGTCGAAGTTATAAGTAGGCCTAGCTAGATTATTACGCTGGGTATTTCCAAAGTGACGCAGCTAACGCGTAAATCGATTAAACGAGAAGTGCCGTGGTTGGCTGAAGTCGATCGCTTGAGTAGTATATTAAGCGGCCGGAGATACAATAGAAACAAGTTGGGGCCGGGGGCCTACTTGGTTCGTCTGAGTAGGTTCCCAGGAGGGCGGCTCCGATGGGTCTATACGGTGTACAACGTGTAGTTCTCATAAGGATCGAGTCTCAATGATCCTTCCCCTTACTGACTCCCTACGGGATAGGTAAGGGGGCCCCTCAGGTTGGCTAGTGTCCCAAGCCGCGAAGGCTAAGTGTTGGAGGCCCAGGAGAGGAGTAGTCCACGGCGATGTCGAGTCCGTCTCTGCGGGTATTCGCTAAGCGCCTGGGTCGAGTGTGTCTCTACAGGCGAGGAGGCTGGTAGTCCACGGCAATACTCGGGTCGAGTCGTCTCTGCGGGTATTTGCTAAGCGCCTGGGTCGAGTGTGTCTCTGCAGGCGGGAGGCTGGTAGTCCACGGCGATACCCGGGTCGAGTTCGTCTCTGCGGGTATTTGCTAAGCGCCTGGGTCGAGTGTGTCTCTGCAGGCGGGAGGCTAACAACGGCATTGCCTGGGTCGAGTTCGTCTCTGCAGGTATTTGCTAAGCGCCTGGGTCGAGTTCGTCTCTGCAGGCGGGAGTAGGATTACCTATTAGGAGTAGAAAATACGGGAAGACCAATAGTAAAAGGATAGGGAAGAATAAGTCTAAAAAAAGGTAAAGGGACGTTTTAATAGGGTAAAGAAAATAAAGTTCGTCGCAGTTAAAACAACCAATCAATTAATTATATACTACAAGTTTGTAAAACTAGGAAGCAGGGTAGAAAATCCAACCGTGATCGCCCAAGATAACGCAGACGCTTCCACTACTGGTTCGGGTCACCACATCACTTCGCCCCGAGAACCACAGATATTACGGGATAGGATCTACCAAAGGAGCATGGAAGAAAATCAACCATCATCGTCTAAATACATAGAAGACGTGGAGTATGCTTCTACTCCCGACTCGGTCCAGCGTGGACGCTGTGCGCCGGGTTCCCGAGAACCCAATTACGAAGTAGACAAGGGGGGTTGGACCTTGGCCTACTCAGTCGGTAACGAACAAGAAAGGCCTATCGAGACGGATGATACGAGGAAAGAAGTATCATTTGAAGACGCAGCACCTCGGTTCCTCCTGACAAGCGGTACCCTTAATAAAGCATTCGACGAAAAAGCTGCCGTCTCGAAGTACTGCCGACCGTCGAGCGGGTCCAGAATAAGACAACCGCTCGAGGACGAACAGGCAGCAAGGCTGTTCGCGACACTTATGTTGGAGTTTTACGATTTTGAACAGATTTCAATGTGTACCAGTGGAACAGCTGTATAGGCCCATGTATAACAGCTTCTTGCTTTATTTTGTATGTTTACTTTTTAGCAGTGAAAGTTTTTGAAGTGTTAAATATTACAATCAGATAAAAAGGCTTAAACACAATTTTCTCAATATAAACGAAGCTTATTGCTTAACTTCTATTCGCGTACATTGCAACAGGCGAAGATTTGTCGCTAGCATCTAATCTCTAAGTCTGTTTTTAAAGTTTTTAACTGATAGAATTTAGTGTCTAAGGCGTGCCTGGAATCAGATGCTGAAACAAACATTAAACTGGAACATATCTTTGCTTCAAATGAGCAAATTGTATTAAAGAGTTTCTATCTGATTGCAAAATTTAACACCCCCAAAACTTTCACTGCTAATAAGTAAATATACAGAATGAAGCAAGAAGCAGTTATCAATAGGCCTATGCAGCTGTTCCACTGGTACACATTGAAATCTGCTCAATATCATATAACTATAACATAGTCATATAACTATGGCTGAGTCTGTGGCTAGATCGCTTAAGTTTCCGACCGCGAATCTGTATGTTCCGATTTCAATTGTGGCCCTAGAACGGCTCAACCTGGTGCTCAACCTGGATCTCACCTGGAGCTCAAACTGGAGCTCAAACTGGAGCTCAACCTGGAGCTCAAACTGGAGCTCAACCTGGAGCTGATATCTTTTTGAGAAATGAAGTCTTTAACTTAGCTTCAATTTACTATATTTTATTATTTTTTCTTTCCTTCATGTCTTCATTTAGGAAGGCTTACCAAGAGATTTCTACTCGGATACGATCAAATAAAACATCTGCTGCGGCTCGCATAGATGGCGACTAAAGTACACACTCAAGAAGGCAGCGAGTAACCACCTCAGAGACGACATGGGATAATTCTAGCTTAGTCCATGTACTGTGTAGCGATGTATTAGAACAGAGCTCAAGATGCAGGTCAGTTAGCAATGGATTATTCCAGGCTGATGGAAGATAATTCTTAAATCTCAGGTATCTTAATTAAATCAATCGCGTCAACTACGTCAACGACAATGATTAATTATTTGTTGTGAGTAAAAATAAAAGAGAAACACTAACTATAAGTCAACCAAGAAACACAAAACACTATAATTTAGTGCTTATATTTTATATAGTAATGTGAATAATTAATAAAGAAAAATACAACTAAAATTCTTTGCAAAGGCAGACTACAGGAAAGTCAATTGTATACTTTTCATTGAAAGTAAACTGTATACTTTTTCATTGAAAGTAAACTGTATACTTTTCATTGAAAGTAAACTGTATACTTTTTCATTGAAAGTAAACTGTATACTTTTTCATTGAAAGTAAACTGTATACTTTTCATTGAAAGTAAACTGTATACTTTTCATTGAATGATAACACATTTAACTGAAATCCTTGTGAAAGTAAATCTACAAAACCTTTATTCTTTCGATGGTTTGACGCCTATTTTGCCATTGAACGATAGCTCCAGAGACGGAGTGCAAGCCAAGATTTATAGCTGGCTTGACGAAATGCATGCAAGGATTTGTCGTTTGTCTCCACTGAACTGAAACCTGACCAGTTTGAATCATAAGTGTCTATTAGCTAGATCAAGCGAGCACGGTGGCTCCAATGTGGTCTCAGCGAGCTAGCCAATGATCTGAACTACGAAGCACTGAAGCATCAATCGAGACGCCTAACTGATTAGCCGCAGAGCTCTGGTAAAAATTAACTGTCCGATTACATCTCTGAAAGTTAATTAACTTATCACTAAATGGAACTGTGGTAGTCTTCCGGTTTGACTCACGGATACTTTCACAAACGCCTGCGCGGGCTGCAGTTTCTTCTTTCCGCCTTTACCCTTCTCTCCAGGCTTGAGCTTCTTCAAGGCGCTCTCTCGCTGCTGAACCATGGTCGAAATTCTCATCTTCTCTCGTCTCAGCGTGTCTGGCGCTACTGATTCCATAAAAACAATAATATCTGGATTTCATAACTTTAAATATCTATTATAACTAACCTGTTACACGTTGTTACAGTAAGCACTCTTATAATGTATATGCATGTGTGTAAATATTATATATATATATATATATATATATATATATATATACATATATATATATATATATACATGTGTATAGGCTTATACGGTATATATATATATATATATATATATATATATATATATACCGTATATAGGCACAATTCAACCTTTTCTTTGTTTTCCATGTCATAATAAACAACAAATACAGCATAGTTAATTAGAAACTAAACAAATAATCAGAAAGAGGGTTGTCACAAAAGAGCCTTGGCTCTGTGAGGTAATACAGTCAGTAAGTCATTTGTTGAAATAATGCAAACACGTTGGTTTCTTGGTTTCTACTGTGATTTATCGTTGGTTAGTCCTGACGGAGTTATTCTGCTTTTACAGAACATGCAACAGATTAAAACAACACGCAGAAAGATTAAAAAATGCCAGATAACAAAACCAAGTCATAATGTTGCCATCACTAAATAGGCCTAGACTGATCTCACACGGTAATATGAGAACATTGTCAAGTTTAACCCGGCAGGCAGGTAGATTGTCAGGTTTAACCCGGCAGGCAGGTAGATTGTCAGGTTTAACCCGGCAGGCAGGTAGATTGACTGATTTCATAAATGAATGAACAAGTAACTTCTTGCTTAATTGAACAATGTCTTCTAACAGACTAACTGACTGATTGACGAACTAATTAACTGACTGACTGAATTCTAGACCGACTGACGTACTAACTGACAGCCTGACAACATCATAGCATCTCGTGTGGTAATAATAACACATCATCCCACTATCATCATCACAATAACACATCATCCCACTATCATCATAATAACACATCATCCCAATATCATCATCATAATAACACATCATCCCACTATCATCATCCTAATAACACATCATCCCACTATCATCATCATAATAACACATCATCCCACTATCATCATCATAATAACACATCATCCCACTATCATCATCATAAATAACACATCATCCCACCTGATTTCGTTTCTATGGGTAGATCGAGGTCGCCTGTCCTCTCGTCCTTCCAGTCGAGCAGCCTCTCTACCACATCACCCGGCTCAGTGTGGTTGACGAGCCTCGTGAACCCGTAGTTGAGGAGATGGGCCGAGGCCAGGCCCCAGAAGATCGAGGCCGGGATCACCTGGTCCAGACTGGATATGCCCAGGGCAAGTCGGTGAGCTTTTTGGGCATGGAAGTAGGCTTGATCGAACAGTCCCTATGAAATTAGAAAGGCACGGTATATTAGTTTTTATATCCCGATAGAAGTGTCTGTTTATATACTATGATATGAATTACTGTTATTGCAGCATATAACGTAAGACGTACATTTTGTAGCAATTGGTTCTCCATATTTCAGGTTAAGGACTAGATTCGAACCTTGCACCAGCTGATACGTATTCGAACTTATAATCGATCAAGCCAAAAACTCAAATTGAAGTAAACTTTGCAGAATAGATGCTAATTGTTGTCAGAAACAAAAACAGTTTTGCAAATTCATATAACTACAATCGAATTTGTTAAATATCGTGAGTTGCTCGTTATACAAGTTGCGAGTTATTATTGGATAAATTCCACTCAAATTTGTGTAAACAATTTCAGTTTAGAGATATGCTCATCATAATCATCTTTCCTTGAATCCCAGTTTAACTAGGATCAGGATACAAATAGACAGTCTCAAATGCTCTCTGTCCTACATCATATCATCAGTCAATCCCCTATTTGAGACTTTTTCATTCGTTTACTTTTTGTAGTAATTTCTGGAGCCTAGGCGCTCACCAACCGAATGCCCTTTCTGACGTTGGGTGTTTCAGTTTAGAGATCTGCTATAAACTTAAACTTATCAACTAGACTGACTTAAGTCACAGTTGATAAATTTAACACGTTAGATGCTAACAAATCTATTGTAGAGAGCAGATAAATCAGTTCTAGCTCTGATTTGTCCAGTGACGTCATCCATAGCCTCGGCGACCTTCAGCAGCTCGTTGTAACAACTCCAGCTCCTCTCCATGTCTCCAAGACTGAACAAACCAATAAATGTCAATCAACCTAATCAATCTAATAATCGATCAATAAATCAATGAGTCTATTAATTCAACAACCAAATTCGTTATGAACGCAGCAGCCTTCAACCACTGCTTACTGCAATCCAAAATTTACTCGATGACTCTAAAGCTACCTTAAATCAATTCAAGATCAATTTAGTCAGATTATTCCCGGTTACTGATATCTCGAAAGTGATATCAGTAACGGGCGAGCCCAGGATTTTAACCCACACATACTGATCAGCGGTCCGATATCTTACCGATAACTGAAACAATTTCATCGAATTGTACCATAGTATTACAGTATATTATTAGATCTTAATTATTTTGCTAATTTCTATCTTACTTTATGCAATTCTTTGTGAAACAATCAACGTACGTTTAACATCCACTCTAAGGTTACCCAGCTTTTATAAGAAAATATAAACAAATGCGCATACAATCACAAGCTTACATTACATAAAAACACACAAACGCAAAGACGCAATTATCCGCCACAAACTAATAAAATAAAAAAGTAAACACGCATTATAGTGAATAATCAACTATGTTGATATCTATCACTTTTTAATACCACATGTTTAATCCGTTAGGCAAATTAGACCATTTTCCGTATAGCCAGTCCAGTGAATGTCCGAGATTTTACTCTCAGATCAGCGCGGCCGGGATTCGAACCCACGAGGATTCAATTCACCTCAGAAATAATAGAAATAATAGAAGCATATCTCACAAGTAATATATTACAAATAGTAAAACCACATAGGCATACACAAGCATACACGTAGAAGCTTAAAATAAGAACAAATACATACATGTATAGGCCTAATTAAGCACAAAACATAAGCAGCAATAGTTCGGTTGGTCCATTCTCAAATATTTTGTTCCTTTAGTGTGCACATGATTCGCAGCAAACATTACAGCTTTCCCTTGCTTAGTTGCTGTTTCATATTTCGTTGTTTTCTCCTACTCTCTTTGACTATTTGTAATCATTGCCTTTTGATACATCAAAGCTAGCGCGGAATAAGATAATCTTTCAACACATTAGGTGTTTCTCATGTTTTCACTTAATGCTGTCAGAGCTCGGTTTTTCAGAATTGTAGTAGCCCATTAATTCCTGTACGATTCATCATCATCATCATCCTCCTTGAATCCCCGTTTAACCAGGGTCGGGATACAAATAGACTGTCTCAAATCCTCTCTGACCTACACCACACCATCAGCCAATCACCTATTTGAGACTTTTCCATTCGTTTAAATTTTTGTAGCAATTTTTGGAGCCAAGGCGCTCACCAACCGAATGCCCTTTCTGACGTTGGAACACTGTTAAGTTTGTATAGTGCTGGTACACATAACTAGCCTAGCCCATTAATTCCTGCACGATTATCTTTGTATAACACTGTAACATATAATATGTACGATTACATGTATCTTTGTATAGTACTGTTACATATAACTAGCCTCCTGTAACAGACAGCCAAACACTTGTACGCCTTGCCGACACCAGCTTCATCCAGCAGTTCTCTGCACACCTCCATACACTCTTCAAAATGCTGCACAGCAACAAAACAGCATTGATAATTATTCTATTAATTACACCTTATCTTATTAATTATACCTTATCTTATTAATTATACCTTATCTGCGACAACTTTAGGCTTAACGAATACTAACTTTAATTTAATTAACTAACTAATTAATTTAATTTAATTAAATTTAATTAACGAATACTAGATTGATTGACTGATTGACTAATTGACTGATAGACTAACTACTTCGTTGACTGATCGATAAATTGATCGATTTTTAAATTAATGTTTTGATTATACTCACGTGATATGCGCACGTGATACAATTTCTTAGTAATTAAGTTGCTATATTTGTATTTTGTCTATTTTCCCCTGATTATTAACGACTGTTGCTTATAAGCGATACAATGCATTACAGTACATATGATCAGTAAGGATTAAGAATAACCTTCCAGCATCTTGGGATTTGGTCATTGAAAGCTATCAGCACTCAGTCTAGCAAGGCAGTCATTATTCCAAATACTAATCAGGCACGACGTAGCTTAATTTTGTTTATGGTGCATATACGCACTCTCCAGTATTCCACCGACCAATCATCGGCGATTTATGAAGCTATGAACTTATTACATCTCGATAAATGGGGTAAAGGTCAATGCTTACCATGTGGGCTATCCTAACCCATCCTCTGATTAATTGTGTCCAGTAACTGAATTTAAAAAATATGGCTAAAAGTGGACGCTAGTAAGACACTTTAAGAAATGGGGATATTCAAAAAATTATAAGTTGTTAAATCTTGGCTATGGAGAAGAATGGAGAAGATAAAATAGTCTAACAAATTACAGAATAAGAAGTGCTAAATAGAGTTTGCAAATTATAATTTATGTAAGCAATAGATTGGGTAGTGCATGTTCTGAAAGTGAATCATTTACTAAAATAAGTAATTGACATAGGAATGAAGTAAGAATAGTAAGGAGAAGACTGAGACTTGAGATGCTGGATAAAAAAGAGATTCCTGATCAGAGATCAGGAAACAGAGGATAAAGTATCTGCAGGAATTATAAAAGAAGTAAAAAAGTAAACACGCATTATAGTGAAATGATCAACTATGTTGATATCTATTACTTTTTAATACCACACATTTAAACCGTTAGGCAATTTATTCCATTTTCCCTGTAACCAGTCCAGTGAATGTCCGAGATTTTACTCACAGATCAACGCGGCTGGGATTCGAACCCACAAGGGTCACTTCAGGATCTGTCATTTAAAACTTTCATGACGTTACCCCTACGCTATTAAGACATCCATGCGCCATGGGTTTGCCAATTGGAAGCACGCGGAAAGAAAAAAGAGGGGGGAGAGAGGGAAGGACTTCAGTTCTAGTCTACAGGATGCTGACCTCTACAGCTAACATAGATTCGTTGCATTTCTCATGAGCCTCAGCCAATAGAAATCTCTGATCATTCATCCGTTTAGTGTCGCTACCTTCACGCACACAACCAAACACATATTCAAGCACCAATGTAAACCCAAGCACACAGCTCTTGTGAGATGCGTTACAGATAGCCAGTTAATAATTGAAATAGAAAGAAGATCTGGATATCGCAAAGTATAACGGGTGGCTTTCTAAGGGATGTAATAGCAGGTAATGAATAATGATGTAGCCTAATTAGGGTAATGATGTAGTACAAAGTAATAATATAATTCAGTAACTGATGAAGTGCAATAATATAATTTTGCAACTGATATCAAATCGATTTTAAACGTGTACTTATAACATACGACATACTGTACTGCACGTGTTACAAATATTTCACCGGGTATGGAGATTAAGGAAATTGTAATATAACACCTGGTTTTACTATAACAGCGGTAACAATTCCATCATTAACGGACTTGTCCATACGAAGTAAAGACCTAGTATATAGGCCTAACTTCATAATGGAACTAACCACGTGCATAAGTACATGGCCAAATATGGCTGCGTAGTGTTCAAAATGTCGTTGCCCGACGGAACGATGATAGTATAGTAAATAATTATACTGCTTTCTGAGTGACTCTAGGGAGGAAGTAGAGGGAACTGGTAACAAACACCCCGTCGTATGGTTGAGTCAGTTATTAGCAGTGAAGTTGGGTGTGTTAGCACTATTAGTTGATGGTACAGGTTGAAGCGTGTCCGGGATAATCTATTCATCAGAGGGGCTAACGGCCGTAGAGCACACAACGGCAGAGTAAGGTACACTAGACAATGAACACCTTTATATATATATATATATATATATATATATATATATATATATATATATATATATATATATATATATATAGCATCATATAGATGCTAATTATCTAGAAGTCCATGACTAAGCTTGATTCCGCATCTAGTCGTTATGGTCATGTGGGTATGACTTCTATGCAGAATTCTGGAAAACAATTAAACGTCAGACCCTGTCGAGCGACATCGAAGGCTAGCTGGTAGTAGTTGAGGCAGGCCCTGAGGTCAGGGTGGGCCCTAGCTGCCAGAGAGTTGTAGACGTCGGTCAGACAGACGCACGAGTGATCGAACAGCGTACCCAGAGCTCTCCTTCTCTCCACGTACCACAGAGGCTCGTCCCTGCTTCTCTCGTGGTACTCCAGGAAATAACTCAGCGCCAATTCCAAATCATCTTAATCAATCAATCAATAACAATTTAACGTCAGGTTTCTCGCCATAAGGCAATAACAGGGACGTTTCTTGCAGACTATGTACAAACAGACGCCAAAACACCAAACGATGACGACTGACTATACAAAGACCACAAGAGAATATAATCAGTCAATGAACGGATTGACGTCCCTGACATTTTCTTATGGCGAGGAACCGGACTTTAAAATCTTATTGATTGATTGATTGATCAAGTCATCAGATACGTATATAACAAGTAATCATTCAAAAGTCACCTCAACAACATCTACCAATAAATGGATTAAAGGGTAACACGAACGCATATCGGCCTAAGAAATCGTGCTATAGAGATAATCAAATCGTCACCACGCAATCAATCGGTCATTAGATTAAGTCAACACATAAATAAATACGTAGTCATGCGACTGTTAAAGTAATCTGAAAATCTACGAAAATCAGATCAGCGCGCGCTGGGATTCGCCTCAGTATCTGTCATTTAAAACTTCATGACGTTACCACTACTCTATTAAGACATTGACTAATCAACTGATTGATAGATTGATTAGTTGAATACCGACTTCGCCACTGGCTTAAGCCTGTGTTGAAGTCGGTAAAATACTCTACCGCGGATCAGTATGTGCTAGCGGATCAGTATGTGCTAGGTTAAAATCCTGGGCTCTCCCGTCACTGACATTGCTTTCGAGTGAGGAAACTGACGTTAACCTTAGCTTTACCTTAGCTTTGTTAACCTAAGCTTTGTTAACCTAAGTTTCGTTCGTTAATCTAAGCTTTACCCTTCACTGACATCGCTTTCGAGTGAGGAAACTGACGTTAATCTTAGCTTTTATTATTGATTAATCGTTCGACTGATCGTTAGCTATACCGTTCTGCTTAGCGACCACGCCCATATTTCCGTAGGCCTCGGCGAGGTAGTGAGGTCCTTGCTCCGAGGTGACGAGCTGCGCGACCTTGAAGAGTTGACCTCTGAAGTGCTTGACCAGCCAGAGATCGTTAGTCTGCTGAAAAAACTGCGCAACTTCGTAGTAGTTGTGGTAGACCTGCTCGTAGTCACCTGCAACAGCATTGGATATCTCTCTGAGCGTACTGCCCAACAGCAGGTCCACGGCATTTGTCTAATCTAGCTCTCAGTTATCTAGCAATATAAATGATGCAGTTAAATATAGAATTAAATAGGAAGAAGAATTGCATTCTAAACGTTCCAAATAGAGGTAGTTTGACAAAGAGATATATAATGAAAAGTATGTGACGATGTCTTAGACTTGAGAGGAAGATTAAGATAATGAATGATGGATAGTTCGACATTGTATATGAAGAGATATAAAGAATAACAAAGAGCAAAGAAATCGGCTCGGTCGGTTATAGGCCTATTCCAGAGGAATAGCTCTATAAAATATAATATAAATGTGGATAAATAAAGAGAGAGAGAGAGAGAGAGAGAGAGAAAGAGAAAGAGAACAAAAGAGGGAAGAGAGAGAGAAATAGAAAAGGTGAATAGATATTAAATATACGTATTTACTTTCACGTTAGTATTCTATTTTCAGTGTATCACATAACACGACAGGAAACAGCCAGGCCACACAGAACAGACTCAAACGCCTTCAGACGTCCTTTGCATCGCCTTTTCGTGAGGAACCGGACGTAAACTCTCACTACTCCATCGACCGTTACCTATTCTCGCCGCTTTCTCAGCCAGCACGAGATACTTGGAGATGAGCGCCAGCTTCGGGTGATCTGTCTCTGTGCGCACCATGTTGCGCAGCTTCTTCGCCGCCATCGCCGCATCGCTGACCTTCTTCTGCTGCTGCAGCAGCTTGTACAGCTCGTCATAGGCGAGCACGTGACCGTCAGCCAGCATGTCGTGAAACAGGCTGTGCCGAAACGAGTAGAGATACCTGCGATAAACATAGCCAGACATGAAAGAGTAATAGAGATACCTGAGATAAACATAGCCAGACATGAAAGAGTAATAGAGATGCCTGCAATAAACATAGCCAGACATGAAAGAGAGTTTGAAGAAATGAGTAGAGATACCTGCGATAAACATAAGGTATGGATAAGGCATAGACTTTGTGAAGGGATTAACTTGTTGATCTAAGGAGTGCGCTTATGGAGCGAGAAAGCAGACTTTGAGTATGAATATGTACCTTGAACCTGCCACTTGGCAGTGCACTGAAGAGAGAGACTTGACTGTTCATTTATAACGTATCGCTGCCTCGTCACTCGGCATTGAGCATTATACATATCGAATAAAATTAAGAATAAAAGGGAATAATGGTTCAAAATAATGCAGAGTGGGTATTGTGTTCCTCCCGCAGAAATATACAGAATATTTTAGGGTACTAATGCGAAAATACAAAATAATAGAAAGCAACATTCAATAATACAATAAGTGTTTAAATCACCACCACGTTGAATAAATAATCCAACGATAACAACAAGGGCCTCAGCGCAATTACAATGCTTCTAGCATGAATCAATCACTCAATCAATAAGAATTTAACGTTCGATCCCTCGTCATAAGGAAATGTCAGGGACGTCTCTGAATGAAGCAACATCTAACGTGCGCAGCTCGATGTCAGTCATGGGGGCTAGCTTGGCCCTCAGGCTCTGTCTCCTCGACTCCTTCTCTCGCCGCAGCTGCCCCACTATGTCCGTCCTGTCGACCCGGTCAATGGGCCGTAACATCAGGTCAGGCGGCGGCTTGGCCTTCTGAGGCCTGGCCGGCGGGTCGAAGGCGTTCTTACAGCTCACCCAGCTCTTCCCGTCCGATCTCGCCTCCCTCATCTTCTTAGACAGGGCGCGAAGACTCATTGGACCTGCGATCGATATATTTACAATGCGCGACGTTAAAGGTCGATCCAGGTGAGTAAAGTAGCCTACTAGTAGCGCTACAGCGTAAAACGGCTAAATCTAATTGTAACAAATTATTCTACAATTTTAGAACACGATAAATACCTGACTTAGCAATATAAAGCTTTTGCCATTTATTATTATAAAAAGTATCGTAAATGATAACACAAAATAGTTCAGGTCAAAACTATGGAATATCTATACTGCAGGAAATGTTAAATAATTATGGAAACATTAGAAACTCTCCCTATTGAACTTTTAATGCAAGCGGTCTATCATTATAGGCCTACGTGTGCTAGGCTAATCAGCTACTGACTTCAATGCTGGCGCGTATTTAAAATGACATATTGGTTGATTTTCTGCACTGCAATGTCTGCATCATGCATCACTTGCTTTAAAAGTTCACTAACTTTTCAATTAATAAAATATAGGCACTTATTGGCATCCATTGGCTGGAGCCAGTGGCGAAGTGGCTGGAGCCAGTGGCGAAGTCGATAAGATACTCGACCGTTGATCAGTAGGTGCGGGGTTCAAAACCCTGGGCTCCCCGTCACTGACATCGCTTTCGAGTGAGGAAACTGACGTTGACCTTTAGCTTTATATTTAGAGTTTAATATAGATAATATTATTTTGTCTTAATATAAATTTTGTCTATATATAAATTTAAGACAAATTCACTGGCTGAAGCCAGTGGCGAAGTCGGTAAGATACTCGACCGCCGATCAGTATGTGCGGGTTCAAATCCTGGGCTCGCCCGTCACTGACATCGCTTTCGAGTTAGGAAACTGACGTTAACCTTAGCTTTACCAGCTTTAGCTTTATAGCTTTATATATATATATATATATATATATATATATATATATATATATATATATATATATATATATATATATGTATATAAACATATGCAAATCATTGAGCTTATTATAAACAATATAAGCGTATCATCTCAATGCAAACAACTACTGAACATAAATTTCTGAACATCAGAATATATCACGAATTGCACATCATCAAGCCACTTAGTATATAACCATACCGCATATAACCATAAGGTATATAACCATACGGTATATAACCACGGATAATAATTATGAAAACGTGGCCAGGGAGAACTGCTAATCAATTACTATAAAATCTAATGTGCATTTATTTACAAATAACACAGGCCTACCTTGTTCCAGTTTGTCCCGGAGTCGATTCATGCTAGCGATTCCTGTTTAACGGATTCAATTGAGTCTACGGAAAGTTAAGAATGAGACGAGCGACGATAAAAAATCTGTTTGGCCGGTAAACTGATAAAGTGATTCTTATGACGAGCTTTACTTAAATCAAATAAAAATATGCTAAACAAATAGCTTAGAAATTCAACTGCGATTAACAGTATGAACATGCGCTGCTTGGTTTTGACTATCCTGTACACGCAAGTGCTACACTATAAGTTGTGTCCACTATGCATTGATTCTCTTAACGTGTTGAACGAGGGAATTATCCTCTCCATAACGCATCAAATGGCTGTCTACGCAAAAAACAATAATCCTTGTGAAGGAACACTGGAAAAAATAAGAAAAAACTAGGTTGAAGATATCACATCAGCTGAAGATTTCAGTGTCATTTTTAAGAACTTCAGAACCAATTTTACCATTTTTTTCATATTTTGTCCCATCCCAGGACTTTCACTACTTTGTTCCCCTCATTAATGGTTTCTGTGAAGAGGGTATATGTCACTACGGGATAGATGAATTGTGCAGGCCTACTGAGCTGCGCGTATCGTAAGAGGCGACTAAGTAATAAGCGAGAATGACAAAAAGATATGCTCATATTTAAACTACGCAAAGGAAAGCCTTTCAGAAGGAAGAGTAGGTCACAGGAGCGCTTTAAGCTTGACAGCTACAGTGAAAAGCAGGATTTGACTGTATAAGAATTTTTAGTGTATTACGACTTTTAGCAAGAGGAGTGGAGGCCGAAAACCCGCTAGCTTTCATTTTCCACGAATGTAGGTCATATGGTAGTCCATATATTTAATTAAACACAGATATGATCGACGAACGTTATATGGTAGCACGCCTGCTTTAAAGCAGGAGACAGTCTGTTCGTATCCCCCTTGTCCAGACATATATCCGACGGGACACTGTTGGTACGAAAATAGAAATGTTAATTAAACTTAGCTCTATAGTTAAATAGCACGCATTAGGCCCCTACAGAGAAATGACCCACCTGTTTATAATCACGTTTAATACCACATGTTTAAAGTCTTTAAACCGTTAGGCTGTTTACTAGTATTTAGTCCATTTTCCGCGTAACCAGTCTTGTGAATGTTCGGGATTTTACTCTCAAATCAGTGCGATCGAGAATTGAACCCACGAGAGTTTAATCACTTCAGGGTCTGTCATTTAACACTTCATGACGTTACCTGTGTAGCCCCGTGTTGTGCTCGGGTGTGGTTGGACCATTGCAGAATAGGGCAACCGCAAACAATCTGTCGCGTGTACGTAAGAGGCGACTAAAGGAAGGAGCTGAGGATGGCAAGAGGGGACACACCTCACCATGAAATATTTTCCCCCAGGATTAAATGGTAATTTTAATCCACCTAACTGAGGAAGGCAACGGGAAACCACCTCAGAAGCCATATTTATCCCAAGCTATAGGCTACATAAGGTATGGATATGGCATAGACTTTGTGAAGGGATTAACTTGTTGATCTGAGGAGTGCTCTTATGGAGTGAGAAAACAGACTGAGTGTGAATATGTACCTTGAACCTGCCACTTGGCAGTGCACTGAAAAGAGAGAGAGAGACGTTACCTGACGCCTCTAACCTCTGCGCTCTTGCGACATTCGCAATTATAATTAAGTGAGTAAACTTAGAATACAGTCAAGATAGCAGAAGTTTCTGCTACCTTGGAATCGTCTTTCACCATGTCGGATGTTGGCAAAAATAGGCTGAAAAATTGTGCTAGAAAATTAATTATTATGAAATTATATATATTTAGTAACATGTAAATGACATTATTATTGTAAATATCTGAAAGTGACGTCACATAATATTAAGGGAGTTCAGGTTATTACACGACTAAATTTTTGCAGACAACTGAGCAAAGTAACAAAGTAAGCACACATTCAGTGGCGGATCCAGGGGGGGCCCGCCCCCCTTAAGTCCGCCAATAAAATTTTTGTAACTATATTTTCATTGTTCCTATGGCAATTTCGATGTGTAAACATGTTAGTAATGGCAGTGGTTAGCAGGGGCCCGGGAGGAGGGTAAGACAGGGTATATATTCATTGTTTTTATAGCAGTTACGATGTGTAAGCATGTTAGTAATGGCAGTGGTTAGGGGGGGGGGGGCCGGGGGGTGGGTAAGACCGGGAATGCAGTTCCAAAAGCTCGATTTTTTTAGGATAAACTAGGAGCCCTGTATAACGGAGGGGGCCTGAAAAATGTTTACCTTTTCGCTAGCTCTTAATTCTCACTTGAATCAATGCATAACCAAATTGGAGGAAAAAAGAGTGTAAGTAAAAAAATGTGAACACTGTCCCGTAGCAGTAGTGCAAACAGCCATCGCCAAAATTAGGTCACTGTTGCAATTCGTAGAGATCCGCAGTTTCTTTAGAGGTGAAAAATTAACCTCCTTTTTCCAAAACAAATGTAGGACTTTAGGTTTTCCTCTGACTTAAGCGGGGGAGGGGGGGAGGGGGTAAGGTACGGGGATACACTCATTCTATGAGCCAAACGTAGTAGTGAACAAATTTTGAGCCCCCCCCCCACAAAAATTTGTCTGGTTGTGTCACATGTCTCGAAGAAGGCGTAAGCAAAAACATTTGCACTCTCAAAAGAAAATTTCGGCCCCCCCCCCCTTAAAAAATTCTGGATCCGCCCCAGCACACGTTATAGTGAAATGATCAACTGTGTTGATATCTATCCTTTTGATACCACATGTTTAAACCGTTAGGCAATTTAGACCATTTTCAGTATAACCAGTACAGTGAATTTAAATAATAATTACATTATAGTTATAGTAATAGTGAGTAGGCTATTTAGTATAATAATATCACTGATGGAAAAATGTCCACAAAATTGTTTAGTTAAATATGGCTATATATTCGTAGCCTGACACTCGATGTTCTACACGTTCAGCTGTAAAAGGCGTAAATCCAATGTTAACGTCCTTTTCATCTCATGAAAGCGATGTCAGTGACGGTGACGGCGAGCCCAGGATTCAAACTATCAACTTCCTCTAGATTTAATTAAATTGAAATGTATTAAATTGAACTCAATTATACAAAACAAACTCTATTTTTACATAGGCATACTCATAATTATAATTAACCAAAAGTGCTGTAATGCCTGACTTTTTTCTTGACTGCCTGTCATATTGATTTTTGTATGTTGCAATGATGTTTCGCTTATTTTATTTACATATCTGAATAGATCGAGGGTGGTCAGCTCGATAGAAACTATTCCTTTAATAAGTTTCAAAGATCCCTTGCCTCTCTCTCTCTAGTTTACTGTCAAGTAGCAGGTCCACGGCATATATTTCTATTCACACTCTACTTTCATGCTCTCTCCATTGTAAGAGCACTTAAATAGATCATGCAACATCTATGTCTCTTTACAAAAAGGCTACGTCTTACCCACACTATATCACTGATTTAGCTTTAGAGAGATTAACTTGACATTAACATATCGGCCTTACGGTTTCCTATAATGCAGGCTAGGTAGCATGCAGCTTGTGAAAATAAGACTTCAGAGGCGACATGGTTTCGTTTTACCTTCCTCAGTTATTGCTCAGTCGCCTCTTACGATACGTTCAGTTTACGTTTATTTTCTTCAGTGGCCCGGACACAATACAGGAAGACCTACCATTACAATTTAACTTTTCCATTTGTGATCATCACTTTCGATCATCATGCTAACCGCCTTTTCTTTGATTTATTATCTTTGAACTGATTTTCTGGATACTGGATTTGCACTGTTTTTTCAGCAATGGCGAAATTCTACAACCTTGTCTTACTCCACATCCTATTTCACCTTCTTCTGAGTATTCTTGTTGGATTTTGATTTCTGTTCTTTGATTCATGTATAAGTTTAAAATTAGTCTTCTATTTCTATTCCTTTCCAGATATTCGTCATCGTTATCCAATCAAGACTGTCAAAGGCCTACTCAAAGTTGATAAATAATATAAATATTTAATATCGGAGTTATAGCCCCGTAAACTACTTCAGAAAAAAGTCATTTTCAAGTATACACTGAGCTGAGCCGGTATGGCTTATCGGCAAGTTGTCTGACCGCGGATCAGTAGTGCCAGGGTTGAAATTTAAAGCACGCCTCTTCACTGATAAGCCCTCGAGACAGGTAACCGAAGTTGCACTAACGTTAGCTTTAGCATCTAGTGATAATTGAAAAATTTAAAAACTAATTCTGCAAGACGTAGGGCTCGAACATTAGGAATATCTTGACTACAAAACATCTAACTTTCAATACATGAGGTAGGTCAATAATTGGCCTAAAGTTCAAACCCAAGTATTTATTCATACACTGATATATGGACTCAGAGGTAGAAAAGAAATAGCATCTTAACAAGCACTAACAAAAATCAACAAAAAAACACAAATATAAATGTGGCATGTGCTTCTAATACTCAAAGTAAGGATAGGTAGGCCCTACCGTCAGAGATGGCGAGACTGAGATTAGAACCCAAGATCTCCAGCTCAATAGTCAAACTTGCTAATACCTTGACCACCCAAATGGCACAAAAATAATTTTTGTAGTTAATTTATCATTATACTAGTACATTAACTACTAATAGTCCAATACAGTAATATTACAATGCTAAGTTTAAACAAGTTACTGTATACAATGGTCACTGCAAGTGACGGTTCAAGTGGGATTCGAACCGATTGACTCCTGCTTCTCAGGCACAAATGCTATACACTAAGCTGTTTAACCAGTACTATTAATAAATAAAGCATTAGAATTACACATAATTTATTATTGTGAACTTAGACCGAAGCTTGAAATGTGCGGGCATTCGTTAACAAGTAACAACAAAACAATTACGGAATCATCAATTTGAAGTATTCAAAGAGTTAGGCCAATTTCATAACATACATTCATTTTTGAGCATCCATCGATTGTGTCATCTCGCCACTGGCCCACTTCTTATACAATTTATTAGAATACAGCAAAATTCAATTAAACTTACATAATTGAAGTTTGAGTCATCATCTAAGGTACATTAGTTATAAAAATTAAATGTTACTAGGGTATGCAACATACGGCTGCTAAGTAACCACTTAACATTCACATACTAGGAGGCATTCACATACTTAAAGAAACTATTCAATTCCCTGGCAGAGTAAATTTTATGGTGAAATTGATAACATTAAGTTCCAGAGATATGACCATAATACTCATAATAATAACACGCATTATAATGAAATGATAAACTATATTTATATCTATCACTTTTAATAACATATCTTTTAACCGTTAGGCAATTTAATCCATTTTCCTTATATCCAGTTCAGTGAATGTCCAAGATTTTACTCTCAGATCAGTGCGGCCGAGAATTGAAACCACAAGAGTTCAATTTATCTCAGGATCTGTCATTTAAATCTTCATGACGCTACCTGACGCCTTTAACCACTGTGTTATTGAGACCATCATATATATTGTATATAATATATGTAGACAATTATTGCGCTATTGAGGGAGTACTTCAGAGTTACAGAGACTCCCAGTGGTAGAGTCGATTACTCCCTTCAACCATTTACAATGAGTTGTTGAGCCAGAGAGATTATGTTTATTGCTGAGCATGACAACAGACTGTAATAACAATACTGAGCATGACAACAGACTGTAATAACAATACTGAGCATGACAACAGACTGTAATAACAATACTGAGCAAGACAACAGACTGTAATAACAATACTGAGCATGACAACAGACTGTAATAACAATACTGAGCATGCCAACAGACTGTAATAACAATACTGAGCATGACAGCAGACTGCAATAACAATACTGTGCATGACAACAGACTGTAATAACAATACTGAGCATGACAACAGACTGTAATAACAATACTGAGCATGCCAACAGACTGTAATAACAATACTGAGCATGACAACAGGCTGTAATAACCATACTGAGCATGACAACAGACTGTAATAACAATGTGTACCCACCTCATAAGTGGAATACAAATCAGCTTCATATCTGTTTGTCTACTACGATGGTATTGTCAGAGACTCTGAGATCTAGTAGAGTTTTAAACACATAGCCTCTTGTTTATCAGGCAAATATGCTACCAATTTGGTCAACTAGAGAGAGAGAGAGAGAGAGAGAGAGAGAGAGAGAGAGAGAGAGAGAGAGAGAGAGAGAGAGAGAGAGAGAGAGAGAGAGAGAGAGAGCGAGAGAGAAAATCGTAATACAGTTTCAAACAAACAAGCTGTCTAAATTTCATGCAGGAACACAATATATGCAAATTTGGCAGAATTCCAAAAGCAGATAAAAGAAAGGAAATGGACTACAAAGAAGAGGAATATATTCCCGAGCATCACGAATGATACTTCGTCCCTGACATCATCCTTGTAATAATGAGGAAACGTTTGTTACACCTTTATTATTACTATACTAAGAGATCACTGCTTTAAAATCTTTTTCTTCGACTAAATTATAATAGAACTGCAGTACATCTAAAACCTACAACTAAGAAGCAATTAATTCAAAACTAAGTAGCCATCTATATATAGCTACTCATTCACTTAAGCCCCTGGCTTTGAATTCTTTGCAGCAGCAGCTTTTGACTTTCTTGTCAAGTATCTCTTCTTCCTTGCCTCAAACAACTTTTGATCTTCTTCGTTGTCTGTTTCTATCAACGGTGCAACCAATTCCTCTCTATTCATGTTGTTACCCGAGCCATACACAGCGAAAGTATAGAAAGCTTCGGCCACTCTCTTATACTCCACATGCTTCGTAGTAAAATCTTCTATATAGGCAGTCGCGAGCATATCAACTGTGCGCTTCGAACTAAACACCGGGCGAACCACTATCGTAATGTAGGATCCCACGGGAATCATCGAGTAGAATTCAGCAGAGTCAATGCTAGCAGTAACACAGGCTGTGCCAGCATGCATCATAAGATAGGCACCCGTTATTTCATCCATCCATTTCAGAAGCATTCCACCTTTACAAATCTGCCAGCAAGAGTTATCACCGACATCTCCGCTAATGGATGTCGGTACAGTTCCTCCGCAATGAACAGGATGAATAATGTAACTGGATGATATACTCGAATCTGGAATTCCTGGAAGAGAAAAAGTCTTCAGACACGTAGTTTTAAGACTGGCTCGACTGCTGACGTTTTTACGCTGGAGCTTTCGCTCTACGTAAGAAGCGTGGGACTCTGCGTGAGCTGCAGGATCCACGGGCGGAAGCGATTTAATCATTACCTTATCATCCGGATATGCAGTGTTGATTGGAACATACCACAGCACAGATCTGTACATAAGTAGAAAGTAAGCTAGAAGTTATGTTTAATAAGATATTAAACGTCCATTACAGTACCATAAGGGATACCGTCAGAAATGTTCCAGCAGGGTTTGAAACCTGCACCCTCTTGCTTATCAGGCAAGACTGTTATCAATTTAGCTCAAAGCCAGTATGTGCTAATAATATCCCTTGCTACGTACAGTAAATATAAATTGTAACATACCTTATTATTATTTATTGGACATTTTAATAATAACAATATGCTAACTTATAAACTTATCGTTCTATGCAAAAAGTAACACTGGCACTAGTGCAATTACTTATATGCAGGAACAAATAGGCCAGTTTTAAGTTTTTCTGAAAGATTGAAAGCGAAAGTTTAGTTTCTCACACTGACAGAAAGAGTGTTCCCAAAGATATTGGAAGGCCTTGTTCAAGCTCTTGGAACACAAAGCATCCCAGATTCAGCTGATCACAGGGCTATGTAGAGATTGAATGACCAGGCTTAGATAAGCAATGTTTGGTTGAGTAGAATTTTGTAGTCAAAGGAGAAAATCTTATATATTTTATTACCAGAAGAATTGGATTCCAGTAGAACAGAAGTGATGTCGTATTTTCTTCTTCCTAATGTAAGATGTGCGCAGTGTTTTATATCCCCTGCAGTTTCTCTAATAAACCCTGTACGTCACCATAGAGAAGACTACATAACAGTAATCCAGTCTGCTGATGATAGAGGCCTTCATATGTGTAACTTAAAATTTCCATTTACAAATATGTCTGACCATATAGCCTCCTTATATTTTTACATCACTAATCTAGATTCTCCAAAAGTAATATATTGACCATTCTATTCTATTAAATAAAATCACAAGAAATCATTGCCCAACTTAGGCACTGAGAAACCACCTCAGAACCATCATATCCAATATACTTACAACTTCCAAGTTAAGTTACGTTTCAATAGAGGCTTCAGCTTGAGACAGGATCAACTTGTTAGTGAACAAAATGTCATTTAGTGAGCGAGACAAGGACTGTGTGTATGAATCTTGAAACTGCAACTTGGTAGTACACTAGAGAGAAGGAGAGAGAAAGAGAGAGAGAGAGAGAGAGAGGGATAAAAAGCATCATTACTTGTTTGTAAGTTTTCTTGTATCCGGCTGAAGTGGTTCCGTTCCATAAACATTAACAACAACTCGTAGGGATCGCTGAGATGTGTAGGTTACCATGGCCTCTAGCTCGATCATCGTTGCTAAACCCATAGGACGCAGAAAATCAGCTTGCTCGACGCTTGCCAAAGCTGCAACAACCGGTCCAGTCCTTTTAGAATTGCTGAGATCAAGATATCGGTTGCAGTACTTTGTAGCAGCAATGCTTCCTGCTTCTTCAATCAATCCCAACAGAATTCCTCCATGAATCATACCCAACATCTGAGTGTCGGGCGGCATAACTATTCGAGTTAAAGTTACAGATGGAAATGATCCCTCAGACCCGTTTTTCTTGAATGTATTTTCTGTCGATGGCACGGCATCATTGAAGCTACCTGATGTGCTGAATGGTTTGACACCGGAAGTTAACTGGGTGGTAGGAAATATGAAATTGTGTTGCTTTTTATGAACATGTTGCAACGGCGCCAAACCAGTTCCTAAACGAAAAAATGTTGAGCAAACCCCGGTAGAGTATACACGTCTTCTTGAACCGGTAGTGCAATATGACACTATTTTCATATAATTATAAAATAGTGATTTTGAATAGGATTCTCCTGAGCAGTTCTTCCAAAAATATTTCATCATTTTACCGTTCAATGCAAAGTCTCCGACAGCGATAATTCGACTTGAGAACATCGTGACAATAAAAAAGCTTTAGAGTAATTTGATAATAAGGTACTGAATTACGAGGTAATTAGGTAAAGAATTAGTCTCATTTAAATCTAAACTCTCATGTTATTTCATTGCTTCTACTTTTTGATTTGTTTACCCTATCAATAGTTCTAATAAATAACCTGATGTAGATACAAACTATTTGGTAATACATCTTATTTGGCAACAACAACATCAATTTTCATTTGCCTTAAACATATAGCTTTAACCCTTTGCTAAAACCTTAACCTAGTTCCATTGCACATTATAACCATAGCCCTAGCCCTAACCCTATGATATGTCTATATTTGCATCTATTCAAGCAAAAGATATATTGATAAATAAATAAAAAATTACAAGATAATCAGGAAGACTAGAACTAGAAGTTAAATTCCGACACTTTGTCAGTCAAATATTTTTAAGTGGCATTTAGTTTTAATTAAATTTGTGAAGAAGCAGACCAACAGCAACAATATTATAATGTGTAAAGTATAATTGGAATCAGCTAGATATGGAGCCGCAAAGGGCGTAGGATAGACGTCTAAATAGTGTCTAGATATAATGGCATTTGTTTACTAATTTTAGACTTTTATTGTTAATGATTTAAAAAGATTTAATCTAATAGTAACAAATAATATCATTTATTATGGAAGAAATCGGATTGAGTCCCACAGCTCCTGCCGTAGCGGTGTGTTTAGCATAGTTTGTTTGAAATATTGTATAGCGTATATTGGATCAAAAGTTGTCTCAAATAAATACTGAATTTTATGCTCTGTCACTGAGCGAAATTATAGTTTTTAAACTTGATTGCCGGTTTCTTAATTGAATGGTTTGCTTGTAGTCGTGTACTAAAGATTGTCTGTATGTAAATTGTTATACTTATGAGACATGGGCTAAATATCCAGTTAGATGATGTGCTTAGCCACACATTGCTTTTAAATGAGAAAAATCTACTTATAATATGTACACTCCTTTATAAAGTACCTACGGTTTGTATTGTTTGTTAAGTTTTATAAACATTATTTAATATTTTAAAATGTCTAACTCTATTCCCACACTGTAAATCGACCATTTAATTATGATAGCAGTTGTACGGGCTAGAATTATCAGAATTTTATTTTAATTCAAGCTACATGTATTGAGCTTCATTATATTGTATTTACTTTACATATTTACATATTAGTATTAGTTAAATATTAATTACTTGGATAAGATGCTGTTTTAGGAGAGCAACAGGAAACCACTTCAGAAGCCATATTTTCCCTAGTGATATGTACACTTTTGACCTGCCGCTTGGCAGAATATTATTTAAACAAAAAGATTGTGCTTGTATTTTATAATGAATTACTAAAATTATGTATAAAATATTTGAATGCTGATATTTGATTAGGAGCCGACTCTACCAGAAAGTAGAACAGCTACATCTGCCTCTCTCTATCAGTATGATCCTCTTTCGTTAAGCGCTGATGATCTCTATGTCAGATATAAGGTAACCTTATTTCCATCCTTATACCGAGCGTTCTAATTTGAAGTTACTATGCACGGGGCACAATTCCATTTAAAGAGATGAATTATAAAATTTGAAAAACTACAAATTTCTATAAACAAGGTTAAATTAGAAATGAACTGAAAAGAAGAATGAAAACAGGAAAGGAAAGGCAACTGTAGAAGGAGATAAAAGAGACTAAATCTGGCATTTAACTACAATTTTAGGACTTTTGATGGCCCTATTCGGTGCTGCTGAAGATTTTGAGCAAGTTAAAAGAAACACTTTCGTAGTTGTCACTTTCTCGCCCGTCACTGACATCGCTTTCAAGTGAGGAAACTGACATTAATCAACTTCACCTACTTTACCAGTAGTGACTATAAGATATTTCTTTTCCCACATTGATTGAAATGTTAAGCTCTAACTTTTTAGAACATTTTTAGTTTTATATGAAGCGTATATCATCTGTGTATCTTGCATTTTAACACTAAAGCAATGAGGTTCATTATTTTACTTTCATGTGCATTTTACTTGTATATTTTCTTAAGTTTATATTGTTTCAATACACAAATATGTATGCAGCTAAGCTAGTCTTGCCAGGTATCCAATTTATTCAGTTATTTAATTAAGGAAAACTACAATTTATACCATAATGACTATCACTGAACGTTTATCTATTTAATCTTTTAAAGTATTTTATCCTTGAAAATAATGGCTTGGATGAGCACTAATAAATTTAAAAATATTTTTCCTTGTGTGTAGGATGACATTTGGTAATTTGTGTATAATATCTACAGAAACTGCAGAAGCAGCTGGAATTTCTCATGGTGCAGGAAGAGTACATAAAGGATGAACAGAAGAACTTGAAGAAGGAATATCTGCACGCTCAGGAGGAAGTGAAGCGTATACAGAGCGTTCCTCTCGTGATTGGTCAGTTCCTCGAAGCTATTGATCAGAACTATGGCATAGTCGGCTCCACCACAGGTTTGTTACGCTTAGTTTAGATACTTTTAACATATAACTTTTTCTAATTACAGGCTCGCTGCACTTTATATATATATATATATATATATATATATATATATATATATATATATATATATATATATATATATATGCTCAATATTCAAGTTAATGCTGTTATGAGCTTGCAAATGTTGTAAGGTTGCCATCTATACTTCAGATTTAGACAGAATGAGATATATAGGAATTATAGTAAAACTGGGTCTTTGAAGTGATTGTGAATTTTAGTTTTGCTATTTTTTACTCATTAAATATAATTTGACATATTATAATGGTAAGTGATTTTTATAAAGTAATTGCTATATGGTGATAGATCAGATAATTAATGTGCAGTATATACTCTATTTACTCTCGCAGTGTCTACAGGGTTGTTGTTGTTGTTGTTGTCAGGTTCTAACTACTACGTGCGGATACTCTCAACGATAGACAGAGAATTGCTGAAGCCCAGCTCTAGCGTAGCGCTGCACAAACACAGCAATGCCCTCGTTGATGTTCTGCCTCCAGAGGCTGATAGTAGCATCACCATGCTGTCTGCAGGTATGTAGCACTTACATGTGTTGTAGCATAGCTCTAGCATAGCATCAGAGGCTGATAGCAGCATCACCATGCTGTCTGCAGGTATGTAGCACTTACATGTACATGTGTTGTAGCATAGCTCTAGCATAGCGTCAGAGGCTGATAGCAGCATCACCATGCTGTCTGCAGGTCTGTAGCACTTACATGTGTTGTAGCATAGCTCTAGCATAGCGTCAGAGGCTGATAGTAGCATCACCATGCTGTCTGCAGGTATGTAGCACTTACGTGTGCTGTAGCATAGCATCAGAGGCTGGTAGCAGCATCACTATGCTGCTTGGAGGATAATCAGTATCTTGAGATGATTGTATCTTATTTTATTTTATTGTGCTACTGATGAGGACCAACTCTGAAGTACTCTGCTATCTTTCTCTCTTGTGTTCTGCCTAGTGGCTGGTCCAAGACACTTATTTCTGTTCACAGTATGCTGTTATGCTCCATAAGGTGCCCTCCATCGATCAACAACAAATTAGTCCCTTCCCTAAAGGCCATAACTTGACTAGGCTTATCCGCACTTTAACACACAGGCTAGATTTATTCACACTTTACCATAGCATAAAACTTGGGAATAATGGCTTCTGATTGTTTTTATTATTATTGACAATGAAATATATATAGCAGTGTCATGGCCGAACTCGGTCTTCAAGGCTACTTTACCGAAAGAGTTCAATATAAGTTCAATATAATAAATATATTAAGAAAAATAACAATTACATTTAAATTAATATCTAAACTAGTAAAAAAATGTCAACATATGGGTGGAACTTTATATTATCCAGCAACGCTCATTCTTGTTTTCATATACATAATACTTATAATAAACATACATGCGTATATAGTACTATGGTTCCTGATATGGTTTTCTATTGCCTTACTCAGTTCTTGTTTAGTTACCTCTTATGAAACGTGCAGTTTACGGTTGAACTATTTACGGTTGCAGTGCCCCGGAAACAACCTGGGTAACTGCGATACTGAAAGTGATTTGACTATTTTGTATTGTGCTGTGATACAGGAGGTATTTTATTGTATTGCACTATTGTGTATTGTGCTGTGATACAGGAGGTATTTTATTGTATTGTACTATTTTGTGCTGTAGATGAGAAGCCGGACGTGCGCTACTCTGATATCGGAGGCATGGACATACAGAAGCAGGAGGTGAGGGAGGCGGTGGAGCTGCCTCTCACTCACTTTGAGCTCTACAAGCAGATCGGCATAGACCCGCCACGCGGTGTTCTCATGTTTGGACCGCCTGGCTGCGGTAAGACCATGCTGGCCAAGGCTGTGGCCCATCATACCACCGGTAAGTTGCGACGCTGAGTAGTTTAGTCTGAAGGTTACTCTCTCTCTCTCTCTCTTAGTGCACTGCCTACTGGCAGCTCCATGGTATATAAGTTATATGCCTCCACTCATCGCCACCTTTCATTTTCCTCTTCATGTCCACATGGAGGTGAATCTTTAAATTGTCTACAGTATAACATTCCTTTTGATATACCATTATTCTTGCGGGATTCTGCTTATGAAGAGGTGGGCCCCTATGCCTTCCTCAGCTTCGACTAACATTTACTGGACAGGGGCGTCATTCCCTGAGAAAACAGTCCTGTTTACCCCACTAGCCATCAAGATCACTAGCCCTCCAAAATTTATAATAACTTTCACATGGAATTCTATTGAATTGTAGATTTTTCAAAAATATTCATGTTAAATAAAAAATTAAAATATTTGATGTGTGAATATTGTGTAAGTTACTGACAGCTCATCACTGTGAAAAAGGCGAAAGCATTGCAGGATTTCTGGGCATGTGTACTATGTATTTAGCTGATGATTGGTTTAGTCTGGCAGAGGCAAAACTTGATTCTGAATTATGAATAAAACAAATGAAGCACAGAAATTGAAATTACATTGTTAGCTAAAGGTCACATTTGAATTTTGAATATAGTCTTGTAACTGAAATTGAATTAACAATAATGTAAGTTAACCAGTTAGCAGATGAATGTAGCTATGCCGGTTTCTTTGCAACTACTGCACACATTTGAGAATTAATCCAGTTATATCGAATTCTTTGTAGTTTAGAACTTTGCGTTGAATTGATGGATGGACTAGTTTAAGTTTTCTTTTTTTATTTGATAGGGGTTTTCCCCGTATTGTGTCCGGGTTGCTTGACGAATAGACCAACCGTGTAAATATGCACGTGTCGTAGAAGGCGACATAAAAACTAGATCCAAACCAATGTCAGAAAGGGCATTCGGTTGGTGAGCGCCTAGGCTCCAGAAATTGCTACAAAATTTAATCGAATGGAACAACTTCAAATGAAGGCCTATTCTTATCCCAACCTTAGTTAAACTAGGATTTAAGGGAAGAAAATGATGATGATTTGAAAGGAATTCGATTTATTGAATATCTATAGGTTAAGTAATTGACTGGCTCAATTACAAACTGAAAATTGATTGCTTGATAGCCTGCTTGATTGATTGATTGATTGATTGATTTCAGCTTCATTCATAAGAGTGGTGGGCTCTGAGTTTGTGCAGAAGTACCTGGGTGAGGGACCTCGCATGGTGAGGGATGTGTTTCGTCTGGCTAAGGAGAATTCTCCGGCGATCATCTTCATCGACGAGATTGACGCCATCGCAACCAAGCGCTTTGACGCCCAGACCGGAGGTACGAGACAGCCGTTAATTAGGACCTTTTTATTAATGTTTTAATTTCTATCTGGATGTTTTTATATTTGGCCACGTCTGCTCGATCTAAATGAATATTGTCATTGAAATTGTAAAGAAACGTTGCAGATTTATGAAATAAACTGCTGCATTATATTGTTGGCTAGGTTATGTCTGTAATAGTTGTATCTACTGCAGACTTTACTGTTCGCAGTTGAAGCCATTTGCTAATGATTATGGTTCAGCGTAATATCGTGACTTTTCTTAAATACGTGATGTGTATCAGCAGCAGCGGATTTTATTGCTGCTTCATTTCTAGATTTCAATGAGTAAGTTAAATGTTTACAAATTAGATACTCACTAGTTGTTTATACTAACTGTTTACTGATCTGGTAAAATGCTGCACTTATAAATATATAGGGTGTCAAACTTGGACCCTCTTTCTCATTTCAATCTCTCTCTCTCTCTCTCTCTCTCTCTCTCTCTCTCTCTCTCTCTCTCTCTCTCTTTAATATCCAGTTCGTGGATTATAATTTTTGTGCACATCATTACTGACAATTGTCAACTTGTTTACGTGTTATTTTGTAGAGCTTTATTACATTGAATTGTATTGCTATTTTGTATGTAACGATCAGCTGATAGAGAGGTACAGCGTATTCTACTGGAACTTCTCAATCAAATGGATGGATTTGATCAGACAGTCAATGTTAAGGTACTGTTGTCGAGTCCATATATATATACTGTACATTTCTATTACTGGTATGCTAATATTTGCTATACTTCTCATTATTCCTTGAAGTTTTAAACCTAGTGGCGTCTCCATCCTGACCAATAAACTGCGTTGTCTGACGTGTTCTTAAGTAACTTGTTTTCATGTAATAGAACCTTGGCATAATTAAATTTCAAATTGGCATTTAGTTACAAAATTTAGTGGAGTCGTTTGACAAATTTTTAATGTAATTAAAATACTAGCCAGTAATATGCTCATGGCTAGCTACCCTAATATTCAATACTGTTGATTTTTTTGTTTTTTAGCTAGATGACAATCATCTGCAGAGCTTGCATATTCTGTCGTTGTGTATTATCGTTTATTTGTTCATCACAGCACAGATAATTATACAAACAATAGGAACGTGCATGTAGTTAGATAAACAAATAAATATGTTTGGCTTAGCCTTGTAAACGATCCATTAACTGACCAATTTATTCATTGAATTGAGTGATTGATTGGTTATCTGTTAGGTTATAATGGCCACTAATAGAGCTGACACGCTCGATCCAGCGTTGCTGCGACCGGGTCGTCTAGATCGTAAGATAGAGTTCCCGCTGCCGGACCGGCGTCAGAAGCGTCTCGTGTTCTCTACGATCACGTCCAGGATGAACCTGAGCGAGGACGTTGACCTCGAGGACTACGTGGCGAGGCCTGACAAGATCAGCGGCGCCGACATCAACGCCATCTGTCAGGAGGTGAGTGTTGATTTGTGATGTGTGCTGTTGCGGACGTCTCTGACACCATCCCTGGAGGAGGAAACGGACGTTAAACCTTTATTATTATTTATTGATTGTAGCGTAGAGTGGAATTTACCATTAGATCAGATCTTACCTTTGATTTAGACAGAGCAACATACAGATAGTGAACCAGAAGATATTATTGGACGAGATATGATATTATAAAGCGAATGTATTAGTGATTATAAGAACTTTCAGCTTTCATATTTTTAGGCCTTGAATGAAATTCTGAGTAATTTAGGATTTAGCCAGTTCTACTTTCTAAAAATGTTTCATTTAAAATGCTTCATATTTTCTGGCAATTAGGGTCATTCTTGTCAGTATCGGGCAGTGATATCCTTGTCCTATATACTGTCCGGATCGAGTTGATACCAAGTAATACAGACACTTGCTCAACAATCATGCTGTAGCGTGATCTGTTAGGTGTTTAATGAAAAATCAGTAGTTCAATAGAATAATATTAAAATTCAGTAGTTCTTCTAGCAAACTCGCCCATCACTGATGTGTTTCAAGGCGAAAAAACTAATTTTAAGCTTGTTTATCCTTTGAGTTATCGTATAAATCTGTAATTAGTTGTATGCACTCTATGCTCGAGTTAGTTTCTTTAGACAGAGGAATTATTAAAATACTTTTAGTTCTCTGTAATCTTAATCAGCAATCAGAATGAAAGAGACTGATGTTAGTGAAGGCGTGGGAAATATGATACTTTCATATGATCTTTATTCACCAAAATGCATGGCAGTATGAACAGAACAAGAAATTTAAAAAAATTGAAGGAACAAAAATAACAGAAGCTACGGATTAACCATTTAAGAGTCTACAAGTAGGGAATTTTTAGATATTTCCTACCTGACTTAAGAAAGCCTGATGCCATGAGACTGCTATCGCTCATTTAGAATTGTATGTATTCATTTCTCTCGTTAAGTTTCGATGAAAATTAGATTAGATTCTATTTGGTGCTTGTTTAATTCTGTGCCTGACTATGCCAATACCTTTTACTGGTTGTAATTTCTTCAGTTTACTTGCTGGTGTATTTATATTCTAGTCTGGATTGATTTATAGATTGATTGATTGATGTCTGGATTGATGTTTAGGCTGGCTGGAATTCAGATTGTACTAGATGAATTAATTGATAGATTCAATTATTGATTGATTTATTGATTGATTGATGTGTTGGCTGGAATACAGACTGTACTAGATGAATTGATTAATAGATTAAATGATTGATTGATGGATTGAATAATTGATTGATTGATGTGTAAGCTGAAATGCAGGCTGCACTAGATGAATACATTGATTGATTGATTGATGTGTAGGCTGGAATGCAGGCTGTACGAGAGAATCGATACGTTGTGCTGCCTAAAGACTTTGAGAAGGGTTACAAGAACAATACCAAGAAGGATGAACAAGAGCATGAATTCTATAAATAGATTAGTCAGCTCTATGATTAACTGTAGGTGTTTCTAATTCTGACAATTCTTGTTTTGTTGTGACCTCATCTTTGGATGAGAGAAAATACTTAGCCGTTGTATTATTTTGTTAATATTATAAACTAGTACTGTATTATATTAAGCCGACTAATATGACTGTCCCTCTTCTACCAAATATCTTTTCGGTGATATGTAGTTATATTCTGGTTGTGCTCTCACGTTTCTCAAGGTGCATTTCGCCAGTGAATTAACTGATATCATCGTTAAGGCTGTGCCTTTATCAAATCTTACTGATAGAACCATTAAGGCCTCTGAGTTGCTTTTCCATTGACTTCTTCATCTAATATGTTAAGTCTTACGACATACAGTGTAGTGGGTAATGCTGAGGAACGGCTACAACGTTAGCATTCATTACCATCAGAACGCTTAAATTAAATAAGCCTTTAGAGTTTCAAACTGGAACCACTAGGTTTTATTAGAGATTGACTGTTAAGAGAATATAGATTTAAATTCTGTTTTTCTCAATTAGCGAAATTATTTTTAAGAGTTTTAACTTTTGATTACTTTGACACCTGTTGAGGAAATTTTAATTTTAATAAAAGCCATAGAATATTGGAAATATAAGGAAGCAGTTCAGTTTTGTCTATCAATCTTTCTATTTTCTAAATTTAATACTTTGCATTGAGAAAGATGGTTGGAACCTATGAAGTACTGAAGTTCTGATGCAGAATTTGTGTTTGTTTAAATTTTGAGTACATCTATATACGACAATACTATTAGTTCTACCATTGATTTCAATGTCTGCAGGATGCAAGTAAGAATTAGGTTTAAATAAATTTAACCTAAGTGCCCTTCAATTACTGATTTAGATCCAATAGGATTGCTTATAGGAATTTTTCTATAACAGCATTGAAGTTACTATTATTAGCAAGTTTCATGAAGTATGAAAATCTTAGATTTGTGGAATTAATGCTCGTAAGATAATAAATGTATGACTGTTTACTTGTGTAACTTAAAATCTTGTTTTGCTATTAATTTAATTGTTGCGTTAGGTATGAATAGCAACCGGGTGCCTGTCTATAGCTAGGATAGAGGCATTGATGACATGCTTGGATTCCAATCTAAAGTCTTGTGCCTGTTAGGCAGTGCACTAACGAATGGGCCATTCAACTTACTTTACTTTAGAATTCCGTCTGAATAAGTAATGGTTGAAGCCAGTGGCGATGTCGGAAAGATACTCGACCGCGGATCAGTATGCGCGGGGTTCAAATCCTGGGCTCGCCTGTCACTGACATCGCTTTCGAGTGAGGAAACTGACGTTAACACTAACTTTACCAGCTTTGTAATAGTAGTCTAAGCAAATACGCTAGAAATGAGTTTAAATAATTTATGCTTTATTTTTGTAAACCCATATAAGCTTATACAGTCAATTACAAAAAGTTGCCTATGATAGATTCGTAAAAAATACAATTAGGAAAATAGATGCATAATGTAACCCAGTATCAATTTGCACATAAAATCACAACAATTTACATGTATACAATTCCAATTTACGCGACAAATACAAAGATGACAACCAATGAAAGCGCTACCAGCGTCCATGACAGTATCGAGCACTATGAAGCCAATGCCTACAAGTGCAACAATGGAGGTCCGAAATGGTGCGATAACAAAATTAATTAAAACAATTCAGTACTATCGGACTTCCTACTAAGTTATAACATAACATGTAGATGTTTCATTAAAAAGTGTGACTTACGGGTATTACTACAAAAATGACGAAAATGGCCTTAATGTTTCAAATGCGTTTCTTTTAATTGGCTAAAATAGTTAATGAATATGTACGCCGTATAAAATAGTACTTTTTATTACAATGTAGGGCCTATAATATTAGAGTTAATAGTCTTACGCAGTAATCTAGTATGTCTGATAATTTTTGAAATCTTTATACTCGTATATCAAAACAGCATATGAATGTCTGAACAAAGCTTAACGAAGTGGATTATCAGTAAGTTACAATTAATGAAGATTATTGCAGTAGGATGATGAAATATAACCTGGTAGTTATTTAAAATATAAATTAATAATTGGGTATATTTCCGTTTTGGATCAGCAACGCCTGAGAACTGTTGAAAAGAATATGGCAAGTGTTTTTTAAAAAGCAATGCAGATGTTAAGGAAGAATTTGGAAAATCTACATTGAAAGCTAGCAGGCCAATAGAAAGTATATAAGAGCATACATTAAGGTTCAGCAAAGCAGTCTTTTTGGTAGGATCAACTTGTATAGCGGTAGGATGCTTGATTTTGAGCGAGAAAACAGAACGTGACCAGGATATGTCCTTTAACTTGTAGTTATAACTTCGCAGAATACAAGATAGAATGGGCCCCTAATCACAAATAGTTATGTAGCATATTCTTTATGTAACACATGTAAATATATAGCGAAGAGCTTACCTCATAAACCCATTTTAAGAATTGTTTTCGTAGAACACAAAACAGGAATACAACACAGCATAACACTGATGTTGACATTATCGTCCAGTTATAATTATCAGCATTGCATTACTAAACACAACAACATTATACTTAACAACGCTTAGGATAAAACGTGTTGCTATGAAAAGTGCAGAAGTATTGAACTACAAAATATCGTTGATATAAGAAATGCATTGAAAAAACGTTCACAGTTAGTACAAAACATTACACGTAATTAATAGAAACATTAGCAATAGTAAAATTATGTTTAAAAACATATACTAGTATAGAACACTACTTTGTTATATATAAATGGTTACGATTAAACATAGCATAAGCATAGCATTCCTAATTACGCAACAGTCAGCATTATTGATATATATCACTTTCAATATCACACATTGGAGTCAGTAGATAGCTAAGTCTTTACAGAATATAAAGTCGTGCATTTACTGTCAGCCAACGACAAATTATTATCAACGTATCCGTGAGGCTAATGACAACTCTCAAAGGAATGCGTCAAACTAATCATTAACATCGACTACTAATATGATCTATATAATATGATCTCGAATTGAGAGAAGAAACAGACGCTAAACTCAGAACCCTCAAAGTTATCTATGATATCAAAGATTTCATGTTGCCCATTTTCCTTTAAATTCAACTCATAATTTGTATCTAGGTATTACTTATTAAATAATCTCGCTTCCTCTTGTGGTCTTTGTACTGTATACTCAGTCGTCATCGTGTGGTGATTTGGCGCCTGTTTGTGCAGAGTCTGCAATAGATGTTTCTGACATTGCCTTTTGACAAGGAACCGGACGCTAAATTCTTAATTGATTTTTACCATATCATGTTGATTCTTATTGGGTGGAGCCAGTGGCGATGTCGGTAAGATATTCGACCGCGGATCAGCATGTGCGGGGTTCAAATCCTTGGCTCTCCGTCACTGACATCGCTTTCGAATGAGGACACTGACATTAACATTAGCTTTTAGCTTTTTTGCTATTTACCTAACGCCTACTACGCTAGTACAGCATAAGTTATGTTAGGACGTATTGAATCAAACGAGAAGCAATCTTCTGAAAAGTTCATTGTGTATATCACAAACTGTTAAATATATCGCTTACAAATAAAACAACGTAGGTTATAAAAAAGCCATTATTCTTAGTCCTGTAAAGAAAATCACAAAGCAAAGAAAACACGATTCTGCGAGCTTAGATTTTAAGGCAGATTTAACAATATAATGCATGAATTTAGATGGCGAATCACGTTCACTAGAGCCGTTATGTTTTTTAAGAATAGTGTAACCTACGGAATCTATTTACTTGATCACACAGGATGTTTACCGGTAATACTTATTACCGGTAAAACATTATAAAATATAATGTTATAAAAATTATATAATATTATAAATTATTAGGAGTTATAAAATTCTGCCGTGGTTTAAGTATAATTTGTCTACACAGGCTGAACGTAACTTTTTTCTTGAATTACGGGAGGGAGGAAAGAATTCAAAAAAAATTTCATCAGAAAACCTACGTCTGAACCCTTTTATCTATACGACTGAAAAGGGGTTGTTAATTGAAAAAAAATATAAATTTTTTGGAATGCCACAGTCAAACAAAATTTTAATAGGTCTTCGAGAGGACTTGAAAAACTTTACAATTAGAAGTATCGGATTCAAAACTATACGAAAAAGTAAGCGATAGTGCAAACGAAACCTTTAAAATGAAGCGATGGCCAAGTCGTCAAAATTTTCCAGAACAACTGTTCTAATTAAAAATAAAAATTTATTTGGGCTCATTTATTGGATGGTGGTCAATCGTTTCCAGACTGTGGCACGTCATCTTCAGCTGATGTTTCAGAGAGAGTATCAACGGAGGAGGTTCCGCTGTCATCCATAGCGGATCTGCTCTCAGCGGCCGGATCATCTTCATAGGCTATCTGTGGACTCTTGGTCTCTCTGATAGCTTCGTCAACCACAACCGGTGAACCTCCCCAATACGAAACATACTCGTTCATCTTTGAGCCACCACCTGTGATCTTCACGCAATCCTCATCTCCAAACTCTGTCCCAGCTTTCACCATTTTTGAGTAATCTGGCGCTTCGGGATCGTAAGCTCTGATCTTCACGCAATCCTTTACGTCCAGCATGTCCTCCCAGATTTTCACATTTGGTCTAAAGTCGGGTCGCGGTCTACCGATGATGACGCAGTCGTCCAGTCCACGCTTGTGATCCAGGTCACTGAAAGCAACGGGAATCTTCACTGGATCTGAGTCCAGTGGAAGCTTCTTGATGGAAAGATCATCTGGATACACCTCCGGAGAGTGGACCTTACAGAAATCTTCCTGTAGTGGCTTCTTTTCTTTCTACAATTGTAATCAGTAGAAGAACATAAAACTTTAAGAAATAAAAAATTTAGTAAGAAAGGATTCATTATTTACAAATGTAGAAAAGGAAAAAAATTGAAGCTAAGATAGCGTCAATGTCCTTACTCTAAGTCATATCGAAAGAACGAGCAATTGAAACCTGCATCAAATTATTCCCAGTCAGGCACCTACCAATTATACCACTGACTATGTCCAGTAGATGCTGCAAAGCATATCGATGCTTTTAGCAATAATTTACTTGCCTATCAAATCAAATACTACTGTAGGATAGGTTTTTTCATTAATAACTGCACTAAATGATAAACTTTAACATCCGCTAAAGGTAATGCGCGCAGTCTATATTACATGTAAACTGTACTAAAGTTAATACTACTGTATTAACTTTAGTACAGTTAATCTAGTTACAGTTCTACGACATTTAAATACTAGCCAAGCACATATATCTACTACAACTTTCGTCTAGACATCGAATATCGGTGTTCTATCTCATGTTGCTCTAGAGTTCATACAAATGTTCCAAGGTACACAGTAACAGAGACAGAGTTCTAATCACTGCCTGGTTTCTTGCTCTTCAAGAGCACTCAATAGACCCATTAGTTCATTCTATCACGTAAACTGTACATTAATCCCTTACTGTAGAATTAACTTTAGGCAAATAATTTCTATTGGCTTCTGATGTAATTTATCATTGCCTTCGTAATTTATTGCTTAGTCGCCTCCTTCAACACGCGCTGTAAAAGGAAGATTAATTCTACAGTGACCCGTAGAGTTTATTTTTCACTACTACAAGAAAATGCGTTAAAATAGATCGACTCACCTTGATATCAGCCGCATAGACGGTAGCTAGAGCGGCGGCATCGATTGTATGTCCGGCCCCGCTCATCAGGGCCGACACTTGGGCGTGGGTAAGGTAGGTGGGATTGTCGTGGGCCTCGCTCTTGTAGGGCCGGGGCCTGCGTCGCCGTCGTCGAGCGAGCAGAAGAAGCAGCAACAACAACAGCAGGAGGAGTAACAGCAGACTGCCGATAACTATACCAGCCACTGCACCACCTGATAGTGAACTGGGTTGTGGTAATGGTAGCAGATCTTCTGCAACACGATAATACAATTCTTGCATTTGACTGTTTAGTTCTTTTTATGGATTCAGATAAATTGTGAAAAAGATATATTCTGCGCTTAGTTTCTGTATCGATTATTGACGGACTTAGTTTCGAATCTCTCATCCGTTAATCTAAAGTTAGATATTTAATTAACCTTTAAATGCAAACCAAAGATTATGTTAAAAAATTCTCAATTCATTAAAACTATCCTACTTTCTAGTTTTGAGTTAAACGGCAGGGCAAAGGCACATATTCCTATTTACAGTCTATTATCACTCTTCAGAAATAGCACTCAATCGATCAAAAAGGTACCGTTCTTAAAATGCTCTACCTATTCGTATATTCTGTATTTAATTAATGAATTCTATAGCTTGAAAAAATATGTTTTCCTCAGCTAGTACGTCTTTGCTTAGTCGCCTCTCACAACATGAACTGATCACGTTAATGACCTGTTCTTCTATGGTCCGAAGGACGCGATAATACTTTGTACCTATACTTCAAATAGTAATAAATTTTAGTGTCATAATACACTTTTGAATGCACATGTTTAAAGTTATGAGCATCTAGAATGCTTACATTTTGGTCTTACTAACCCATGCGATGATATGCCTTGAGATCTGTGATACGATTGAATGTCGATTCAGTTATGTTGTACAACTTTTCTGTTTGGATATCGTATTCAAAGACAGACCTGAAAAAATTAAAAAATGAGACTAAAGAAGGACTTAGATGAGTGAGAGTTTGAGCAAACCAATAATAATAATGAAGGTTTAGCCTCTGTTTCCTCTTACAAAATGATATCAGAGACGTCAGAAAATGAGTAAATAAATAACAATGAAACTATGAATAGAAAGACAGAAATATTAGATATAAGAACAAACGAACGAACCTATAAATGAATAAGTGCTCAAAATAAGGATAAAGAAAAAACACTACAGAAGATTATTGAGTAAATATATAAAATTGATTAATTATTCGAACAATATATCTATCAGCCAATCAATCAATCAATCAATCAATCTATATATACATAAGCAATGACTATATTTATAAATCAATAAATCAATACCTCGACGTCCAGTCAGTAAAGAACACATTTTTGCCCACAACGGCTACAGAGGTGAGGTTCATGGTATCAGCTCTTAGAGACAGCAGGCGCTCCAGACCACTACTGTCACTCCACGAGTAAACAGAACTCTCATTGTAGATGATCAGATTCCTCTCTGAAAATATTTCAGAAAATACTACAAATTTAACGTCGATATCCGAATGCAGGTAGAGAACACCGCTGTCTCACTAAACAAAAGAGTTACAATGTTTGGATCTGCTTTTCTTGTGGATTTCTCTAATATCTTGAGGGTATGGTTTAGTGTAAAGCTTACTCATAATATTCATGTGGGTATATTCTATGGACCGCGCATACTGTTTGCATGAATGTTTTCGTCTACTGGTTTGCAGCATATGCATGTATGTTGTTGAGCTGAAGTGAAATAACGCATACCTTCTCTCTCTCTTCTTTTCTCTCTCTCTCTCTCTCTCTCTCTCTCTCTGTTTGTCGGTCTCTGTTATATAAGTAAAAAGTGAATATAAGGAATTATTTTTCTTAAATATGCAAGAAAATACGATTCAAATCCTGAACATTCTCAGACAGCATCTGTTTCGATAAGAAAACAGATGCTAATTTAGCTTTTCTCGGGCCATGCATCATTAAATTATAACTGTTCATGTAGATTAGGTTTAGAGAGTTCTTTTAGTTTCATTCACAATCACTTTAGTTTCTGTTGTTCTGTTATATAGACCCGTATATGTGTCTGAGGTAAAATAGTTTGATTCGAATTTGATTAAGTACAGCTAAACAAGCACACTGTGTAACTAATCAATAGCTTACACGTATGTTGAGGTTTAATCAATTGATTATCTCACTAGCGAATACGGCCATGAGCCTACGAAGATTACTAACGCAGTGGTTCGATGGTAAGTCCTACAATGTTGTTGCTCATCCACCAGTCCAAAACCTTGGTGCGGTTGACGAGACCTCCATCACAAGAACCATTGGCGGCGTTACACCGGTACAACGTCAGCTGACCTCTAGCCAATCTCTCCACCCAATACACCTCCCTGAAACACAACAGTCTTTCAGTGAATGGAACTAGATATATATATATATATATATATATATATATATATATATATATATATATATATATTCGTTTATTACATAAAATCTGACATACCGCAGAAAACTTACACACATACAGATAGCAAAATAAAAGAAAAGCAGCTAAGAATAACTAGTTAGTTTAACTACTTTTGTAGTTAAAGCAAAAATTTCAACAATTTTTAGCTAACTTTAACTAAAATTTTAGCAACTCATTTTTTGTTTATTAAAGTTTATTAAAAATAAGCATAACAATATGTATTTTTAGACCTATTTGAATGCAATATGTCTAGCTAGTAGTTGCCAACATACTAGTCATACTAGTATGTAGGTAACTACGAACTGGATTTATTTAAATTATTTCATTCGAATTCTGTAATATTTAGTGCACTCCATGAACATCTTACAATTTCTAACTAATAATAACATAATACTATATAATAACAAAGGCTTTCCGTTCGTATCCTCATCCAAGGCTGATGACCTGGACGTCAATGATGTGTTAATGCAATATTAAGCTTAGCAATGCACGAAGTAAAAGTACATATCTGATATTTAAAACATTTAACCCATAAGATGGGCCGTAGACACGACTTTGACAATTAATGCTATTGGTATTAGTGATTTTAATAATCTGATATACATTGTATTGATAATAAGAATTTGAATATAATATTAGCAGTTATAGCCATGAACAAATTGTACAACGTGGTATGCGGTAATTAACGTGGTATGCGGTAATTAACGTGGAATGCGGTAATTAAGAAGGACATGGGGATTGACTGATGATATGGTGTTAGACAGAGAGGACTGGAGAAAGGCTATTCGTATCCAGACCCTGGTTAAACTGGGATTTAAGGGAAGATGATGTTGAATGTAATAAATACTTTAGTACTTATGATGAAATTATGTATTAATGAAATGGTAAATAATCAAAAAGGAGGGAATTAGTTGGTTTAAGTACTTTTAAAGTTAAAAATAGTTTAATTTAACTACTTTTTTAGGTCAAAAGAGGTTAATTGAACTATCAGTTAACAAAAGAGTTTAGTTTAACTACTTTTTCAGTTAAAATAATGAAAGCTTAACTACATTTCTAGTTACATGACCATCTCTGCAGTACTTTAGTTATGCAATATTTTTCGTTTTTTTTTTCGTGTGACTACGAGAGGTTGCACACAGGCGTAGTTCTCCGCCTGGATTCAACATATATCTTTTAAGTAATATGGATTAATATTAAATTAAACTAATTAAACTCTCCTCGATTACTGCACATACTGCAAGCATTAATAATAACCTGCGAGGAACCTGTAAAGCGGTCTTGAAGACCAAACACCGGCCAAGTCACCACTTTAGAAATTGTCGGAGGTTATTATTATTATTATTATGTTACTGTATTTTGAACTGTAATTACAGTAATTAATTAATTATGGAGAGTTTCTAGATGTCTCAGCACAGTGGATGATATAGAAGTACTGATATATAAAAGGAGCGAGAGAGATAGAGATAGAGATAGAGAAATTGAGATTAAAGATAGACAGGACAGCCATTGAGCGATAAAAATAATAAGTAATAATGAAGGTTTAACGTCCGTTACCTCATACTCAAATAAGGATGGCAAGTATTGATGGTATTTACCCAGTATACTGGTTGACTGTGACAGCGAGTGGAAGGCTCGTGCCAGCAGCAGACATTTGTCTCACTGTAGCAGTGATTGAATCCATGAGATAGATTCCACCGTTCTCTCGCTTATCTGTGAACAGTATCTCACCCGTCTGCGGAATTGTCTCCAGTAGGTCTATGTTAAAAGCTGTACATACATGTACATGTACATTAGCAGCAATTAATGGAATGCGTTCAGTTCAGTTAGCTAAGCCAGTGGCATGTTCGGTTGAGCGACCGATATCGGATCAGTAGGTTTAAGGTTCAAAATCATTCTTGTACTCAGACTGATGTGTTTTCTAGACAGGAAACGGACGCGCTGAACTAGGCTTTGGATCTGTTATAACTCTTGTGAATATCAGAGAGCTATAGATGCATGAAACGTTGTTTCAAATCCTAATCAATACACATATATCACCTGTCAATCAATAGCACCTTGGTATAGTTAGGACGTGACAGTTGTTGGGTAGGATAATTGTGTATATGAACTGATGAACTAACCTGTCAGTTAAAAAAGTTGTTAAATAATGAATTATAAATCAGTTTATTATCAGTAAATGAAAAGAAAACAGAGAAAATAATAGTAACTAGAATAAGTAATAAATAAGAAGAGGTAAAAGTTAGTTTCCATAACAAGAAAAAAGTAAGTTACGCATAAACCGCTCAAAATGTGATAAAACAAACCTGGATTTAAATTAGCAACCAGTTTCTCTGTCTTTGCGCTGTCAGACAGAGACACTTTCTTCAATGTCTTAACGTTCTCATCTTCATCCAGCCAATAGAATATATTTGATTTCATATCGAAGACTGATAGGGGAGGCCGATCGCTTTGTTTCAAAAGGTGACCCTGGGGAAAATCTCTCTTACCATCCAGCCAGGGGGTGTAGCGGGGGGCTGAGCCACCCTCGATACTCTGGGGGTCTCTCACCACTCCCCTCAAGTCTACCAATCTGACAAAACTGAGCTGATACATTGTCTTCAGGCTAGGGTCCATGAACAACAAGAAATTGTCATCCAGCCAGTCTGTTCACACGAATCAAGCGATATATACAGTATATATATAAACATATATATATATATATTATATATTTATAGTATATATAGTATATATATATATAGTATATATATATATGTTGTATAAATATATACATTATATATATATATATATACATATATATATATACATATATAAAAGAGCGATAATTTCATTCATTATTGTGCCATAATTACACATGCATACTTAATACCTATACACTTAATTAATTTTCATGTGCATGTACATGTCAAGTACTATTTACTGTATAATAATATTACTTAATTTCCTAGAATATATGTACAAGCCAAATACGCTTTACGCTATTATATTATTACCTAAAGTACTAATTTAATTAGAGCTTATTTTGCTAGATATAATTATTTCAATAGTCGATTAAGTATTAAATCATTCGGTTCAAAGTAACGGCCGAGTTAAAACCCAGACACACAGAGCACCAATAAAAGCAATTACAATGTAGATATTGAAATGGCTACAATGTTTACCTGCGGTTCGGTTAGAGTTTTGAAACAAGTTTGGAATCGGTTCTAATTCAATTTTAAACTCCAGAAAGTCGAGTTTTCATCAATATTTCAACCAGAGTTAGAGCTCAGATAGGACCCGCGCCTTATACTTCTAGAGTGTTAACTTAACTTAGACATAGCTTACAGCGTTAGCATAATAGTCCTCTAAGCAATTGATCCAGATTCGATTCCCAGGTCACAAAAATTTGTGGCTTGGTTAGAACTGGATGGGTCATCAACTTGGGATACAAATAGCTGACATCTTCGAATAAATACACTCGGATCGTGGAAAGTATTCTTAAATTACAACTTTTAGAGTGCTACAGTCATCAATGACAACATCGAGTACTATTGAGACAAAATCAAGCCGGCGAGCAAAAAGAAGGTCCAAAAACGGTGCAAATTCCAAAATCTAGAAAATCAATCCAAAGTAGAACCCATCTAGGTCACCCTGCGCTATCAAAAGTTAACGATAATTGATAAATAATGATGATTAGGCCTACTACAATTCTGCGAGAGGAGGTTCTAAAGACGATAACAGCAACCAAGCAAGGTAACGCTGTAACACAAGCGATATATCATGTATATAACTTAACGAATTAAAAAATATAGCAGAAAAAATAGACAAAATATTTAAAACTCAATCTAGACAAAGAGAAATGGTTACCTGATACGCAGGACTTTCCATCTGGAGCTAGACTGAATCCATAGCTGCAGCCGCACACGCTCTGTGCGCCGGGTTTCGTCAGACAGAGCTGCTCACAGCCCATCATATCGACGTCACCATTGTCAGCACAAGGATTGACTACACCTGTTTGAATTGTTCACAACAGGTGAGGTGTTTGAATTGTTCACAGCAGGTGAGGTGTTTGAATTGAACACAGCAGGTGAGGTTACAGGCGATAGAAGTAGATGATTAAGGCATTTATAACGTCATAATAGCATAAGAGTAACGTCATGAAGTTTTAAATGACAGATCCTGAGGGGAATTGAACTCTCATGGGTTCGAATCCCAGCCGCGCTGATCTGAGAGTAAAATCTCGGACATTCACTGGACTGGTTATACGGAAAATGGACAAAATTTCTTAACGGTTTAAACATTTGGTATTAAAAGTGATAGATATTAGCATAGTTGATCATTTCACTATAATGCGTGTTTATTCATTTTACCCATTGTGTTGTAGAATATGTAAATAATCGCATGTGAAGAGCGACGAGTAACATCATAAAGTAGAGGATTAAGGCACCCATTAATTTATAGACGTTGTAAATAGTCATATGTGAAGAGCGACGAGTAACATCATTAAATTTCAAGTGAATTTTGCTGAGGTCATGATATCAATTCCACTCGAGCCTATCAGAGAAATACCAGGCATTCACAGGACTGGTTTCGTGTACAGTAGATTAGAATGAGTCTAACGGATTATACAAGTCAATTAAAAGTGAAATCGTCATGGATGAACTCACTCTAATGTGTGCCTAACTTTTACTGTAGATAGAATTAGATAGAGATTATTACATGTAGGTGCTCTTGATAACAGAGACACTCACCAGGTGGCAGAAGATATTGGATTAAATGATTTAGACACTCACCAGGTGTCAGTGGTTATATAACTAAATAATTTAGGTGCTAACCACTCACCATGCCCTTTTGTTTATAATAACTCATAGGCTAAATGATTTAAGCACTTGCCAGGTTTTACTTTTCATGATAAATTAAACAACAGGTGTCAGTGGTTATATGATTAATGATCTAGGCACTCACCAGGTGTCAGTGGTTATATTTAGACACTCACCAGGTGTCAGTGGTATATCTAGGCACTCACCAGGTATCAGTGGTTATATTTAGGCACTCACCAGGTGTCAGTGGTTATATTTAGAGACTCACCAGGTGTCAGTGGTTATATTTAGACACTCACCAGGTGTCAGTGGTATATCTAGGCACTCACCAGGTATCAGTGGTTATATTTAGGCACTCACCAGGTGTCAGTGGTTATATTTAGAGACTCACCAGGTGTCAGTGGTTATATTTAGACACTCACCAGGTGTCAGTGGTATATCTAGGCACTCACCAGGTATCAGTGGTTATATTTAGGCACTCACCAGGTGTCAGTGGTTATATTTAGAGACTCACCAGGTGTCAGTGGTTATATTTAGACACTCACCAGGTGTCAGTGGTATATCTAGGCACTCACCAGGTATCAGTGGTTATATTTAGGCACTCACCAGGTGTCAGTGGTTATATTTAGAGACTCACCAGGTGTCAGTGGTTATATTTAGGCACTCACCAAGTGTCAGTGGTTATATGATTAAATGATTTATGCACTCATCATGTGTCAGTGGTTACATAACCAAACGATTCAGGCACTCACCAGGCGGCAGCAGCGGTTGAAGATACTCGTCGTAGGTGATGATATCGTGAGATCGCTGCTCGACCACGCTGATGTGCTTGATTGTTCTCAATACTTGAACTTGTTTAGGATCGTCAGCGTTTCTCACTGAGAAGTACAGAGATACGTTACCATCCGTCCATGTAATGTAATCCTGAAATCAGTATATCAATCAATCAATCCATCAATCAATCAATTAATCCATCAGAAAGTCATTTTAATAAATCAACTCACGTCTAGCAAATCAAGTCAAGTCAAGTATCATTCAATCAATCCGTCAATCAATCAATCAATCCATCAATCAATCAATCCTTCAGAAAGTCTTTTTAATAAATCAACTCAAGTCTAGCATACAACAATCGTTCGGCAATTAATCGATATCATTAATCCTTCACAAATTCAAGATAAAAACAGAAAGAGTGAAAACAATGTTTACATTTCTTTATGCAAATGCCACACAATATATCGTAAGAAGACAATGTGAATCTTAGAGTATATATATATATATATATATATATTTATATTTATATATATATATATAGTTTATCATTACAAGATGTGAATACTATTAGTCGAGATTGCAATGCAATGTTAATCTTTATCCAAATTTGACGCTTTCCGACAACAAGATTAACACGCTTGTACACTAAATGCAACGTTCAGCTACTAACAATTTAGTTGAAACAATTTAGTAGTGCTCGTTATTGAACATCACAGTTAACTAAGAGTGGCAATTTGTACATTAGGTTATAAAAATATTAATAAGTGCATAATTCATTTTTCAAAAAAGCTTCATACTCTAAAACGTGAATAAATTTCTTATCCATTGAGTACAATTAAATGTAAACACACATTATAGTGAAATTATTAACTATTTTGATATATACGTGTACATATAGGCCTATCACTTTTCATGCCACATATTTAAACCGTTAGGCAATTTAGACCATTTTCCGTATAACCAGTCCAGTAAATGTCTGAGATTTTACTCTCAGATCAGCGCGGCTGGGATTCGAACACACGAGGGTTCAATTCACCTCAGGATCTATCATTTAAAACTTCATGACGTTGCCTCAAAGCTATTAACGCATTCTAAATATAACGATGGAAAAAGAAGTAAAATTACTTTATAGACAGTGACGTCATGGAAGTGGTTGATGGAGCTATTAGCCTGGAGTACAATCTCCAGTCCAGTCCCGTTCAGCCTGCAGGATAGGATACCTGGAAGTGAGTTATCCACCCAGTACAGACTACAAAATACAAACAATATCAGAAATAGTTAAAAGCTGGTAAAGCTAGTTTTGGCATCAATTTCTTCAATCGAAAGCGACGTCATTGATGGGCGAGCCCAGGATTTGAACCCCGCACATACTGATCCGCGGTCGAATATCATACCGATATTGCCACTGGCTCCCATTAAGATATTCTCTAGCTAGTGCCCTGCCAAGTGGCTGATCCATGGTATATATTCACACAGACGGCTAGAACATTCAGTAAGAGAGCTCAATCCGCAATCATGTTAATCTCACAACTAAGCATTCGCTTTTTTGTAATTAAGATATTACCTATTCTGAATTAAAATGATATATTACATGAAAATCCACTAGATTTCTATTTAAATAGATATTTCTAGAATAAAAGCATTATATGACATCATAGAACTGTATTGCTTAACAATAGCAACAACTTAATGCTACGAATTTACTGTAGAAAATTTATTACTGTTTCAATCAATTTTTATTTCAATCAAACTGAATAAGAACACAAGGGTCATTCAAACCTGTAGAGTTCACTTACAAAGCACACAAACAAGTAAATACAACAGTAAAAACACATACTATATGTGAACTACGGTGATTTTAATTTGCTTAATTTTTGGTTTGTAATTTAAGTTTGTTGTTTGGGTAAAAATTTGTGAGTGAAAATATCTGCGAATTAAACACGTATGTGTATATAATCGCCTCTTAGGACACTTTATTACTTAAATGACTCTAACTGAGAAAGACCGCTCACAAACTCCTGATGCTTAATGTTACTCGATATCTTCCGCTTATAGGCCGGTTTAATCTGAAATCATATCGTCGACCTACGTTGGTAATTCACTTTATTATATTTTAAACCACAGCGCAGATGTACATGTACATTGATCATGTACACATAAACTGTGAAAACAGGATTACGAAGAGCCAATAGGCATGTAACGATTACGTTAAATGCAATAATGGATTACAATTAGTGTAGTTTGTGGTTATATGGGAAACCTTACGGCCACTGAGCAGGACACCAACAGCTTAACATATTCGCCAAAAATACAAAAACAAATGCAGTCAAAACATTATACGTTTGAGCTCTTCTATTCAGTCTAGTCTTATTGCTGCTTTGGTTGATCAATCACGTCATCCAATTCACTGAAGTTTCACTTAATCATTGTTCGTATATTTAAGACATATTAAGACATGGCAGTAACTTACGTATCTCTCCGTATATCGACGACCATACCGTCGAAGTTCCCTCCAGCTATGTGCACAAGAGGTTGAGCCTCCGTCCCGTCCATGAGCGACATGTAGACTGTCTCAGGTGTTGTCCAGTACAACACTCTGAAACAATAGAATGGTCAGCAGAAGTGAAATGCATACATACTGAAACAACAGAATGATAGACGTGAAATGTATACTTACATGTAATGTCAGTAACAATATGTAAAGTTAATATTTAACCCTGGTATCATCAATACACATCGCGACGTAGGAATAACAAATTGTGGTGATATTAGAGAGATAGAGTGGCTTTTATAATGGAATTACTGCTTTTAAAGAAAATTGTATCTACAGAAAGGATATCTGTAACGTAACGGCACACTGGGTCAGGAAGCACAGATGCTTGCTTAAGGTTTTTTTTCCTTCAAACCTGTCAACACTCGGTCTTCCAAGATAATCACCCACAAAGAGCTGACCAAGATCGATGTAGCTTAACTTCGATTATTAACGCACAGCTAAACCAAGTGCGCTAAATCTCACCGTCAGTAACGGGTCAAATCTTTACATGTTTACTCGAATCTGAATCCAGAACCTTCTAATTCTAAATCTGAAACTTAACCTATCATGCTAATACCTCAATAAAACTAAGTTTTTGCTAGAATAATCGTCTATGTAGTTATGATGCATTCTATAAATACCGTCTAGCCTTCAGTTAAAGAGTATTTAGCGTATTAAAAGAAAACGTGGATATGCACGAGCTATATATTATATCCATGTAGCTCGCGCATATTGAAATGATCATGTAATACGCTAAATAACTTTCATCTTTATGCACCATATCTACGTTAGAAGCCTCTTCCTAAACGAGCAGCTTGATTCAACTAATCTGAATGTCAAATTCTACGCACCCTTGATGCGGATTTACACCAATAGCATTTCCGTCTACAATGTCAGAGACTACGGTTCGAGGAAAGCTTCCGTCCAGTCTGCTAACCACTATGCTACCGGTATCAGCATTCATGTGATACAGGTTGTCAGAGATCCAGTCCACAGCGATACCTAAACCAAACCAGACAACGAAGAGTTTAGAGCCCGTTTTATTCTCTACAGCAAAATATGGACAAGAGCTACGAGACATGGATCTAAATAAAACATTGTCACAAAAGTTATCAGAGTTTTTGGGGTGGCCGGAATAGATTTAAATGCAGAAGCTGAAACAATATTGTATATATAAGGAGAGGGAATCAAATAAAGGGGTTAAATTGACACACGTCTCCAATATCTTTGCAGGCAATACTTAAGACGTCAAGTGATGGCAAGTCTAATGAAAATTTAGTTTTAGCTCTAAATGTATCATCTATACTTTTATTGTTGCGGATTATTTATATGGTACATTTTCAGACAAAAAATTTTGCTGTGATACATTGTTTCCGTTTATTACATATTTGGCTATCGTGCAATTGCATGTGTTATATATATGGTCAGTTATTGTGTTTAAATCACAGTACATGTACATGTATGTCTTGATCGTGTACAGAAATATATAATGAACAATATACTAGATATAATATGCTGGCTGGAGCCAGTGGCGATGTCGGTAAGATATTCGACCGTGGATCATTATGTGCGGGTTTAAATCCTGGGCTCTCCCGTCTCTAACATCGCTTTTGAATGAAGAAACTAACATTAACATTAGCTTTACCAACTTTAATGCCAGATAACAAGGTAACATTTAAATTAGTAAAAACATCAGACAATTTGATGGAAAAATCTGTTATTCTCCTTACTCGGATTACCAACGATCATTAGTGTTTTACGTTTACACTTTGAAAGAAACAACATGTATAAATATAGTCCTGACATTTATTCAAAAACAAATTTGAAACATTACTTATAATAAAGAACTATTCCATATCAATAAATGATTAAACAGTGATCACTCATAAAAACAGCGATCTACTACCTTTTATCGTGCCTATATTTTGGAACACGACTTCAACGCTCTTGTTACTCGGAGGAACATCTAGCCGAATTCGGTGCATAACTCGATCTGTTTCGTCAGAGAAGTAGACGAGTTCAGCATAGTTGTGGAAGTCCAGGGAGGTCATTCGGTGACCCATGCTGTTCCAGAAACAGTCGACGAGGAATTTACCATCACGAAGGTCGGCGACCTTGACATCCGTGGCACAGAGTGACTCGCCCACACTGTATAGGTACTGCGGCTTCTTTACCTTACCGTCCTCTGTGTCAATCAATCAATCAATCAATAAATCAGTCAATCAATCAATCAGTCAATTAATCAATCAATCAATCAAACATTAAATCAATCAGTCAATCGATATCGAGCGTGCGAGAGAAAGAGAGAGAGAGAGGGAAGAAGAAAGAGGAGGGGAGGCAAAGAACAGAGTAAAGAAACCGCAAACTAACAGAGACACCGTGAGAGAGAGCGAGAGAGATAGAAAGAGAAATAGAGAGAGAGAGATGGAGTGAGAGAGATAGACTGACACGTAGATGGATAGACGGCGATAAACAGGTAGATGCAAAAATCTCCTGATACGTCCATATATTGAGAGTACTTTTAATTTCACATTATCTTTCAAATCAAATCGAGGATAAAGCAACAGTTAAGAAATTATGTAAACGATTAGTGCAATTAATTGCCCACTGTCACTACTTAAAAAAGTAGTATTGGCTGGAGCCGATGGCGATGTCGGTAAGATATTCGACCGCGGATCAGTATGTGTGGGGTTCAAATCCTGGGCTCGCTCGTCACTGACATCGCCTTCAAGTGAGGAACCTGACGTTAACATTAGCTTTACCAGCTGCAAGTCTTTCAATTAATCAATCAATAAGCTAAGCACCGGCTCTTAGGATCCATACCTATACAGGTTTGCCCATCCACAGGGCTCAGTACGAACCCGTCTCTACACAAACACCTGGCTGCCGCACCACCCTCGCTAGTGCAGATGTCGCTGCAACTCAGTGCACTGCAGCCACCTGGTGAATGAAATATATCAATAAGCGAATCAGCCAATCAACGAAGCTGTAATGTAGCTTCGTTGATTAACGCCGTTGATTAGCTACGACAACAATAGTACTGGAGTGCTACTGTTGTCCATGACATTATCGAGCACTATGGAACCAAATCAATGTCGATGAGCAGAATGTGGTTGGCTAATAAATGGTGCGTACCGAATCCGGGTATTCAGTCCAAGGAAGAGTAAACAGAAAAATAAATAAAAGATGATAAAACTTGTTAGCTCGTAAAACATTCTGCATGCCTTACATCAATTTCACTCGCTGTACTTTCATTATATTTACTGTTTGATATTGCGCTTTATTTCATCCACTTTTATAATATTCTTAAATGATTTAGAATATACTATTTATATAAGCGTGAAGCCAGCTATAATAGCCTTCGTCCCAAGAGACGGCACCTCTAAAGAAAAAGGTAGCTTCAGAATTATGTAATTCCACTATTTTTAATAAGCATCTAGTCAGCGTTTATCTTTGAATTCTCTAATATAAAGTCAACTCAAGCATTTGAAAATACATATTTGAAAATGATGCGAAGCGAAATTATACTGGAATTTCTTAGAATTACTTTTATACGTGTATATGAAATAATAAATAATAAATAATAACAAACATTATAGTGAAGTAATCAACTAAGTTGATATCTATCAATTTTAATACCATATAACAAAAATTACGAAAAAATAAAAAATAGTAAAAATAATAAAAATATCATTTAGAAAAATACAAAATAAAATAATTTAAAATACTAAATAAGTTACACAATTGTTTGAAACACTACATTAAGCCCAGGTATAGTCATATGACGAGAGTAGAGAAAATAATTGAGTAAACTAATTACTACGCACTTGTAAAATTTTCTTGACTTTTCTCGACGTACATCATGACATCATAAGGTATTCCATCATCACCCTCGAAGATGCCAGCGGACACCTGATTGATGTAGGTGCCTCTTGATTTGTTGAAGGCTCTGATGCTAAGCGCGTGCTGGTCAGAGATGAAGACATAATCCTAAAAACAGCAACAAGAGAGGTTATGAACAGTGAACAGAGAGCTCGAGATTTTAACTCTGTATATTGCGATCCGTAGTGGCAATCTTCATATTGAAATTGTAAAAAAAATATTCATATTGATGTCTGCCGTTTTAATGATACAAAATATTATGAACTCTAAGAATAGTCCAGTAAAAGCTGGTAAAGCTAAGGTTAACGTCAGTTTCTTCACTCGAAAGCGATGTCAGTGACGGGCAAGCCCAGGATTTGAACCCCGCACCATATGATCCGCGGTCGAGTATCTTACCGACTAGTATTGATTACTGCTTTTGTTCAGGATAGTAGAGTATGATTACTGCTGCTGTTCAGGATTCTATACTTTCCAATCGGCTTGACTGTGAAATGAATCCACGAGAGTAAAATTACATATGAATCGCTCGTTTAATTGTTCATTACAGTATCCGCAGATTGAACATTCAAATGTCCAATTTTTAACGTTTATGCATTCCAAAATATTAAAACAAAGACTTGTTACAAGTAGAAAAGAAGTCCTAAAATTGATGTTCTTCTAATTTCGCTGAAGTCTCTCTGTACTGATTTCTCATAGCGTCGAACCTGGCGTTTAACTATTTTTATAAAGAGTTAAACTATTTGTAGAAAGAGTTAAACTACTTGTAGAAATGGCTTACCTCGTAGGTAGCAATGCCGAACAGCTTGGCGTTGAGGACACCCTGCTGAACAAGGTCGATGGTGAACCTCGTTCCTCCCTCCATGTCCACGCTCTCTATGGTGCTGCGAGCGTCGTCCACCCAGTACAACCTAGCCTCTTCGTAATCTATCGTCATGCCCATGGGCCGCCCTACGTCCTGTCCTATAAATATCCGTCGATTCTGACCCGACAGCGTTGACCTTTCTATCTTTGGTTCAATTCCGAGGTCGCTCCAGAACAAATATCTGGTGGGATAAAGAGAAAGAATTTAGTGTTTAATTATTTGAAAAAGTTTTTGTAAAATTACTTGCAGATGAAGCACACTTTTATGCTAAAGATATTGAAAGGTTAGTAAATCGCTTAAAATGTAATGTTGCTATAAAGAAATAATGAGCAAACTAAGTCGTCCAATTTAGTAAAAGACTATGAATGAAATGATGTCCTTACAACAACAACAACAATTATAGTGCTACAGTATCAATGACAACATCGAGCACTATTGAGACAAAAATCAAGCCGGCGAGCAAAAAGAAGGTCCAAAAACGGTGCAAATTCCAAAATCCGGAAATTCAATCCAAAGTAAAGGGAGTCAACAAAAAACAAAAAGAGGGCACTTGTATTGCAAATCCAGTTACTTTTTTCGTACAGAAAGACTTGAAACATTTTAGCATTGCCCATTTATTAGTAAATTGGCCACATTTACGTGTGTTGTACTTTACGTAGGATCGAATTTAGAGTTATATTAGTCTAATTTACAGACACTTGTATATTCTGTAAATATATGAAGCATAGACTACATTAGTTGAAGAAAAAGGAAAGTTCCGATTTATGGACTATGATTTAGAACTATGACATCTCTTTCAGTACATTAAATGCAATAGTGTACCGATACATTAAATACCACAGAGTATGTTACCAAACAACATTGCATTAACGAAGAATTTACTATATAAAAGGAATGCTTCATCAGCTACATGGTTGAATATTAATTACTGCTCTTGTACTTCGTTTTTACTTCTCACTCCATGATCTATTATTAGTAACCGTTTTCTTTTCATATCGCACCTTAAAGAAATTTAAAAATAATAAATTAGGGATTTGAAATGTACCCCGCTGACAAAAATGAGTAACACTAAACGAAATCTAGCGAGAATATATGAAACAAATGAAAAAATTGCGAAAATATCATAAATAGCCAAACCCTTTCTGGGGGAAGACAGCTATGCCCATTGGTTTATCTAACCCTTCGACGAACAGATGATTGTAAATATTAGTAGCGGTAGATTTGGCTACAACTATCCAGTCATAAAGGGCGTCCGTCCAGTAAATACTACCTGACATCCAGTCAATAGCCAGACCATTCACCTGCGATAACACATCCAAAAACACAGCTAGCCATAGATAACACATCCACAAGCACAGCTAGCAATAGATAACACATGCACAAACACAGCTAGTAATAGATAACACATGCACAAACACAGCTATCAATAGATAACACATGCACAAACACAACTAGTAATAAAGAGGGTCATGGCAGGCAATCTCTAGTTACCCTAAGATAACATAATAGGGAAAATTGGCAATACATGTATTTCTGATTGCCAATTAAAGCGCCAATATGCCGGCCAAGCTCTAATGTCTTGTGAATGTTATCTATTAGTTGTAAACACTCTGAGGCACATTAAGATAAATGTTTGTAATTCATTAGGTATATTTCGATATTGCAAAATCATTGTAACATGCAAATGTTAGCTAATATTATTTTTCTCTTTAGTGTTCTGCCAAATGGCAGGTCCAAGGTGCATAACGAGCACTGCATAGATCAACAGGTTAATGGCTTCACAAAAGGCAAGGCCTTATGCCATAACTTCTGTCGCCTAAAGCTTGGGAAAACATGTTCTGATGTGGTTTCCTGTTGCCTTCCTCAGTTCTTGCTTAGTCACCTCTTACGATATGTGCAGTTAACAACTTATTCAATAATACTATTTCTTAATAATATAATTAATATTATTTTAATAATATAATAACATTTTATTACATTAAATTTATTCAATACAATTATTGGTGTAAAAATAGACTAATGTTATTAGCAGATGAATAAAATTATTTTATTTATTATTTTATTATATTATTATATTATTTTTTATCTTTACCTGAGTGGATATGCCTGTGTACACAACATGCATAGATACATTGTAGACGTAAGACATTGAGTGTGTATCAGCTAGTGTTATCCCGTAGATCTCCTTGAACCCTCCGTCACTGGAGAATATAGTCCTCGACCCGTAGTTGAACGTGAGAGCTATGCGACTCGACGTGTTACGAGAGTACTCGTCCATGAAGAAGGAAATGGAAAAGTATCTGACGGTTTTATTAACCCATTCCGATGGCTCGCCCGGAATGCCTTTAATGTAGACGGTTCCGTCGCTCAGATCTTTCTCCGTCCACAGCAGATTAGTTATGTGTGTGACTAAATACAAACAGTCATATGTTACCACATGAAGACAGTCCATACGATAGAACATGTAGATTCGTTATGTGTGTGACTAAATACAAGCAATGAATACATGAATATAATTTAGGATAGCTTTTATGAATATCCGCCATTTATTTTTTGCAAACATAATCTCCACAGAAGCAATAAATTCAACATAATCAAGTAAATGAAATGAAAGAATAGAAGGAAGAATAATACGCAAATATAGTATTGAACAAACATAAAAAATATAAGGATATTAACACTACCAAGAGTTTAAGTAACTCTGTATAATTACATGAAAACTTTCTTGTATTAGAACCAATGCAATCCAGTTATCAATCATTCGTTCTTTCAAACTACTGTTATGGGCATATTTGCTTCTTTAAATTCGTCACTCGCAAAAGGCTTTGCCTTAACCATACCTTTTGTACGGGTAATAGCTATAGCTTGGGAAAAATACCTATACGCTATAGCGTACCTTACTTATAGCTTGGGAAAAATATGGCTTCTGAGGGGTTTTCCCGCTACCTTCCTCAGTTTGTGCATTGTTGCATCTTATGACGCGTGCAGTTAACGGTTTGTCTATTCTTCACTGTCCCGGACGCAGCACGAGACGCTGAAGCAGGGACACACAACACTTGGTGTCTATGAGTAATAAATTTGAACCATGAACCCACTATTCGCTGTGTGAAACCTAACCGTTCCTTCCACAGGTTGAACGACATAGGATCTGCATTTTCGAACTTTGTCTTCAACCAAAAACCCATTAAAGCTATTTGTCATAGATGCGTTTTGCCTACAAAAAGCTTTAGAATTAAAGAAAAAATCTTATAATTGGTACCGTGAACAACTTCATTGCCTGACATAAGATTTGAATTCACATCCATTCACATCACCTTCAATTAATATTAATAACCCGCCAGGTACCTGTAAAGCTACCTGTAAAGCAGCCTCGAACACCAGTCATCGGATATGGCACTGCTATAGAAATAGTCGGAGGTCATTTTTACTGTTAAGATCAACTCTGAGCGATACATTGACTGCCATTGCAAAACCTATTAATATATATACAGGCTTACGCTATTCCTGGCCTTCTCAGACGTAGCAACCGATTGTTAATAGTTCATAATAATAACAAATTATTTATTATATTCTAGATTACGTAATTCAATAGACATTCCAAATATTCTGGACACTGTGAATAAGAAAAACAAGAAAACAGAAGCAATGCAATATGAATTAAATGGTCGAGATAGTACAGCTAAGAACAAATGCAAATAAATGATTAACTAGACTTCAAAGCTTCATCACATATTTGATAGATTTACTAAAGGTACGACGGAGAGTATGCGGGAAATGGTAGGTCATTAATTATAAAGGCTGTTAAAATATGACGAAATATGAAATTTAATTTAGAAGAAATTAAAATGTAAATGAAATTGGAATGTTTGTCATAGTAGCTGAAATATACAACTAATCACTGTTTGAGCAGGTTCATATGTACAGTTTGATTCTGGAATACCTATATTCCGTATAGATAATTCTTGTGTAAAAATATCTGAAGTTATCACCCTTACGTATTGCTTCCGAAAATTGACTAAATAAACTTAGATTATGGTCATCCATAATTATATCTATCACTTCAAATCTATGTATTTAAGCCGTTAATAAATTTCATTGATTATCCTATCTAGTATGTTTTATCCGTGCATTGGATAATCACATGGCGATAGGTACTCTCATGAAATTTTAAATAGTTGTATCTAAGCTTCAGGTATCAATTCCCGGTAAAGCTGATCAGAGAGGTAAATCACTGGCACTCACAAGATTGGTAGCCTGAATGCTAGACTAAATGCCTAACAGTTCAACAAGTGTTACGAGAAGTGATAGATATCATCATAAATGATAATTTCACTATGATGTGGATTTATGTTCAAACTTTAGTAAGATGCCCTGAAAGTCAACCAGTTCATCAGGTGACTACAATACTAACATATGACGAGAGCGATGATCAATCGAGCGAGGCAGTGAGCACCGCTTCGATCAATTCTTTAGTACTGTTTTATGAGTCGATTCGTGAAAACTGTTTTCCATGCGCACACAATTCACATTCAGATTTCATTATCACAAAATGACATGCACACTTTGCGCAGAAGTTTACTCTAGATTATAACGCACATGTGTTCAGATTCATTTTTTACAATCCTTTCAGTTAAATCTTTTATATTTTATTTATAAGCTGCTGCGTATCTTGGTACTACCGTTTCACTAAGCAGATATTTGAATCACTCACCTGTTATTATCGTTATTCATTTTTTAAATGTGGTTATATCGCAGGCAAAATAAGGTCACATTCATAAATGCAATACAAAGTAAGCTTTGCTTAATCCACGGGAGCTACACTCGTTCAGCTTTGAGAAACGATCAAAGCCCTTAAGAGATTTCAATTGACTGAATGATAAGGCAAATAATTAAGTTTCTTCAGACATACAGAGTTATAGGTAATTAGTATAAATATAACAGTTTAAATTACGCCGTTGTTGATATCAGTATTAAATAATAATGATATTGGTTATAAATTCAAAATAATATAATATTATTATATTATTTGGAATATATTATATTATAAAAAGTATAATATTAAAAATATGGGTAAGTCGTGAAATAATAAATGTATTTATTAAAATTAAGCTATGGCTTGTACTACGATTATAAATTTTAATTGTAATGTAAGCTTATAAGAATATTCCAAGCTAGCAACGATATAGGAATTGTAAATAAAAATAAAAATAATAATAATAATAATAATAAATAACAATAAATAAAAATAATAATAATAACAATTATAAAGGATTAGCGTACGTTTCCTTACAAAATATGATAAATATATTACAGATTAATTATGATGTTTTTGTATTAGAGAGAAGTTAAGGTCATGGTCATGGTCTTCTTATGTATTCTAATACAAGTATAATAAATGCGTTCCACTCCTGCAGCCCTTGTCGATCACATGACATGCAGATTTTGTTAGAATATTTTTTAACATCAAACAAATTTAGCACACTCTACATATGTTGCTTGGATTTGTAGCCTAATAATTATAGAATTTTTGTTGTTGATTATTTAATATTCTGCACTTATATTGGCTTAAATATAAATATTGACTCTATTTCTCTGAGTGCACTACCTAACGGTAGGTCCATGGAATATAACTCTTTCTGTCAACTCTATTGTCAGGATGTCATGGTCCTGGTTTGTGGCGTGTGTGTGTTATGCATGCGTGTCATTGTCATGCTAACTGGTTGCTGATGTTATTGTAAATGACCTTTGATTCTGAACGAAAGCATTGTGTGATAATTACACGTCGTTGCTTCGTGAATTGATATAAATTGATTGATAATTTGTATTGCTTTATCTGATTGGTAGAGGGTTTCCCGCCTGGTGGGGTCCTCCTGATTGCTGTGTGAATTTATCTTCACTCTCTGATAGACTGACGGCTGTGACGGTTCTATGTTTGCGTTATGCAATTTAGATAGATGAATTTATTATCTTTGTCAATTTAAAGATATTGTGGATTTAAATATGTTTATTGAGTACTGCGATACATTTAGAAACCTGATATAGTAATAGATACATATATTTAATATTAACACCCGAGCCGTTCAGTTAATTCAGAGAGGCTTCGCTGTTGGAACTATGCCAGGTATATTAATTAATTGAATATAGAGATAATGTTGTGTGTATCCAAAATGTTTTAAAGTTACTAAGTAAAGACCGTGAGTTTGAGATAAGCTCTGTGATAAGGAACGGTTCGTGTAAGGCCTTGTTGTATATCCCTAAGTCCACTGTTAATCAACCACCCGGTTGATTAACAGTGGACTTTGTCACCCTGTTTAGCCCCTGGGTCCAGAGGTAGTGCCCTCTACCTTAGGAAGTGGTTTAGGAGGAGTTGTTTAGTGCTAGTGAATAGCAACGGAATTCTGTGGTTATTGAGCTTGCTGCAAGTTAATTAAAATTAAGGCATCAACCGTTCAGAGCGAAGTATTTTCTATATGAGAAGCCCCATTGGAGGAGGTAGCGCATGATAGCGTGGTTTTGTAGAAAAGGTTATTTATAAGAGACGGTTTTGTAAGAGGGTGAGTTTACCCATAAACCCAAAACCCTGGATACACATAATATTATACCTGGTGTAGGTACAGAGGGAAGTTATAGGTTATAGATATCCTATTCAATATTTCATACATGTTTGTGTAAATCTATATTTAAAATGTGTGATTATTAATACATATCTGTATGTGGATATTTTAACTCTATTGATAAGAAAGCGTTATAAGTGTGAATCTCATTATAAGTGTATATTTAGGATAAGTTGTAACAGCAAGTAAACTAAGAGCTTTGTGAACTGAATACGAGAACATTTCCATTACTATTATTTTCTTTTAGTATTTTATTATTATTGTTTTGAACTATTATTATTCATTATTATTTAATAAATCATTACTTCAATTAGTTTTATTAATTTATTTGTTAATTCATAGTTGCACTTTAGATACTTATTTTTCTGGTTCAGTAATTTATATGGTTATACCACCATTCATTGCTTGAACTATTTACACTTGTTATAATTTATTAATGTTCCTATGTATTATTAATAATTTCTAGTAAAACTTGAAAATTGTCTATATTGAAGTTTGCTATCAATTACTCAGGCTGTACTTAACGTCCCTGACATTCATCTGAATCAATAATCCTGAACCCTGGTCCACTCAGAATAAAGTAGAAATACAAATTCATGGAGTTTTATGTCACAGCTGCAACAAGGCAAAACTATTTCGAGACACTATTATAGTCCCGTACCGTGACATCTATCTTCAGCTTTTCTTTCAAATACGAATTTAATATCAAATTTTCAAAAACATTTATATTAAAAAGAATATAGATTCAATCATTAGATATACACAGGGTCCTAACTATAAATTTTGGTTGCATCTTTGATTTAGCCGCTTGAGGTCGTATACTTGTAAAATAAGGGATTGGCGGCTTTTGGAGGTTCTATTGAATGTAATTCAGCTTTTGAAGTTTTTGAGGAATATAATATTTTGATCAGTAATGAAAGAATTATAATAGCGCTATCATGTAATGCAAGCTAGCCACGGACTGTAGCGTACTGTGTATGATAAAAAACGAAAATAAAAGAAATAGCTGATGACTAATCGTCTACATAATCGTGTATAATGAACCTACACGCCTGAATGCACCTCATTGTATGCGTGTATAATTGTATATGACACATTAGTTTACACCATAATTATACTTATTTTACATCTAGTATACATGTATGCTTATTTAGGTTAGTAACAATTTAAATGAGTGTTGTTGAATTTTGTTAACCCTTAAGTTATTGCTTGTATAGGGCACGCAAAAGAACTCTATTCACCAAATATCACAAAATTAAGCATCGTTTTACATTCAGAGTCTTCTTGCGTTGTTGTTTTTTTATTTCTGTTCTAATAGTAACAATGAAGTTGGAGATGTTAAAAGTTCATATGTCATTAAACCAGTGGCAAGTGATATTATGACTAATGGACTATTTGAGACGTCACGGTCGTTGACATCATGAGAAATAATATTTTACTTATCCCAACTTTATATACAGTTCTTCAGTTCTCCAAGGTCATCAAGGCAATCCCAACTTCATAAACAAAGTTCTTCAGTTCTCCAAGGTCAACCAGGCAGACCTTGACGTCATAGCAGCCCCACTGGGAATGTGAACAAATAACAAGAACAGCAAGTAAGAAGCAACTCCTAACAAGGAATCATTCTTACGAGGATGGCCAGGGAAGGAGCCAGTGAGAAATATCTAGTGCTGCTGTTATTATTATTAAGGAAAACTTAGCCTTCTTGGCCTTTGTGTCCTTTTTCATTCTATCTCCATGTATTTCTTGTGTACGATTTTACCGGTGTGTAATAAACGTGATTCAATTCAATAGCTGTAATACATGGACGTATCCTTTCGCCTCTAATTTAATATGAATTCTAAAATTGATTAATAATTATAACTTACGATAATTGAATTTTAGCAATAATAGTTTTTAACACAATTAAAACAATAAGATTTTTTATTAAATTGACAAATATATCTGCATCTTGCAAAAGGACTCGTGAATCAACTTTTTCAAATCCATTTTAAATAGCATACACGTTTTAGAATGCTTACTTGTTATTCCATAAATTAGAAAAGAGACTTTTAGAAATAGGAAAGAATTCCTAACAAAGGGTATTTAAATACACAGATATAAAGATTGCAAAAACATTGGTATGGTCAAAGCTTCTGTACGGATGTGAAGAAATTAAATTGAGACTAAGAAATATTCTCTCGAAATTGCAGAAAATTATAATAGAAAGAAAAAGAAGCGTAATTTATGCAACGTAAAAGAGTCAGAGGCAGACCGAGACATGTGACGTTCAATGATTTTATGACAATTTCGTATGCATATATGAAAATGATGGCTGAAGATAGAAAAGTTTGAAGAAGTTTATGTCAATTGCCTGTTATTTGGCATATGACTAAGTGAGAGAAGGTAACTTAATTGTACGGTCAACTTGTAATTTAAATAGAAGTTACATTTTTTAAGCTTGAACTACGGTCGTCGTGGATTAGGTTTTAACATTAGTCAAGTAGAATCTAAAAGCAAAGTTTAGATTTTATCGATAATAGGTCTCCAAACAATTTCAGCTTTCTATGAAACAACTAGGTAAATATTTCGAATTTATTTGATATTCAATCCATCGAGTTGTGTCCGGTAAATTACGAAACTGAACAACCGTAGACTAGCTGCCGCACATTGTCGTAAGAGGCGACTAATGGTTGTTTAAATGCTTAGCCTTTTGCTTTAGAATCAAATTGTTGGTCGTTGAGGCGCTCTTTATTGTGCGTGAAAGAAGACTGCTTTAAGAAACTTCCGTTTCATGACATCCTCAGTTTCGTTAGATTTCTTCATTTTTTACTTTTACAGGTATTGTTTTCAATGCTAAAGAATTGTCGTGTAGAGTCGAGTATTATACAAATAAATACAAATACATTGCACAAATTATAGAAACATTATAAAAATACAAATTGTATTTTACAGTTGTATAATAATTGCCTTATACTGTTCTACTCAACTGTAATGTAAAGCGCCAGATATGACCTGAAATCACAAGAAATGTAACAATTGACTGTACATTTTTATTATGCCTCAACCGAGTCGTGCCTGCATGCGACTCAACTATAATTATATACAAATACTTTTTTATTATTTCTGCTTTGCAATACATAACATGCGAAGTCTAATGACTTCGCTTTTGATTGGATAATTTCCAGAAAGCATGTTTCTTTACTTATTGGAGTTACAATTATTTTAGAATTAGAAAAGGAATTCGTGAACCTAATCGAGGGAATACTTGACGCAGATGTAGCAGGGCAATGGTTCCAGCCTTAGCCTGGCAGTTTTTACTAGTATGCTTACGATACGAACGATACGAAAAACGAAAAAAAATTCGTTCAACGTAACTTTTTAGTGTTATGAAATTATTGAATTTATTATATCTTTATTATCGAAAGAGATACCTACATTGTAATAGCTAGCATGCAATTTTAATGTATTTTATAAACTATTCGCTGGTGAATGCAGCTTTCAAAAAAAAATTTACTGCGGGAGGCCATAAATAATCTAAGGCCTTACTTAAGGCAAGTTCAAATGCATGGCAGCTCTACAACATGACAAAACAATTAGACATTTTATTTTTGGATGCTACAAGCCGAAGTCTTATTTGAAATTAAGTGACCCTGTTTTTCGAAATAGGAAGAGGTGACAAAGCATTTGACTGCGACTTGTTACTTATTGTTAACGTACTTAAACATACTGCGTTCATAATTATCCTAACAACTAGGCCTGCTGCTATTTTATTTCGCTGTATTTTTTATACGCACGCGTAATGTTTTCAGCAGATATAGAGCGCAGGTAAATAGCTACACGATACTGGGAATATAAAGAAAACTAATGCGCAGTAGATTAATGTAGCTATGGGGACATTCTTGAGAGTATTATAGGAGCGATCAGCTTTTATTTCTCCGTCACTGTTGCATGAAATCAAATCAGCCTAATGCTTGGATGTAACAATTTCAAGCCAGGGCCTCTAATCCGCGCCTTTACGTTGTTCAATAGCACAATGTCAAATATTAGTAATAGAACACTTGCGCAGCATTGCAAAAACACAGAGGATCGATGTAGTATTGTAAAAAAGTATGCAGCGATGTAACAAAATGTCAATGAAGGAGCGCATTAATATACTAGAGTTGTTCCTCATACAACAGTTCAATACTTAGGTCATTTATCTCGCTCTCTCTAGTTTTCTGCCAAGTGGCAGGTCCAATATACTTCACATTCACATTGTCAATCACAAGGCATGCACATTGTGCTGTCACGCTCTATAGGAGCACCACATCGATTAACAAGTTAATGCCTTCCCAAAAATATGTCTCACCCACACCTTAATCAAGCCTTTAGATTGCCCAAAATGTGACTTCTGCGGTGATTTCCCATTGGCTTCCTCAGTTTTTTTCAGTCGTCTCTTAAGATACCTACAGCGTATGGTTGGTCTAGACTTCATAACATGGTTAAGTTCATTTTTAATTAATACTTTCTGATTGGCAATACAACTTTTTCAAAATTGAAAACGTTCGTTTTTATTCATAAATGAATGTTTCTTTGAACAAATTTCAAAGAATTTGATGTGACATACTTAAGTTCTCAGGCGAGTTCTGAGAACGCAAGTTCTGAGGTCTGGGGACATCGACCTGATGGAGAAGAAAGATTTATTTCGGTGCGTGACTAATTTTAGCATTTGCTGAAGTAATTTAAAATGTATATATGTTGCGTTAATTAATAAATGACTCGCAACATATAATATATAGCCTATATATGTTGCGATGATAAAGGACAGAATTGGCACAAAGAGTTTTGGTTAGTATTTGAGTCATGATGAATCTTAAAAGCAATTGGGGACAATGAATTGGTAATATAAGGCGACAAATCATGATAATTATATGTGGTAGCAACGAGATCAAGAATCGATGACATGATAATAGCAGCGAACGTTGGCAATTTTATGGCAGTAAGGGATTGACCGGTAGACAGTTTTTTAATGACGATGGGATTATAAAATTTGGTAATAAATATGGGTGGGATTATAAAATTTGGCGATAATAAAATCGTTTTCATGAAATCCTCAATTTTTTATTTGTTTAAATTTCTTCTATTAATTTACATATTGACATAAAAGTTAATCTTAAGATTTTGACAAATTTTCCACATATTTTAAGACTTAATTATATTAAAGGGTAAGGAGATATTCCGAAGTCTCAGTTTCAAGTAAAAATAATAACACGCATTATAGTGAAATTATCAACCATGTTGATATTTATCACTGTTAATTCCGCATGCTTAAATCCTTAGGAAATTTAAAACTTCATTACGTTTTGACGTCACACATTGCACACATTATAGTGAAATGATCAACTACGTTGATATCTATCACTTTTAATACAAATTGTTAAATCCGTTAGGCAATTTATTCAATTTTCCGTGGAACCAGTCCTGTGAATGCCCGAGATTTTGCTCTCAGATCCACTGCGTTATTGAGACATTCAGAGTAGTTGTAATAATGAATTTCAAGTTTAAACAAGATAAGTAAACAATTAAGAACTATATAACTGAGATTAATGTCAAAGCTTTTGTCCTGCTAATAGCCAGATTCGTTTTGCAGTAATTCAAACCAATTTCACTTACATTCCGTAGTTGAAATGTAACTATTATTTTTAATAAACACAACTTTCTTTAAAGTATTAAAAATATCACTGTGGTTTTAAATAGTTTTCTTCATTAGAGTCACTTAATCACACTGATTGAGTGTAATCGATCGCTTTATCGAGAGAAAATAATAAATGAAATTATCAGATATTAAAATTTTATCTCAGACACAGGGTGTAACATATTATAGAGTTTTGTGTAGAAGGGGTATCACATACTTGGACATGAGCCAAGTGTCTTTGAAGTGTTATTAGAAGAGAGGGGTTAGCCAGGAATGGAGGCTTTCAATAGCGATGACTCAAATCGTGTTTGCGTAATCGTTGATGCGATTCCTAAAAAACTCTACATTGTGGAATCCACTGCGCCAGGTGGGCCTGGTACAGATATTAGAGATCATTATAAGTGTAGAAAAATGTCTTTCTTTGTCTTACATTGAAATTCCCTAGCAAAGTCTTTTTCGATCTCGTTCGTGGAAATGAGATCCAAGGGATCTACCAATAGACAATGCTATAGGGGAGAGATAGACTGAGAGAGAAAGATAGAGAAAGAGAGAGAGAGAGAGAGAGAGAGAGAGAGAGAGAGAATGAGAGAGATTCGTGGATGTATTGTTAACTATCCAATGCTCACGGTGGATGTCAGGTCTGAAATTCGAAAAGGTGTCATCAACTCATTACTATGCACAACAGTTACAGATCGAAATATAAAATCCGAGAAACAACCAGAATAACTGGAATGACTGAGGTGGTTTTCCAGAGTAGATCTTGAAAGTCACGGAAATATAACAGGAAAGCTAAACATTCGTTAGCTTTTAGCTTAAATTAACTGTTAACTTCTTTTTCAATAGTCATATTACTATTTTCTACCGACATATACTAGTTGAGTAGAAATCCACGCATAAAAGGGACCGAGCCGCTGATATGAGAGACACACGTCAACAATGGTATGGAAGACAAAATATACACATCTATAACTATACTGCAATATACACATTCATAGATGTACATTTAAACCTGTTTCTAGTAATTAAAATTTAACCAGTTTGCCGACTACAACACGAATCACTTATTTCGTATTTAGAAGACTCTTAATCATCGACTCCAATGTTTCTGATAATTTACATTATACTTATATATCTTTATTTCCTATTTTATTTTATGCTACAAACATAAAATGTTTGTAGCATAAACATAAAAAACAGGAAAGCCATTTCTATGACAGTTACTAGTGTACACCATTTTGATAAATGTCCACGCATTACATTAAGTTGCTACTTACTATTTACAATCACGCTCTGACAAATTACGGTTTCTGAAATGATTTCTCATTGCCTTGCATCTAGCAGCCTTACAACACTCGCAGTAAGCATAGCCTGGTGGGGATATGACGTAACCGTTAGAGTTAGAGACTAGAGTATTCAACTCTGATGCAAGTGGTCTGGGTTCAAAGCCCACATCAGTCAACGCACAACCCACTCAACGTGAGATTAGGTTCAACGTACATAACTAAGGACGTGCTAAGCCGAAATATTTCCCATCACAAACATGAAATATTCATGTTTGTGATGAGAAATATTTCGGCTTAGCACGTTGGCAGAATAGAACCAACCAGTCTGCCGAATTTCACAGATGATTTAAAGAATCTTGGCCATACTCATTCCAACAGCAACGCGTAACAAATTCAAAAATCAAGTGACATCTAAACGATGGTTGAAAGAGTGAGTGCGACATACGCTAAGAAGTAGAGTAGCCGGTTTTTGACAATTAAGTGATCCGGACACAGCCGTTTAGTATGAGACAAACAATTTCGAAATTGTCAGTGCTGAAGAGATCTCGGAGATAGTCAACCGCAGAAACTACATTTTACTGATCGATTGAGAAGATTCTGATTGATAATACTTTTGTAACCTTTAATTTTAGAGATTAAATAACAATGAATATAAAACGCAGAGATTAACTAATCAGCGCGATATACACATCGCCATCAGCGTCTCAATCTGCCTGATTTTTGTCTATCAGTTTCAATTTGAACTGAGAAATCTTTGTCAAACAAAATACTAAGAAGTTGGACTACTCAAGCTTCAATTAAAATTCTAGATCTAAAACTTAGCAGAGCTAATGTAAGGTCATACTTACTTGAGTCTACATGAACGGTGAGCGAAGCTATGAGAACTATAGTCAGCAATCCATAAATGCTTAGAGTAGTTCTAGATGTCATCATGGCGGCTACTGTTCTATAGTTTGTCAGCAAAGTATCACCATTACTGGTAAGTTTTCAGGTAGATTAACCTGAAGCAACATGAACCTGAAAGTAAGGGATAACATTTATAGAGGTGGAGAGACACTGAAGTAGAAAGATATGTATCTTTTGAGATACATGCATGATATGATGGAAAATATGTAGAGAATTGAACAAAAAATCTTAACTCAACTGCGTTGCCTTAACTCAAGCAACTGCGTTGCTTGAGTTAAGATTTTACGTGCAATTATACAGTATACGTAGCCTCTGATAGCATATTCGTCAATGAAATTTGCTGCCGGTAAGAAATCAGACGTTAAATCTATACCACAATGCATTGCACGCATACCCGTCCGTTGACGGACTGTTAGTTATTAAATATTAACCTAGTGATGTATTTCAAATGTTCATATGTTCAACAAGGTCACTTATTGACGATGTAGGTTTATCGTCAATGTCAGAAGCGCTTCTTTTTTGGATATAAAACCCTACGTGGTTGTGTGTGTGGAAATTCAGCCCCATGAGATCTCTTCAAGACTTGAGAAAATAAAAGGAATTTATAAATTTTGGGAATCTGCATTAGTAACCCTTTAAGGTACATGTGCAGTCAAGTGCAGCAAGTCGCCTCTATTATACGTCGCTTAAAAATAACAGTTTCTTATTTAGAGCGATTACATCTGAGTCACAAAAAATTATTTAGTAATGTAACAAAGTCTGCTTGTATTAAATTTATGAGATTAAAATAAGGAGATATGGTCCCAGATGTCATCATGAACACAATTGAAGGAACAAGATGAAAAGTTGACCAAAGTGGACAGATGAATATTATGTGCTGAGACGTGTAAGTAGCTGATTGGTGGAAAGTGGAAAAGTCGCTAACGTGTAAAGGAAGCTGAGATAAACAATGAAAAGTTTATTTTTAGGTCGAGTTGGGAGAAGTGAAGAGTCCAGGAGTTGTTGTGCAAAGTTGAGACTCGAAAGCTGAGATGAGAAGAACAAAGAAGATATAGAAAATGGATGAAATTTAGCCTACATGAGGATTGAGCAGGAGTCCAGCAAGCGGGGACCAGGGTTGCAGTAGGGAACGTGAGTCCGGGGCGTCGGGTTTCGGTGACAGAAGGACATGGGTTGAATTGATCCTCGGGCTTGAGCAGTAAGAGAGAGAGAGAGAGAGAGAGAGAGAGAGAGAGAGAGAGAGAGAGAGAGAATTAGAATGAAAGAATTAAAGAAAGAGAAATAACAGTCTAGGGTTTAGTAAACTAGTTTGATTAGAAGTGAACTGTTGTCAATTCTACACTATATTAAACATCTGGTTATTTTTACCGACGTCGTTGTTTGATAACTATCAAGTTGGGAAAACTCTAATAGTCACAGAGTCAGCATAATAAAATAGATTCAACAGAATGTTCATTCATCATCAGCATCGTATTCAGAAGACTTATGCAGCTTCACAACGTCAATAGAGGCTCTACAAGGGTTTGAGCTAGTTCACCCATAGAACGAGAGATTCATCTTACAATATCATCATCGTCAAACCACATTCATCCTCCAAATACCCATCCCGGTAATAGTAATATTAAATGTTTTCTTACATTGAATCAAACAAACGTATATTAATCAATCAAAGTAAAGTATAAAAGCTGGCAAAGCTAACGTTAACGTCAGTTTCCTCACTCGGTGGCGATGTCACTGACGGGCGAGCCCAGGATTTGAACCCCGCACATACTGATCCGAGGTCAAATATATTACCAACATCTCCACATTATATATATATATATATATATATATATATATATGTATGTATAATATTATATATATAATTATATATATATATATATACATATTTACATAAATACATATATATATATACAGTATATATACATATATATATATATATATATATATATATATATATATATATATATATATATATACAATTATACATGTATAGATATATATATATATATATATATATTTATTTATCATGTAAGCTCACAAATTAATTTATGTCTACATTTGCAATAGCTGCGTTAGCTGCCACTTCTAACCACGTATCGTTGCCGGAGTTTCCTAATGCTCACTTCCCGCAATGCTCTAAATTTCTGAACTAATTTTGATTAATCAAAATATTGCAATTAGGTTAGTTACCTGTCGAGGGAATAAATCATATCAGCGCCACCACGCGGCGCTTCAAATACTAACTGGCTTATAATACGCAGTTAAATTACATCAAGGCAAGCGCTAGAAAAAGAAAGCACCAGAAAGAGGTAAACAGAGTGTGAGAGTTAGAGTCTTAGAGAGACTGAGAGGGATAGAGAGAGAGAGAGGTAGGAGAGAAAGAGAGAGAGAGAGAGAGAGAGAGAGGAAGAGAAAGAGGAAGTGAGAGAGAGAAAGAAAAGCAGATGAGAGACAGAGAGAAAGAGAAACAGTAGGAGGAATAAAAATTGAACAAGTGAAAAGGCGGAGCGAATGAAAATCAGAGCGAAATGAAAATAAAGACAGAACAATAGGGAGAAATAGAGAGACAGAGACAGAGAGAGAGAGAGAGAGAGAGAAAGAGAGAGAGAGCAGCATAAACAATTTTAGATTACTTCATACATGGTCTTGATTAGACTGGCAGTGCTAAATGGTATTATCTGATCGTTGCAATGTCATGCTAATGCAGCCTCTACTATAGATCTATCTGCTGTTTACATATTTAAGCCTGATATTTACAGATATATAAATTATAATACTGTATATTTAAAACGATATAATATAATTACCTAATGATGATTATAATATAGTTTAAACCAATAATGTAGGTAGGTATTTTGACAGATGGTATTTCTCAAGACAATGCATCAGGGCAAGACTGTCTCTGGTAGGCCTACATCCAAGTTTAAGAGAAACTTGTATAGAAGTATTTTCCATAGAAGAACTTTCTGTAGTAGAACTCTTTCTAAAAAATCGTCTTCAAGTAGAACTTTTTCATGAATTAGTTTCTCCAGTGGACGCTTCTTTAATAATTTCTCCTTAAGCGTTTTTCTTTAAGAAATCTTTCCAAAAATAATTTATCCAGTATAATTGTCTCCAGGAGTCATTCCAAAAATATTTTTGTAAGATTCGATTTCCCTTGAATAAGTTTATTTCTCTTGAAATAAATTCTCTTGGAGTAGTTTCTATTAATTAGACTCACTATAAATATTTTCTTTATTAATACTTTAAAAAGAAGAGTGTCCTATGACTGTAGAAAAACAATATCTAATTACTTCCAGTAAGACATTTACTCCACATGTAGAATAATTTTTCTTGAAAAAGTTTTTTTAGTGGTAATTTATTTTAATGTACTTGTAGGCTCTATAAGCCTAGTTTCTTTCTGCAGGAGTGCGCTGTTCACATGAAGATGTTTCTGCATAAATTTTTACCCAGATTAAGTTCTTGTAGATTAGTAGCACTATGTCGTAATAACTTCTTTATAAATATTTTATCCCTAAAAAGTTTTCTCTAGACAAATTTGTAAACAATTGCTCTTATTAAGTTCTCTAAATCATGTCTGCAGATGTCTGCAGAACGGGGATAGAAACACACGGCAGACATCTGCTGAATAAAACGACTACCGAAAGGCTGGATACAAAATATAGGAAAAGGCTTAATGGCTTTAGGTAATCCTTGCAAGAGCACATAAAAATAGCTCGGAGATAGAAATACGGCTAAGCATTAAATAACATAAGCCTTTCTTTATCTATATTGTCAAATATAAAGGATTTTTAAAAAATTTTCATTGCTAATTTCGGTCTGAAAATAGCCTTCTATTATTATTTTATTATATTAGAATGGATATAGACCTCTATTAGATAGTTTAGGCCTATATTATAATTATTGCCCATTAAGGTGTACCAAAATGCCATTGCATGCGAATTGGTCAAAGACTTAATGTTCAATGTAAATCGTTGCATATTGAGAATAATTATCCTTTTGTTATCTTTCTATTCACATCTAAACAACTAGCCCCTTTCAATATTAGGCTACTACTCAAATAATTATAATTAAAATTAATTGGGCTGATGGCACAAATTATTAGAGTAGTAATATTGTAAAAGGTAAGTTGTTTAGATGTCAATGAAATGTTAGCAAAGGATAATTCTATAACTCCGTAAATGAATGCTTAGGAATAGGCTACTTGGAACGAAGGCGTCAAAGAATGTCCTGCTAAAGCAAATACACTTTTAGATTGTTCCAGTGTTGCCATATGTTATTCCTGCGGTGGAGCTGTCTAAAACTGATTTAAAGGGCTTTTTGCAATGCTTGCAATAATATTTTCAATAGAAAACATCGGTTCAACTAAGATTAAATTTTTTGACATAAAGGAATTCGAAATACATGTACATTAGTTTTCCATTTTAAACATATTTTACCACAGTTTGAATGTTTTGTTGGCTTATCTTTTAAATTCTAAGGAAATGTCTCCAGTATATATCCAGTGTCACTTAGAGTCGTCTGATGGGCGACACCGATCAGTTTCATGTATAGTCTAGCAGTTCAATCCATTCTATCAAGTGCTGCCAATTAAATTTCAATTTCATTATTGATTTACACAAATGATTTACGCAAATGTGGTTTACATTCTCAATTTTTACTCTAATCATTAATATAGACGAGAAATTTAAGTTTAAAAGCTACATTTTCTGAATGATTGCCTTTGTAGAACTAATGGCTAATGTATTAGATGCGTTGAGTCTCAAATGATTAGACCGACTGAGTGAGTGAGTGGGTGAGTGAGTGAGTGCGTGAGTGAGTGAGTGAGCGAGTGAGTGAGTGAGTGAGTGAGTGAGTGAGTTGGAATATACATCTAGCCTATTTGTATTATTTAATTAAAAGAATAAGGTTTATAGAAACATACTCACCGAGCTTTACATGACAAATCTTAATTTTGTTAAATAAACCTTTAAATTTATGAAAGAGCTTTAATCAAAATAGACTGTAAGTAGTTCAATCCATTTGTTTTTGTATCATGCTAATCCTGTCTCTGGGTTAGATTTAACTAAAGAAATACCAAAGCGCCAGTAATGAGACAAAGGCACAAATTTTGTAGGTCAATGACAGTAAAAAGTAGCCTAAATAACAAGCAGTGTTATTAGAGAAATACGAAAGTTGAAATGCGACACGATTTTATCAGCTAATTGAGATAACAAAGGAAAGCTGTCACAGCCATTTAGTCTATCATAGACATAGACATACCTTACATGTCTGAGAATCAGTTACAATTTGGACTATATCATAGTGAGTAGATCAGTACAACCATAAGAAATAAGAAAATTGCTCTTAGAAAAGATAATAAGAGACTATGGGGCGTCATGCCCCTGAATAGGCCTAGAGCATTTTACGTAAAAATTCAACCAAAGTTGTTGATCAAAAGTTGCCAGTAATTAAAACTATTCGAAATGCAGTCAAACCTATATTCTTTAATCTGAAAAGCATGACCCATCTTGTTTGTTTAGTATTCGATGCTCTTAATAAATTAATCATCAATTGATTAGGCACGTAAAAGAGTTTCAGCGCAGATGTATACGGTTTTGATTTACTTTAATATCAGATGCTTGTTTGAGAACCTCTTGACATGGAAGCTGTGTATTAATTCCGTGTCAATAGGTCTATATATCGATTCTAATGTTTTATGAACTTCTATCTGCATGTACAGGTACAGTAGAACTAAGATAAGTCTTCGGACATTTTATTAATTATTATGCTTATCAAAGATTATTCTTTTATTCAATTGGCTTATTTATTTTATCTCTAATTCTATGCGCAAGTCAAATTTTATAAAAATAGTCTTTAGCTAAATATTACTTCGGTTATGCTAATATAAATTATATATACATATACAGTAGTATAGACTAATATATTATTAATATATTAATAGACCTAATACGAAAAATTATTTATGTATAATTAAAATAACATTTCTATTAATTTTATATTAATCTAGTATATTTTAGTCACCCGATGCCGTTCGCTATTTTGCCTCATCTCTTGCTTAGTCGGCTCCTACGACACTTGAGGTATACCGGTGACATGATCTGCAGTGGCAGACATCACCGGCTCACCTGGGACACTCCACTATACTTCTCGGATTTCTCTTGCAGTGCAAGTTGAGGTTTGTCAGTCTCGAACTAACAAACCTCCCCCCTTGTAGTTTAAATGATTTAAAACCACTGCTTAGGTTAAACCAAGCATCCGCCAGGTACCAAAACTCAACTAAAGAACTTTTAAAAGCGTGTGCTTGAAGAACGTTTTAGAATGTGTTGAAGAATCACGCTCGGTTTTAGTACTCAGAACACAAAGGTAATGATTCAAATGTTAATAGAGCTATTACACATATCTAAAAGGCGTATAGAAATAGCCAAACTTTTAACTTACATGTAGACTACTAATTAAAATGCACTACGCATAGTGATTACAGATATGGACATAAGTTAGAATAAACTATCAATTCATTTTGCCAATACATGCAATGCATATTTAATACATACGTGTATTCAGGTAATATATTTTAAATTATGTAATTATAAAAATTCAAATACTTATTTATTATCTAATTATAAAGAAACCACATTTCTGGAAAGTAGGCCTACAGGTTTATCAGACATTGCATTGATCTAAATTGCGACATTCGTACCTAATGTAGAATTTAGGATGCAATTAATGCACTTAACACAAATTTCATGTAGAATTTATTGCTAACACACTGATCCATACACTATGTGACTGACACACTTATAGGCCTATATGTAGCTTCACACTATTTTGTTCATGTTAGTCTTATTTCACTTCACGTTTACTAAGGAAGAATCAGTCGATTAGCACTCAAATAACTTCAAGTAATTGACTTTTGTATACCTTAACATTAACCTAGCACAGACTCGAGATTGAAAATATTCTTATTCTGAAGTGATTTCCCAGTGCACTCCTCAGTTTCTGCTTAGTTGTCTTTGACGTATTCATAGAATTCCTTTACCTAGCTTTGTAATTTGGGGTTGGGTACGGCATAAGTAAAATTATTTCTAATATACATGTATATTAGATCAAATTAAATCATAATTGATGCGTCAAGCTCATATATTTTACCATGAAACTCTTCGGCCTAACAGTAGGCCTATTTAACCTGTCTGGCGGCAAAATGCTTTCGAGAACATGTAGTTTTTAATCCTCAAAGTTATCGACTAGTGTGGTACTTTATTGTACAGCAAATCTTTATCTGTTCTTTTATGAGTTAGGATACTTTTGGTATAGCTTAAAGATCGAAGTATTTAATTGCTATACTTCAGGAGTGCTGTAATTTTTTATTAAACTTAGAAGTTCAATTCTTCATCAATGGATTGGCGTCAGTTTTTGCTTCACAATGTGACGGAAATACCCAGGATCGGTATCCCAGGTCGTGTGGTGGTATTCGGAGAGAAAGCAACTCCAATTCTGACTGGGACCACCGCTGATGAGATCCTAATCGCTGCGGGCACCTACGGAAAAGGTCGAGTGATAGTTATGAGTCACGATGGATATGCCAGAAGTCTGGAAATCCCTGCCTCAGACTCGATCAACCCTTCCATTAGACAGTTGCATTCAAACATCCGTCACTGGCTGACCGGAAGTCAACAAGCGAGTCGAGCCGAGATAGTGTTGCTCAACAATAGATCTCTAAACAGGGATTCCCTCAAGAATGCCAGAATGGTTATATGGGCTGGAGGCAACATGGGGAGGGTAAAGTCGACGGATATTTTGGCGTACATACACGGAGGAGGAGGTTTTGTTCACGCTATGAACCCGTGGGGCTGGCTTCAGATCAATGCTGGAATGCTTCTGGAGGAAATGCCGTTCTGGGATGTACTGGTTGAAGTAGGAATAATCTACAGCAACCGAGAAACTATAAGACAAACTTCAGGGACGTTTCGAATTGCAGACAACAAAGCAGTTGATTATACCGTATGATATAATTATTAATAATTTAGTATATTAATTATTTATTTTGTTATTTTCGTCCCATAAGTCTTACTAATAAGGAAAACGAGGCAGGGGCAGGCCGAGATTATGTATGTTAGATGATTTAAAGTCCTACTAACATGTGGAAATGAAGAGGAAGACAGAAAAGAGTGGAGGCGTTATATACCATGGACATGCCAGTAGGCAGTGCACTAAGAGAGAGAGAGAGAGAAGTCTTCTATTACATGTGCATAATATTATCTGAGGCTGATATCAAGCAAGCCTGATATTATCTCATCCACTCGTTGTTGGCCTATACTTGCCTTTTAAAGCTGCGTTAAGCGAAGTATTTAAATCTATTTCTATAGATTACTGTCATCAACTATCTGTAAACTGGATCACCAAATTGTTCTATCTCACTCTCTATTGTTCTAAAAAGTGGCAGGTCCAAGGTACACATTCGTGACATTCCTACTCATATTCGGCTTTCACGCTCCATAAGGAGCACTTCATCCATTGACTCAATAACCTTTAACAAAAGACTATGATTTTATCTATACCTTATGCAGCCTAGATTTTGGAAATCAGACGGTTCTGAGTTGGTTTCCCTTTTGCATTCCTCAATTCTTGCTCAGTCGCCCTTTACACATCGTAAAGGTGCAGTGTACGGTAGGCTTAATCTTCAGTATTTAGTCCGCACAAAACAAGGGGTGAAATATGTAAATATTTCAATTTATTCAGTAGATCAGAAGAATTATCTTTTAAGAGATTTTGCTTACCTGTTTAGTTTTGGTTAAAATTGAATATGATAAATATCATTATAAAACTTTTGCAAAATCGATCGTTGAGACTTTCCATTAAAATTCGCTGAATGCTTCTCCAACAATTAGCATGAAACTACACTTTAGTGAATACTTCATTTAGGATGTTATATGATAGAGAAAGTATTAATAGTGTAAAACTGGCCTGCTAATTAGTTAATTCCTCATGTACATAGATTGACATAAAATGAAGTTTACCATTTATTAATTTATTTTATTGGCCTATTTTATTTGCGCCTAAACCTCCTTTTCTTTAATTTCCTTTACTTTGGACTGATTTTCTGGGTTTGGAATTTGCACCGTCTTTGGGCCTTCTTTTTGCTCGCCGGCTTGATTTTGTCCTAATAGTGATAGATGTTGTCATTGATGACTGTAGCAATTGCTGTTAATTAATTAATTAATCTGTAATTAGAATCTCTCCGAGAAGCGCCATTGGAGGAGTACCCTGACAAATGGGTTGACTGAGCTACAGGTCATCGGCACCCCGGGACGAATAAAAGTATTTGGACGTAATTCGGGTCAGATAATCACCGGGGGCAAAGTGGATGAGGTCTTCATGGGTGCAGCACGCTACGGTCAGGGTCACGTGGTGGTTATCAGTCACGACTCCTACACCAGAGATCTGGAACGCCCTGACCACAGATCTGCTGACCCTGCTCTCACGCAACTGTACGGGAATATATTCGAGTGGATGACTGGCGGCAGAACATTGAGAACAAATGACTTGATCCGTCTCAACAGTCCCAATCTTACCCTGGCCAATCTGAGAGCCTCCAGGATTGCTCTTTGGGATCACGGCGAAAAGGGAGGAATTTCGTCGGATGATTTGGTTGATTATATCAGACAAGGTGGAGGGCTTATTCACGCGGCAACGCCGATGGGATGGATCCAGATGAATCCTGGTAAGACGCTGGCAAGATTGCCCTATCACGACGTTCTGAAGAGGATGGGACTGTGCTACAGTGGAGATGGAAGTATGAGTCCGCAACCTGCTGGGAAATTTCGAATCGATTCGAACGAGGCTCTGATTGAAAGGGTAATGAGTTATATTGAAAGTATTGAGTTATTTTAAAAGTATTCAATTATGTTCAAAGTACTGAGTTATTTTAAAAGTATTGAGTTATTTTCCACGTATTGAGTTATTTTAAAAGTATTGAGTCATTTTAAAAGTATTGAGTTATTTTAAAAGTATTAGGCCTAAGTTATTTTCAGAGTATTGAGTTATTTTCAAAGTATTGAGCTATTTTACAAGTATTTTACAAGTAATTCTCTGCAGCGTGATCTAAATAATTAAAGTTTTAAAAATTAGCTGAGAATTATTAAATGGTAAAAGACAAGTTTAAGACACGAAGAAAGACTGAGTAACGTAGGTCCGACAGAGATTCGTACCTGATAATTACCTGCGTATCAAGCGATCGTGTTCGCAGTCTATTAATTCATTCATCGATGAGACAACTGGTCAGGCCTTACTTTTAAACCAAATTTCAACTATGGGTTAAACTGGAGAAGTTACATAATTGGCACTTACTTAATCAAGCAAGTGCCAATCCATGAGGTTAATTCTATGTTTTGTGCATCTATACATATATATCAGGAAATTATTTATCAAAATTGATCTAAAATTGAACTATAATTTATCTAAATGATAATAAGCACATTTCTTTAAATTGCTTTGTTGCTCTTTTTATCTTTGACACTGTTTTAAATCGCAAATTCAAAGATCATAAATATTAATTATTTTAATAAATATTTATTAAGATAAATATTTATTGAGAAATTTATTTATTAAGATAAATAAACATTAATAACATATTTATTTATATTTATTAAGATATTTTATTTACTTATTTGTCTTTATTATTTATTAACCTAATTCATAATTTAAGAAATATTCTTGCATAATTGCAAAATATTCTTGCTTATACTAATATTAACGCTCTTCTTTCATCAGGGTCGTATTTAAAAAATCTCTTGGAAACACTTAAAATTCTCAGGGAATTATTTGGTGCTATATTGTAGTCCATTTTTAGTTTTTCAGCTTGAAATCAGTAACTTGTACAGACGCAAACTTCAAGTAATCATGCACCACCATGTTCCGTTGAAAAATTTAAATATTACTGAAATTACAAATGTTCTTCGAAATGATGAATTTGAAATTTGAAATGACATACAAAAATATTGTAAATGTTAGCTGTTATGCGACATACAAATTGGCATAATGGCATTCATCTTACCAAATTAACAGCGAAATTATCTCATACTATTACCAAATTATTATTCTTACTACCTATGGCTGGAGCCAGTGGCGATGTCGGTAAGATATTCAACCGCGTATCAGTATGTGCGGGGGTTCAAATCCCGAGCTCGTCCGTCACTGACATCGCTTTCGAGTGAGGAAACTGACGTTAACCTTAGCTTTAGCTCTTTAGCTTTTATATACAAGGTAAATGACGCAGAGTTCTAAATCGTGCTATAGGTACTGCAAGCGAGACTAGGCTGGAAAGACGTACTACTCCAGGACATCAGTGTCCTGCCACAACTCGGGTTTCCCGGAGGGATAGTCGTCTTCGGGTTAAACGCTGAACCAATTCTCACATCCAGCTCGCCACAAAACGTCCTCATTGCCGCAGCCGAATACGGGCAGGGTCGTATCTTTGCCATCAGCCAGAGCTCTTATGCTGACAAAATGGAACAATCAAATCCACCACCAATCGACCCAGCTGTGCTGAAACTTCGCTCAAATATTGTAAGCTGGTTGACAGCTGTGGAAGATTGCGACAGAGAATCGGTTGATGCTAATCGCATTGTAAGGTTGAGCGGTGTAAATATTTCTGTGGAGAATCTACGTTTCGCTAAAGTTGCGATGTGGAATGGCGGAACGGAGTGCAGAGTTACTTCCGACGATTTGCTTTATTTCATAAGAAGAGGAGGAGGTTTCATTCACGCTGCGACACCGTGGGGTTGGCTGACTAGTAACTCAGGTAAAACTCTCCAACAGATGCCATATTATGATGTTCTGCTAGCGGCTGGGATAGCCTACACAAAAAGCGATGCTATGCCGTCCCAGGAAAACAAAGAGTTCCAAAAGTCGAACAATAAGTCCACCGTCGCTCATGTGATGCGTCACATTCGAAAGAACCTCAACAATCTGGAAGATCTGTTTAAATACGCTGACTTGATCAAGATGATAAGATACATACCGCTGAGTATAATTGAAGATGACGTCGTTAGAACAATGGAGGCGTTGTTCCACACTCTGACAGAGCACGTCAATACAATCTTGCCGAGCAAGAACAACTTGACTACCAATAAGCAGCAGGTCGATATACTGAACATGTGGTTGACAGTACAGAGTTTCCTAGACGTAAAGAACGTGGTCGCACCCGGATGTGAATTCTTCCCGGGAAATTTCCAAACTTTTCCATCTCAAGTCACAAAGCAGTTGAGGGTTACGTCTGATTTTACGGAAATATTTTCCACTGGAGTTTATCTCCCAGCTGGTCAAACTCTGGAGGTTAAAGTCCTCTCTGGCAATGACAACCACAACTGGAGGATTCAGATCGGGTCTCATACAGACATTCTCACTCAAGAGCAAATTCCGAGATGGCCGATCATCTATGTCAAGGAAGACCTGACGATGACTTATCACAACGTAACCTCACCTTTCGGCGGTTTGGTGTATCTTTTAAGTCCAAAGGAAGTAAATAGTCACATTGAAGTTAGGCTTACTGGAGCCGTTTCTACTCCAGTTTTCCAACTGTCAGACGGTGCTGAAGCGGCAAATATATGGAGATCAAAGCGTAATGCTCCGGGACTCTGGGCGGACATAATTGGACGTTATATAACTATAACTCTGCCTTCGAGCAGCATTAGAGAGTTAGAAGATCCTACTCCGGCCATGATGTTCTGGGACCAGCTGATACGATGCTATCATGAACTCCGAGGTACAGACATCACGAAGAGTCCTCGTCAATGGATCGTCACTGATATTAAAACGAAAGCTGGATACATGCATTCCGGTTACCCAATAGTAACTCATCTTGACATATCGGATCCAGCGAGCAAGAAATTTCTCCTGAGCTCTACGCCACTTCAGCGAGAAGACAATTGGGCAATTTTTCACGAAATTGGACACAACATGACGAGAGATGAGTGGACATTTCGGGGAGTAGGGGAGGTGACTTGTAACATCTTCACTCTATACGCCATGGACGTTATGGCAAATCAAAGACCTTGGATACATAGTTGGATGAGTGGAAAAGTTTCCCAAGCGATAAGTTATCTAGCAGACGGTGCAGACTTTGCCAAGTGGAAGGAGACTCCACCCGTGGCGCTATTTGTCTACGCTCAGTTGGCGAGAGATTTCGGATGGGAAAGCTACAAAAGTGTACTTAGACGCTACGAACAGATGGAAAAGTCTCAGAAACCTAAAGAGGATCAAGATGAAATAGATCGTTGGTTCGAAATCTTCTCTGAAGTTTCCAGTCGTAACTTGGCAGGTCTTGCCAAATTCTGGGGCATTCCGCTCACCTCGGAAGTCCAACAGAGAATGGGAAGGTTCCAGAATTACTTGCCTGATGACGAGTTAACGAGAGCCGTTCCTTCCCGCACGGACAGTATACTACAGGATTATCCTGGCGCGGAACGTCCCAGATCCTCTTCTTCAATATAATCCCATCAACATGTACAACTCTTACAGACACAGTATTGCCTAAGATAGGGCGCGTGTAACTCAGTCAGCGTCTCTACTGTATGTAGCGTATTCTTTTATGAACATTTAGGAGTGCTAATCTAAAACTATCATCTTATTCAATGATGTCTGCAATGTAGAGATACGTATTCACTGCTTAATCAACATCATTCAGGTATGAGGAGAAGAGAAATCATTGTCATTATCAAGAAATTAGTCTATTTCGAACAATTAAAACACATTATAGAATAATGTTGATGGATTTACTGATTGTTTGATTGTTATCACTGGCGTCATATACGCCAAGTATTACGTGAGCTGCGGATGTCGTTGGATCGGCACTAAAGTTGAAGGAATAAGTTGAAGGAATGAGTGGATGTTCACACTACAGGCTGCCACTTAGTTATGACGTAAAAGTAAAAAACAGTGACGTACTTACATGTATACTGCACTACAATATATCGAAGGAAGAAAGACTTGTACACAAACTATACAACATTTATCTTCGATTATAGACAAATAAAATTATAATTCTATAATTTAAAAAGCTGCGACGAAACAGGGTAAATGACGTAAATCGTTAACATGAGCTCGTGTCTGAAGCGGATTTGCCGGAGAGCAAGACATTCTATCAAAATATAGTAGAAGCCGTAACAAACAAGTTGCTAATTTTTGACTCTGTCAAGCAACTATTAACAAAATACATAAAGTACATTATTGAAGTAAACATTTAGAATGACCAAACGGATGCTCCAATTATAGTCATTTCGTCATTGCATATGATTATGTTTGTAAAAATGTCTAGTACTTAAACAAAAACACTGCGTAGAATTGTAATAATAGCTTTTTTTAGATTTGACGTGTATTGATGTAAAACTTAACGTTCTTTAAGTAGTCAACGCAACATTAATAGCATGCTTTATTTTATCATACTTTTATCTATTATATTATCAGCTAGAATTAAATATTCGTTGTTTAAAAATTTAATTTGGAATTGATATTTCTATTAATTTGTCGTTTGTTTATACATATAACAAATAACGTAACAAACAAATGAAAGCTAAATAATAAACTGTATCGTGCAAAAAAGTTTAGCTAAGAAGTGCATTGAATAAATGGTCAGCTTTCTGCATGGAGCAGTCATAGAAGCTATTCACAACTTAACTGTACATCTAATACCTATTAATTGAAACAGACAAGACATTGACAACGTCAACTATTTCTCTTTATGCTTTATGATAAGAGGTCAAACGTTGACTCCTATCTCTTCATTATGCTTATGGCTGCTTTTTTATTATGGCTGCCAAGTAGTTATGAGGCACGGCACCGTGACGGATTGGTATTGCACTACAATATATGGCTGGAGCCAGTGGCGATGTCGGTAAGATATTCGACGGCGGATCAGTATGTGTGGGGTTCAAATCCTGGGCTCGACCGTCACTGACATCGCTTTCGAGTGAGGAAGCTGACGTTAACATAAGCTTTAATTTATATCGAAGGAAGAAAGACATGTACACAAACTATACAATATTTTTCTTCGACTGTAGACAAATTCTAAAATTAAAATTCTATAATTTACAAAGATGCGACGAAATAGGGTTAATGTCGTAAGTCATTAACAAGAGCTCGTGTATGAAGAGGATTTGCGGAGAGCAAGACATTCTGTCACAAATATAGAGGAGACTTCGGCCGTTCACAAGTATAGGCCTACAGAAGAAGCCATAACAAACAAGTTGTTAATTTTAGACTCTGTCCATCAACTATTAGCAAATTACATAAAATATATTAACAAATACATAAACTGAAGCAAAAGCATTTACAATGACCAAACGGATAATCCTATCACAATCATTTCGTTATTGCATATATTATGTTTGTTAAAAATATCCAGTAGTTAAACGAAAACACTGCGTAGAGTTGTAATCATAGCCCTTTTTATAGTTGACGTGTATTCGATGTAAAACATAACGCTCTTTAAGTAGTCGACATAACATTAATAGCATGCTTTATTTTAGCATTCTTTACCAGCTAGAATTAAATATTCGTTGTTTAAAAATTATATTTAGAATTGATATTTCTATTAATTTGTCGTTTGTTTATACAGATAACAAATAACGTAACAAACAAATGAAAGCTAAACAATAAACATTATCGTGCAAATAAAGTTTGGCTAAGAAGTGCGTAGAATAACTGGTCTGCTTTCAGCATGAAGCTGTCAAAGAAGCTATTCACAATTTAACTGTACATCCAATGCCTATTAATTGAAACAGACAAAACATTGACAACGTCAACTAAATCTCTTTAGGCTTTATGATTAGAGGCCCCACGTTGTCTCCTGTCTCTTCATTATGCTTGTTGTGACTTCCATCGCACAGCGGAAACTGTTGGGAAACAACGCAACCACAAGACACTTACTATCAAATCATATAATAATCATAAAGCTAAGGTTAACGTTAGATTCCTCACTCCAAAGCGACGTCAGATTGTCAGTGAAGGGCGAGCCCAGGATTTGAAACCCGCACATGCTGATCCGCGGTCGAGTATCTTACCGACGTCGCCACTGACTTCAGCCAATAATACACGCGAATCCATATAATAATGAGCATATCAACAATATTAGGCCTAGTTTTAGTATCTCTCCAGTGGCAGGTTCATGGTATAAATTCCTGCTCTCTGTCCACTATCGTGCTCAACAATTAAGAGCAGTCGACCAACAATTTAATCCTATCACAGAGTTAAGCCTTTATGAAAACTTGGCGTAGTTTTTAGGTTAGGAAAATTGTAGTTTCTTAGGTGGTTTCTCATTGCCTTCTGAGTTAGGTTTAAGAGGTGTATAACGCGTGAAGTTTACAATTGCTTTATAAACCTTAGAATGAATTGTCCCGATTACTACAGGATGTCTCTCGGACTCTCTCCATATGGATATTAGATAAATTCGTGTCAAATATAGGCATAAATATGCAATTCTTACATATAAGACTAAATTACTCATGCTTAGCAAACACCCAGTCTTTATCCGGAACATAACAGAAAGTCATCATCATCATCGTCATCATCATCATCTTTCCTTTAATCCCAGCTTAACTAGGGTCGTAATACGAACAGACTCTCTCCGCTCCTCTCTGTCCCATACTATATCATCAGTTAATTCTATTTTTCCATTCGTTTTGGAAAATTGTTGTAGCAATTTCTAGAGCCTAGGCACTCACCAACCGAATGCTCTTTCTGACGTTGGTTTGCATTTAATTTTCAGTGCTTTAGACGACTTCTATAACACGTGCAGTCACCGGCTGACCCATTCTTCAAATAACCCGGATACAAAACGGGGAATATAATAGAAAGTAGTTGTAAATAAAGAAACTCCTATAATTAGAAGTCCAATTTTAAAATAACCCGGATATAACACGGGGAATATAACAGAAAGTAGTTATAAATTTAAAAAATCCTATAATTAGAAGTCAAATTTTGAAATAACCCGGATACAACACGGGGAATATAACAGAAAGTAGTTATAAATAAAGAAAATCCTATAATTAGAAGTCCAATTTTGAAGATATCGCTATAGATTTTTTCAACTATGATATACCCTCTTTCCTAAAAATCTGACTCAGACGCTAAGATCGATACTCCCACAGAACTGTGTGGACTTAACATCAGTCCAAGGCATAAATTATTAACACACAGTTCATTACTAAAATTACATCGCACATTACAGTTCTTTACATTACACAGCCACGGAGTTCATTATTAAAATACAAATGAAACGAATGCATAGTCAACAATACGTTAAAAGCATCGACGAAATTTATCTCTCGCAATGGCTTGACCGGGAATCGTACTGTGATCGACAGCCCGGAATTACGAAGTATATTCTAAAGTACGAATCAACCTAACTCGACTTTTGTTCTTAGTTAAAACACTTCGCACTTCTATAGTGACTGATTTTACAGTCTATAACACGACGACTTTTTAAATGTATAGCCAGGGATGTATTTGCCAGGAGTTGGAGAAGTGTGACCCCCGCCCCTCTGTTTGACACATTGTGTTACTGGGAATTTTTTAAATTTTATTTCATTTAAATGTTTATTTCTGTTTGCATTTGTCAGTGATTTGGTGTTGATGCTGAAATAAACACATATATCTCTCTCTTTCTCCAAAGTTTTAAGCCCCAGTTTTAACATTTCACCCTATAACAAAGATCTGATGACCCTCTGGCAAGCCTTTGCCCCCCCAACGACCCCCTTGAAAATATTTACAAACACAACCCTGGATACAGTATGATGGTATTACAGTTATATCATAATACCTATAGACCTATTAGGTCTATAGATATTATGACATAACTTCGGATTTTGCCCGTCTAGGATTCAAATCAATGGATCGCTGCTTATTAGCTAGTGTGCCACTAACTAAGCGACTACCATGGTTATCCAGCCAATTCATCATTATCCACATGAGGCTTTATTTAATGGCGGGTATAATTTATACAAGTAGATTGAACACTCCCTCCAACATGTACATGAAGATTGTCAAATCTAACAAACAGTCGAGATTAATTCATTATTTACTAAAAAGCACAAGTAAGAAAAACTGATTGTAGTAAATGCGCAAATGATCAATTCATCATTTAAGCAAATTGAAAATCATTAACAGGATATTCTAGAACTAAACAAAGCGAATACAGAATTAACATCAAGCCAACATCGCGGAATGATAACAACAATAGAGCAATCGGCGAGAGAGTACTTTGGGACAAAAGCAGCAGAATATATAGCTAATTATGTAACTCAATAGGCTAATTTATATAGGCCTAAAGCTCAGATTCTATATTGCTTGCAAAGGAATTAATACAGGTGCTACCCAACCTTAGTAGATACGAAATAACTATGTTCATTATGTCAATAGTGCAAATTTCATATTTTATCGAATAATAAATATTGCGTCCTTCAAAATAATTTTACAGAAATTGCAGAATGTTGCTTGTTTCTACTGACTGGATAGCCGCATGGATTGTGGTTACCACATAAACAGAATCCCATGAGTTTAAAGCCCAAACAGATCGACTCTATCTTTTTGAGATATGGAAACGGACGTTAAACATAACTTCACAGAAATTCAAGAGAGAATGAATTTAATATTTCTCAACAAGCAGTGTATGATTAAATGGAACATCATGGGCTACGAACCTTTTCAGATTTCCAACAACGACAATATGTAAGTTTCTCTGCTAAATCTTCTATCTCTACCAAATTAACCACTTTAGGGTTGTCCTTGGTGATCTTGCGATTGACCAATGGAGGGGGAGGCTTCTTTGGAACCAGTGAAATCAGAAGTTTCAGAATGGCGTAGATCAAAACGAAGACGACCACGGTAAACAGAGTTAAACTCCCAATTTGGCTGCCTGTCAAAAAGCATGATAAAAATTAGGTAAGATATGTACAGTGTAATGGTTGTCTTGCGTCAGTCTTCTCCAATGGGGACTTAAATTAGACAGTCACGATACCACATGGTAATCGTTGCGTTTTCGCATTTGAAAAGTTGTGTAAATGATTCACTTAAATTGAGCAAGTGTGCACGAGCATCAGCGGGCTGGTTTAGAGCACCTGGTTAGCTTGCGCATCAATAAACGAAGTTATGCAACGTCGGGCTCGGTTAATACTTTGACTCGCCATCACTTAGGAAGACCCAACGCTGACAGATTAGAATGAAACCTTTAAGTGTTGCTTCTTTCATTCCGTCTGAAAGTTATTCTTTAATGGCTGCAATCAATGCGCTACCACAAGGCACCGATATCGAATAGCCATGGCAAGGGGAACTATAACACGAGCGCTACGAGATTGTGTAACCGTAAGCACGCAAAATTGTGCTTATGGAACCGCAAATTACTGTTTCACGAATTCTAGCGTAGCTCCACAGACATAGTGATGTCATAGTACATCAATTGTATCAAATATTGCAAAACGAACGAGCTGATAGCACGCTAAATCCTGGGCTCGCCGGTCGCTGACATCGCTTTCGAGTGAGGAAAACTGACATTAACCTTAGCTTTATTAGCTTTAGCTTTTTATTAATGCATTCGTATTAGAATAGAAAAGCAAATGAAAGAACATTAATTATAATTACAAAATTATAAAAGATATACATCACGCAGCTGCTTTTGGATAATACAATGAGACGGAAAGAGTATTGGAACTAAAGTGTTAAATTTCTCTCTCTCCTCTCTTTCTCTTCTTGGTGCACTGCCTACTGGCAGGTTCATGGCATATTACGCCTCTTCTCTGCCTTCCGCTTTCCTATTCAATGATTTAATGAATAACACAACACAGCAAATAATCACTGTTGAGACATTATTAACAATCGAATTAAGAGAATATAAAACTTTACTTACTGCTGAGTTTAGAGAAACCACTGAATGTCTTAGGAATAGGTAGAGACTTGAGATAGTTCGGCAGAGTGACTTTCACCAAAGTTTCAATGCTGTCCATGTCGACTCGTTCCAAGTGCAAACACGGTAATCTTTAGAGGTCCGGGACAATTTAGCTAATCTACAACTTACTGTAAGCAACAAAATGATTACACATTTGCATTAAATATAGTATTACTTTTTAAGTCCACGTCTTGTGTCCGGGTTATTTGCAGAATAGACCAGCCGGTAACTTCATGTGTCGTAGAAGGAGACTAAAAGCATTCTGATCCAAACAAATATCAGAAAGGGCATTCGGTTAGTGAGCGCCTAGGGTCCAGATATTGCTACAAAAATTTAAACAAATGGAAAAGAATCATAGAGAGGATTGTAGAAGGTCCATTCGTATCCCGACCCTATAGTTAAACTGGGATTCCAGGGAAGATGACGCTGATGGTGATAGTATTACTTTTTAAAATATTATACTTTTGCGTTTTATGCACACTTGAAAATAAGAAATTTTGGCTCAATAGCTCGTGCATTAACGCTGATAAAGATATCGTTAATGACTTGTACGTAGCCGTTCTGCTTTCACAAGTTCCACGAATGAAGCATAAAACTACAATCAGGTGTTCAATTTACGAATGTGCTTTGCCAAACGTACAGCTGTATATTTAATGCATCTGAGATTCAGATACCGAGATACAGATAATCAATAGAAAATGTATTTACATAGAGATACAAGGTACTAATCTAAAATGTATCTAGATAAAATTTAAAGATGCATAGCAAAAGTACCGAGATACTAGGATATCATTACATATACATCTCTACCATTCCATATACATGTTGCACATATAGTCTACATACAAAGTAGGAATTCTGCAATCAGTAACTGTTTGTCTTCAGTAACAGTAGCAGCTCCAAAGTTTGCTAATGGTTTTAATTTGTTTATATGATATATGTAAATATATCTTAGTGCAGAGCCTACTGGCAGGTCCATGATATAGGCCTATAACGCCTCCATTCTTCTCTGTCTTTCGCTTTCCTCTCTTCATGTCCACATATGTCTTCACATGTGGACTCCAGCCAGTGGCGAAGTCGGTAAGATACTCGACAGCGGATCAGTAGATGCAGGGTTCAAATTCTGGGCTCGCTCGTCACTGACATCGCTTTCGAGTGAGGAAACTGACGTTAACCTTACCTTTTTTACATATGAGTGTGTCTTTAAAATTTAAATCATTTAACATACCTAATTTCGGCCTGCCTCTGCCTTTATTTCCTTCCATTCTACCTTCTATGACCTCTTTTAATAGATTTTCCCCTTAGAATGTCTCATATATAACTCTTCTTTCTATTTCTTACTACATTTATCAACTGTCTATCTGTACCAACTCCCTCCAGAACTTCCTCCTCTGTAACCTTTTGAGTCCAGCTAATCTTTTCCATTCTTCTCCATATTCACATTTCCAATGCCTCTAGTTTCCCAAGATATCTTCCTTACTTAGGATATATATAGGATATATATATATATATATATATATATATATATATATATATATATATATATATGTATGTATATTATATATATACATAATATATAATTAACTATATTATTATATAATTATCTTACTATAGGATATATAATTTAACTAATTAAGGATATATAATATATTGAAATTCTAGTCTTCATTTTAATCTGATTGGGGCGGTGGTATCAATCATTACGAATAATCTTGTATCTGAGTGTACTTGAGCAGGGCCGTTGGTGTGTTGTAAGTGTTGTTAGTCAGTCTAACTTAATTATTATCAAGTTATACATGTAGGACTATATTGTGATCAAATATTACACTTTAAATTTCGTACCACTTAAAGAGTTTGTGGAGGACTATAACTGTATCAAATAAAATAATTAAAGAAATAAAAACATTGACCAGTTCATTGCAGGACAAGGCCTAATTGTAGATTTAAGCTGCAATTAGGCCTTGTCCTGCAATGAACTGGTCAATGTTTTTATTTCTTTAATTATTTTATTTGATACAGTTATAGTCCTCCACAAACTCTTTAAGTGGTACGAAATTTAAAGTGTGTAGCTTAAATCTACAATTAGGCCTTGTCCTGCAATGAACTGGTCAATGTTTTTATTTCTTTAATTATTTTATTTGATACAGTTATATTCCTCCATATAGGATAAAACTGCCAAAACCATCATCATATAGAACTGTTTTGGAAATCAAAATCTTATTCTTACATTTAAACATTATTCCAAGATATCATACCTTAGTATTATCTAAAATAAATTTATTGTAAACTGTAGACTTATTGTAATATGTAGGCCGTTCCACTCAGACTAAGTACTGCACTAGTCTGAGTGGAACGCCGTTCCATCTTATCCTAAAAAGGAAAGGGAACGCTGGGGAACGCCGTTCCTACCAAGATATACTATTTCGAACAGGAAAACTGAAAAAGGCAACGTGCGGAACGGCGTTTCCGCACAATTCCACCACTGGGCCTTGTATTAAATGAGCCATTTATATTACGTTTAATTATATTTCAAGTAAAACTAACGTCGCTTTCGAGTGAGGAAACTGACGTTAACATTAGCTCTTTTTAACATGAATACAACATTCACGTACTTACGCTGTTTACATTCCACTGAATTTCTTGTTATCTTTGTTATCAATTCAGCTAGGTCAAAGGTGTACAGGCCATATAGGCCGGGAGGCTACCAGGCTTGCAGGCTTGTAGGCCTGATGTAGATGAAAAGCAGCGGCGTAGCAATTAAGATTCTAATATTGGGGTTTCGAGAAAATTCAATGAATAAAGATTTTAAAGGAAATGATAGAATAATAGATTTTGCATAATTTCGAAACACTAAATATTACACGGTTTTACATCATATCTGACCATTAATGCACGCTATATGCTACATGCGAGTTAGGCTTTATGAAGGCTATGCTACAAGAAGGTTATGCTACAAGCAGGCTATGCTACGCGCAAGTTATGCTACAAGAAGGCTAAGCTACATGGAGGCTATGTTACATGAAGGCTATGTTTCATGAAGGCTATGCTACAAAACGGTTATGCTACAAGAAGGTTATGCTACAAGAAGGATAAGCTACATGAAGGCTATGCTTCATGAAGGCTATGCTATAAGAAGGCTATACTACAAGCAGGCTATGCTATAAGAAGGCTATGCTATAAGAAGGCTATGCTACAAGCAGGCTATGCTACAAGAAGGCTATGCTACAAGCAGGCTATGCTAAAAGCAAGCTATGCTACAAGCAGTGCTTGTAGCATAGCCAGTGGACCTCCGTACTGTCTGCACTGCACTTATACACCCAGTCGCAGTAGTATAACTAGATAACGGTTAATCAAATCTCATAGACCACACATCTTACGTCAATCAATGTTATGACACGCCCACACAACAGGTAAGCTCTGTGTTAAGATATTTCTGAGACTGAAGAGAGGAGTTGAAGGGTTCCAGCCCTTATATAATATTTTCTTGCCTAGAAAATATTATATTTTATTGTTACCAATATAAAAATGGGGAAAATGAATACTCACAAAATAGGCTCTAAGCGATTCTCAATTCATCCACTTCACTTCTGATTAATTCTAAATACCCTGCGTGCTACAGCTTGACACAGTAGGCGGCTGCAGCAAGCAATCACTAAGACTTGTCATAAAGCTATATATATATAGGTGTGTGTAGGCCTATGTGTGTATCTGTTTGGCATCCTATGACTTGTCTTGGCTATCAGATGCTAATAGTCTAAAATTTATATTCCAGAGTTCTGAGATACTACACAAATCCTTCAGCAGCTAAAGCCGATAGAAAAGTCATTTTCATTTGTCGAAAGAATGTATATGATGGGTGCTCACAGCACCTCAACCCAGCGCTCACTGACAAACCATTGACTCCACTACAGTGTAGCTCTATCAACTAGAGACGGGAATTTTATGAATTTCCAGAGTTCGGGTTCGGTTCGTTGAAAATGAAAGTTCGGTTCGGTACGGGTTCGGTTAGCAATTGACAATTTGGGAGTTCGGTTCGGTTCGTAGAAAATGAAAGTTCGGTTCGGGTTCGGTTCTAACAAGGGTTCGGGTTCGGCTTGCTTTCCAACTCGCAAGAGTTCGATTCAAGTTCAAAATGTTTTGGTTTGGATAATGTTGCAAATGTTTAACTTTACTTATAATTATCATGGTTATGACAAACATGTCCAAAATGGTTTATGGTAAATATGCTTAAAAATTCATTAAGTCATAATAGCTGCCACATTTTTTCACCTGGGTAAAAATATGACAATGAAACAAGGAGAGAAGTGGTATCTATTCCTGTGCAATTCTTAAAATATTGTTAGTTGATCAACAAATGTTCATAATATAGATATTTAGTTTTATTACTGTATCTGAAATATTTTCCTTGATTATAACGAGCAAATAGAATGCTTCATCAATTTTTAAATTTTTATTATCACTATAGGCCTATTATATTAGATACGTTTATAATTAAGTGAAAATGTCTTGGCTAAAATGTGATCCAATATTTCAGAGACAAAGTTCAATTTAGTAACATAAAAATGTTAAACAAAGATGATTTGGTAAACACGTGTACTTCCATAGAAAAATGATCATAATATACACCGTTTGCTATCAACTGACCAATAATAAGCTTCATAATTTACCTTAGGGTTTCAAATTTGAAACTCTCAGCTCAATTATGAAGTTACGAAAATAGTTATGAAATTATTGCATTGCTAAGGTACAAAATTATTTATTCCAGATAGCCTTAATGCCTATAGAATGTCATACATAATCATTTGTAAATGTGGCTGCAAAAATATTAAGGTAGCACACTAAAATTAGAAAAAATTCATAATTTGAATTTAACAAGAACAAATCCACCTAGATTGAATCAAGCATTTTCAGATTTTTATGGTATAATCTCATCACTTTCGCCTCTTTGGTGTTAATCTTCATTCCATATTTCAATGCCGTATCATTCAGACTATCCATTATCTTCTGTAGGCCCGTCTCGCTTCCTGCTACCATTCCTTTGTACCGCTACCATTTTAAATTTGTGTCGGAACCAGCTTTACCTGAATATATGCTGTTAGATACTGTAAGACATGTAAATGCAAAAACTAATACATATTTGTATTGTTCTAACTATCTTTATTTAATGTCAGGCTGGTGAAGAAGAAAGGAACTCCAAGAGTTTGGTTCAGTTCGGTTTGGATAAAGTCTGTTTTCGGGTTCGGTTCGGGTTCGGCCAGAGTCTGGGTTCAGGTTCGGTCAGAGTCTGGGTTCGAGTTCGGTTCGGTCAAAATTCTAGATTTTAGGGTACGGTTCGGGTTCGGTTCGATTCCCATCTCTACTATCAACTGCATAAAGAGTGTCACGAATCCAGAAACATTTGAGTGGGTGTTTAAAACAAATTTTTAAGCAGTGAGCGGGGAAATTGAGTGTCATAATACGCTAAATATGCGCTTATAAAGACTCCGACATCAAGACTCCTAAACTCCTCCCCAGGTAGTGAGTTATCCTTACTGACTTAAATGGATTGCGATATGGCAACAGAGATGTAGTTCTGTGGAAGAATGTTACGCATATCTTATATACAGTAGATCATGTTTCAAATGAAGAAGCTTTACAAAGAATGTCAACTAGTCGTGATCCATTGAATCGAATTAGGCGCCAACAGATGAAGTTTTTTTGGACACATTATGCGGAGCAAAATCGTTGAAAAAATCGCAGTGACTGGAAAAATAAAAGGCAAAAGAAGTAAAGGTCGGCAGAGTATGACGTTCATTAAGTGTCTAAGCAAATGGATGCAAATAACGGAAACAGAAATGATTTCAAAGTTAAGAAACACTAGAAATAACAAACGAAAAGAAGAATCAATTACGTGTTATTTACGTAGCATTTGTTAAATTCGCAAAGCAAATTTACTCCTACAACATTACTAGAAAGTTAATGAAAGATACCAACATATAACAATATTCATAATAATAACATTATAACGAGATTCCTCATTAAAGGATGTCTGCTCCTGTAGAAAGAATGAAACAAAACTGACACTGCCTTAAATAATATATTTGAATAACTTACAATGTATAACCTGTTTATTTAACTTACACTGTATAACCTGTTTGTTTAACTTACAAAGTATAGCTTGTAATGAATAACTTACAAATTTCTTCATATGTACGTTGATCATTTTTCAGTATGTATTTTATGTTTACGCTGATTGCTTTCTTCGTGCTTCACTGCCATGAATTTGGTGATTTAAAGATTACATGTAGGTATAAAACAATTCACAAAATAAAATGGTGTTTAAATCACAGGAGGCACACGAGAACTGGAGTAATACTGGATAATAAAAATAAAAATAATAACACACATTTTAATTGAGAAATGATAAACTTTCTTTATATCTACTACTTTTAATACCACATGTTGAAACAGCTGGACAATTTAATCAATTTTCCGAGCAACCAGTCCTGTAAATGTCCGAGATTTTGCTCTCAGATCAGTGTGGCCGGGAATCTAATTCGCGAGAATTTACTTCACCTCAAGATCTTCACGACTTCATGACCTGACATCTTTAACCACTGCGCTATTGAGACAATCGATAGTAGTTATGTAACAAAAATAATTGTGGATGGTTGATATAATCAGAATCAATATATATTATATCTAAGACACTAAAGTGAAACCAAAGTGCCTGAGAGAGGATAAGGATGCACAGAGTTACAGAAACTGTGAAAGGAAATGAGCGACTACCAATGTGATGATAACGTTTGGTACACCAAGCTGGTTACATCAATAGCGCAAACTATGAAGTACCTCACTGCCTCCCTCCCTTTCCTAGTGCCCTTTTCAGTCACACTTGTTCCCTCATAATTGAGTTCAAGATATAAATGTTTAAATATTCTAATGGCAACGTTAATATTCCAATAAGAGGCTCTACTACAATTATTCTAGAACCATCTTATACAGAAAAATTGAAGGTGTTTTATGTCTAGCGACACAGAACGGTTATTACTTCGCCACTTAAACATTGACAGAATAGAAAGTTGAATGACTTACCAGCCTACCAGCAAACTAATAATTATAACATTACTTATTACTCTCGACAACAATACACACTGTGAAGTTCAAATGCCACGAAAACAAACGACACGTCCTCTTTGGATGAGTAAAGTATTCCAAAATTGGCAATACTTAGCGACAATTAGGCGGTAAAGATAGAGACATATCTGAATTAAGCAAACATTAATTATTTACATCACAGTCTATAGTGTTTAGCAGGGATATCAAATAGCCTATCAATACCAGACATAAAATCACATCCATTCGGCAATCCTTACTCTACTTATATGTTTGTGATACAGTACACACATCCTTGTGGCTCAAAAATATAAAATATAATACTTCCTATTAGCCATAACTCCCGTGCTATGTAAGGCCACAGCAGAATAGATACACCGTAATCAGCACTTGTCTGAAGGGGCGACTACGCAGAAAAATTCTGAAGACCATAGGAAACCACCTAAAAGTCAAATAGGCCTATACTTCAAGATAAAAGCTAAATCTTTGTTATCGGATAAACTTAGTCAAAGAGTGCTCGCTCTGAGCGAGAAAACAGACTGTACCGTAAGAATATGTGCCTTGAACCGGTCCTTTTCAAAATACAACAGAAAGAGTGAAAGGAATAGATCAGAAAGCAAAAAAGTGTGATCACCAAACTTCCCAAACCCAATGGCAGATCAAAAGCAGTTGCTATCGTAATTCTATATACATGTACATGCTCGAAAGTTTTTTATTCGCTAAACGGCTCACTGCAAGTTAAACATAGCATCTACTCGACTTTCCTCTAAAACTACAATCTTATAAGTAAATCGACACTTATAAAATGCGTAAGGGATTTTTACACGAAAATCAATAGCGAATACAAAAGTAAATAAGAATGAAAAGTAGACACTGCTTGCAACGAAACAAAGTCTAGCATGAGGAAATAATATAACAACAACAACAACAATATACATGACTACGACATCATTAGTTATCACCTCATGATATGAGATAACTGCAGGCAGAAAGTCTCTGACAAAACCTAGATCTTAGGAAACAGGCGCATTTAGCTTTCTCTGCTTAGAGGTAACGCAATATCAGAACCTTACAATATCTACAACTTATTAGCTGAAATGAGAAAAATTTTGTCTTATGAGAAAGTGTAACTTATTGATCGTTCTGTTAGTAAGATATAGAATATGTATATCTAAGATATAAAATATGTTTATTCCATTTTAGATATTTCCTCCTGATGTCTCTTTAGAGTGTCTGGATCATCGTCTAATAGAGCCGGCAGTGCCCTATATCAATCAATCAATCCATCAAGCAATCATTCAATCAATCAATCACTCAATCAATCAATCAATAAATCAAGCAATCGAGCAAGCAAGCAAGCAATCGAGCAATCAAGCAAGCAAAACAAGCAATCAATCAATAAATTAATCAATCAATTAATCAATCAATCAAGCAATCAATCAATCAATCAATCAATCAACCAAGCAAGCAATCAAGCAAGCAAAACAAGCAATCAATCAATCAAATAAATTCGAATCAATATACCAATCATTAATACACTTAATAATTATGTCATCTCAAAAATAAGCAATTCAGTTAGACATCATTTACATTGTTTGTTGAAGTAACACGAGTTATTCAAGCTAAGTCAACTACTTTCACAAACAAAACGACCATCCTAAATGAAAACAAATACGGTTTTCCTCGGCAGAATAATATGAAATCAGTCTACTTGAAATCGTACATGTCCTTACCAGATAACAAACATAAACAATGATGCAATAGAATCATCAAGTCAAAATAACTTTTCTCCAAAGCAGGAATAATCTTAGATATCAAAAACATCAGGTTAATAAAGCGAGATAAGCTTGTTGTCAAGGTCGTAAGTGTTCTCGTTAAGTAAAGGGTGATATTTGTTTTAAGATTTCAGCATTAGACCTAATATTACCCAAAGTATTGAAAAGATATTTGTTCCCTACAAAGCTATTGTAGAATGAACGTGCATTATCGTTACAAATCGTTACAACCAAACATTGCTATAGTTGTTCCTATTCGTAACCTGCACTAGTAGATAGAATCGAGTACCCAAATATTCTGACACTAGCATCACTATGAAACATAAGCAACAAATATATACTACTCATATATTAAATTTCAAGGCGCTCTTGCTGTTACAAGGCGCTCTTGCTGGTACACTTGAAATGATTAACTGAATGACTGCAAACCTGTCAAGTACTGAAGGAATGTTCTCGTCAATCCATTTTAGATTTTCATCCTACAAAAAGATAAAACCGAATTAATTGCAACATGAGAACCTAAATGATGCCGGACTTGGCAGGTTAGCAAAATACCAGCTCTGCTACAAGACGCAAACTATAGTAACGCCTTCATGAAATTTAAAAAAAGCAACCCTAAAGTTTAAGTTTATCATCAAATGGAGGAATGGGTATATAACCGAGTCAATGCAATTAAATGACAACGGCCACAAAATGAATTGAGTATATTTATTTTAACCAAAATCACATATGACTTCAAACGACGTGAAAGTTGGCATACAGGCCTGAAGGCTCTGACATATACCCATCACGGCTAAAGTTATTTTAAAACAGTTCAGCATACGCAATTGTAAACATTCACCTATAAAAAACGATAAATATATTTATTATAATGGATATGTTTGTAAAACTCACATAAGTACAAAAATGCATATGGAAATAAGCCTATTAGTTAGTTTAATAGTTAGTTTATTAGTTTAAAAAATAAATAAAATAGCTATTGCATTCAATGAATGACTATCTACCTGAATGTACCATGAATATGACAGAAATAGAAAGAAAAAATTGAGAAGGAGACAAAAATGGAACGAAAGATTAGAGACCGATAGAGATTGTAAAGATTAGAAGAAAACAAACGTAATTAAGCAAACTCTCACAGTAACTTTGATTCAAACTATTTATAAGATTTAATTAAGATTATTATATGAAAATACTACTGCCTAATTTAACATGGGCTGAGCCGGTAGCTTATAATTATTGGCAAATTGACAGCAGATGAGCAGGTGTAGGACTCTCATTCAGTGCTCTCCCTGTCACTGGTATACTATTTGAGCAAGAAACTGACGTTAGACTTAGCCTTTCTAATGTTATAACTATTATTTAACATTATTATTATTATAATGATTAAATTATAAATTCATTTCTGTAGACTGGATTTAGGATTTGGTATAGCTTTTGGACCATTTTGATTTTTGCTCGTCGATTAGGATATGGTTCAACGGTTTTGGATGTTGTTATGGAAGCCAGTATCACTCTAATAGTTGTTGTTGTTAAACTGTTACTAATTAGTGACTGCTGAGAGGAGCGACTTACAAACTGAGTAGTTTTATGAGAAGCCACACTGCCAGAACTTCTCGATCCTCTAACTTTCTTTATATCTGAAACAGCAACCATCAGTCAGTTACGTTAATTTACCGTCCGTGCCATCTTCTGATGATAACATGGAGGATTAATAGCCATTAGTTCTAATATCTCATGACACATAGTTTCTCTCTCTCTCTCTCTCTCTCTCTCTCTCTCTCTCTCTCTCTCGTTCAAGTCGATCGTTCAATGGCAGGGCACAAGTATGTATTTCCTATGTACTCTAGCGATAGAAATCAGATCCTATTAGAAATACTAAATGTGGTCTGTATCTGCGTGGTGTCGGCTGCACATAATATATATGCGGAATGTAGGAAACTGAGAAAGGAAATGAAAACTACCTCAGAAAGAGTGTTTTCTGAGCTATACGCTACAGATAACTAATTAGAAATTAATATTCTCTGAGGATTTGTTCGTATCTCCAGAGATAACTAGCAGTTTGTAAATTAAAAAAACTCTGTACCTCGTCATGTGTGTAATCAAACCAACAAAAGAAGAGAAGAACAAATTACAAATATATTTGCAATTATATTTTAAAACAGACTAAATGCTAAGTGAAAAGAACAGTCGCTAGCATAGCGTACAGTCTAATCGCAAGTTAGTCGAATAAATCTGAGTTTCCTCGCTCGTTCTTCTACAAATTCACCTCCATATCATCAAAAGTTCCTAATCTTAGTCTCTTTCTCACAATTCCCCTTTTATTAACTCTCAAAACAATCTATTCTACTTCTAACGCCATAACTTATTCAATATATCTTGCAACACAAACTCTTTCCACAGGGCTTCGTTATTTAGAATTCTCTCAGTTCAACTGGTTTCTCATCCTTCTATGTAACATTAATTATAAATTTTACAATCAATGGCAACACTCATTTTCTCAATCACAAAAATAAAAAATTACAGAGGAAAGCTTCTGAGAAAACTAAAAAAGGTTGCCACTAAATTCTAACGTTTAAATTATGTCTAACGTCTGTTTCCAGATTCGAAAACACGCCGCAGACCAGCCAAGCAACAAATTTGTACCCTGCACTGGATCCTGGTAAACGAAACTGACGTCAAAACCGGCAATAACTTTTGGAAGGATAAACCTTAGTTTAACGTCAGTTTACTGTCTCGAAAGCATATCAGCGACCGAGGAAAGCAATACAATTGAACCCTGCACCTACAAATCTGCAGTAGAACAACTTATCGACATGCCAACTACTCAACCTCCAGTACAAATACTACTTCACCCGAGTTGATAATGAAGCAGACGAGAAAGAAACAAAAAAACAGTATCACTTTAGCTATAACAGTAATGTAAAATTTCTTCCCTTTTATACCAGTGGTTTTTTCAGTTATCAAGGGGTTCAAAAATCGTATCCTGATATTTAATTTCCTTTCTATAGTGACTCAAGAAACGAGAGGTCGCGGGTTCGAGACAGCGTAGCGACGTATGTTTTTCTCTTCCAAGGGTCGAATAAAAACATAATCGTGTACACTTGGTGGTGTCAGGCCGATGGATAGCCGACCTTAATGTTGCATTTCCTATCCAATCCCCTTCGTGTCGACCCCTATTCGGGGTCGACACGAAGGGGATTGGATAGGAAATGCAACATTAAGGTCGGGGTTAGGGGTCGCTAAAAAGGCGCGCTAAAAGGAAGTTTTTTTTATATAGTGACTCAAGAGTTCCACATTTAAAGGTGTTCTATTTTTAAATGTCTTCCAAAATTTAAATGTCTTCCAGAACTTATATTACCGGCCGGGCTATATTATATTATCAGCCTCCAGTAAAAATACTATTTCACTCGAGTAATTCAGGCCCCCCCCCCCCGTAGAGACGAGTGGGGGGCCTGATAACCCACAAAGATTTCAACCAGTCATCAACGTATTGAATCAAACCCTAAATTATGTACTGATACAACTTTTGATATGGAAGCCTTCGTATGAACTGAATCAACTGCCGTAATGATTTCAAACCTGAATGCATTTAATATAAATCTGATTAACTTTGAAACGATACATGCAAGCCGTCAGAACACGGGAAGCGTAGTTGATTTGCATAATGCCAATAAAAAATTTATTTCGTACAAAAATAGGCCGTCGACATAATATAAGGCCCGACAAAAACATCAATTACAAATGAAGTTTATAATGAAGCAGATGACATTACCGGCCGGGCCCTCTCTCGTCGTCTCATCATCGTCGTCGACATCGACGTCGTGTAGCGGCGAGTAGGCGTAGCACTGGTTGTTTGCTGAGGGGCGCCACAGGATCATGATGACGAGCAGGATGGACGAGAAGAGAATGCGCCAGAATGCCTCGTCCAACCACATCAGCGGCCAGTTCTACGTGCAATCAATCAATTAAACAATTACACTTAGGATCATAAGAGCTAATTACTCGTCCATAAGCAAAAAGTAAGTTTAATGTAACTGATTTACATTAACATAAACTGAGTTTAATTTACTGATTTAACGGCGGGAACTCTTCGTGGTGGGTCAAGTCACACAAACCACGGTCCTCTGGATATATTATGTGTATATATTATCAGTTGTAATATATATTATATATAATATATCCAGAGATCCGTGCATAAACAAACAGTAAATGAACTCAGGCAATCAAGCAGTGAGCGCAATTGAATCAATTGTGCTTAGAAAAGTCAGATGTGCTTAGTTCTTTGTCAAATCATAGATGTCTTTGTGAAATGTTTAAATACTCTGTTACAGAATAAGTTGTTCACGAATCATCCTCATCATCATCCTCCCTCGAATCCCAGTTTAACTAGAGTCGGGATACGAATAGACGGTCTCCAATCCTCTCTGTCCCAAACCATCTCATCAGTTAATCTCCTATTTATTTCCATTAGTTAAAATTTTTGTAGCAAATTCTGGAGCCTAGGCGCTCATCAACCGAATGCCCTTTCTGACGTTGATTAGGATCTTAGTGCTTTAGTCGCCTTCTACGACACGTGCAGTCACCGGTTGGTCTATTCTTCAGACACCCGGACACAACACGGGGAAGTCGTTCAAGCAAAGCCACTAATTAGTTAAACATAAATATGAGAACTATTATCTAAGCTAATGAAATGCTCCAGTAATAAAATGATAAATATACGAGACTGCGAATTATAAAAATTGCTTAGAATACCGTAAACCGTAATTTAAATATTAACTGAAGATCTCAAATTACGATTTCAATTAAAATTTATCGTAGATTAATTTTCTTGCAAGAAACCCCATAAAGTTCTTACTTCATAAATGATTAAATTTCAAGAGATGAATGACGAATGATGAATATAGGCTGAACAGATCTAGAAGATCAAACGATACTTACAGACAGACAAGCTGTTGATTTAAGCGTTCTGAATGACCATATCGAGAAAATAATTGAGACTGAAAACAGCAATAGAATACTCGTTATCAATTTGCAAAATAAAAGTATTTTCTACACATTCAAGCGTTGCTACGAAATGTTTTATCAATCCCTATCACATTATCGTAGAGCTGAAAAATAAGATTTTAGATTTTTTGATAAATTGGAAATTTAAAAAAATAAACTTAAATTGCAAGTTCATTAGCAGATTCTAAATAAAATTAAAGAGTAGTCAATATTTATCCACATTATTTCAAGAGACCAGGATGGCCAGGCTACAGCTTCGTGCCTATAAATCAAATAGAAAAGAGCTGAGTCTACAAGTCCTACATAGAACAAGTATGCATTGTTCTATATAGGACGTGACAGCTATCTGATCAGTTAAGTTTGCCGCAACAGATGCTGGCTCCAAATTCACGTCTCGTCTGTAGTTGATATTCTTTAAAGATGAAACCGCGGTTAAATTCTGTAGTCTTATGTATATAATAATAATTATAAAAATTATAATAATAAGGTTAAACGTCAGTTTCCTCATCCAAGGATGATGTCAGGGACGTCCCTACAGCACACATCACTACAGATCAATTCACCCAAACCAATCTGCAAAAGAAATGTGCTGAGAAGTGAGGTCCTAAAAGAAAGTCGGTCCGGTGATCAAAAATGGTCAGGGTAGATCGATTATGTCTACGGTGAGAAAAGGTAAGTATTAAGCTTACTTAAGAAAGTTGAGAGAGAAGAACAAGAGCGAAGATAAATAGGTAAAGAGTTCCAGATTGTGGGTGCTGCATAAGATAATGAACGTCTGCCCAAAGATATAGTACATACCGACAACAGAGAAGATGAGAGTGGTTCTGAACTGTCTGTAGAGCTTCAGTTTAACGACGTTCTTCCTCACTAACAGAGTCCTAATTATCTGAACTATCGCCACAAACACGTGCAACCGCGACAAGCATGATAAAATCACGTTAAAGAAAAGCTTGCGATCCGGGGCCTACATCAACACTGCTATAAATCTGCATTTAATGCCAAATATAGACCTTTCATCCTTTGCCCATCTGGAAGACGGTGGACTTCTGAGCATCTCGACGTTGGACATGGACATCTGGACGTCCCTGACATCATCCTTTTATGAGGAAAAGGAAGTTAAAACTTTAATATTATCAGTAGCACAGCTGTCTATATAGCTAGAGACGCTGAGCATCTGTAGCACAGCCACCAATTAATAAGAAATAAAATTAATCATAATACTCCTCTCTTGAATCACAGTTTAACTAGGGTCGCGATACAAATAGACAGTCTCAAATCCTTTCTGTCCTACACCACACCACCAGCCAATCCCCTATTTGAGACTTCCATTCGTTTAAATTATTGTAGCAATTTCTAGAGCCTAGGCGCTCACCAACCGAATGCCCTTTCTGACGTTGGTATGGATCTTAGAGCTTTAGTCGCCTTCTACGACACGTGCAGTCACCGGTTGGTCAATTCTTCAAACAACTCGGACACAGAACGGAGATAAAAAATTTAATTAATTAGAAATTTATTAAAGATATCCACCAGCAGATAATGGTAAATTAATGACAAGTTTATAAAGGATATCCACCAGTAGATAATGGTAAATTAATGACAAGTTTATAAAGGATATCCACCAGCAGATAATGGAGTCGATAACGGCAAGAGGCACCAATGCAGCTAGCATACCAACAGACATCTGAGATGAATGCTTCATAACATAATCAACAATCATTATCAATTTCAATATCAGCTGAGTTCTCCAAAATGGCAAGTCCACGACACATATTTTTATCAGCAATCTGCTATCACGCAAACTCCATCAACCTACAGATTATATAGTACATTTTAATATAGAGAGAGTTGGTACCGATAGACAGTTGATAAATGTCTTAAGAGATAGGAAGAAGAGTTGGATAGGACTCATTTTAAGGGGAGAAGATCTATTACTAGAGGTCATAGAAGGTAGAATGGAGGGAAAAAGAGGCAAGGCAGGCCGAGATTAGGTACGTTGGATGATTTAAAGACCCACTCTGTGGAAATGAAAAGGAAAGCGCACGACAGAGAAGAGTGGAGGCGTTATATACCATGGACCTGCCAGTAGGCAGTGCACTAAGAGAGATTTTAATATATATTAAAAGTATATCTGACGTAATACTGGGTTACGGATGAGTCAGCTTGCTTAACTGTATGTCAATATCTAACGACTAGCGCATTTCTGATACTGGAAGCACAATGCACGATTGATTAGAGTTTTGTGCGTTGTATACGCATGTCTTTATTATTTGTAATATTATAATATATTCAGAGGAAGGCAACGTAAAACCGCCTTTTGTAAAGGGATTAACACGTTAATCGCTCTGATCAGTTAAGTTGGCCGCAACAGATGCTGGGTCCAAATTCACGTCTCGTCTGTAGCTGATATTCTTTAGAGATGAAACCGCGGTTAAATTCTGTAGTCTTATGTATATAATAATAATAATTATAAAAATTATAATAATAATAAGGTTTAACGTCAGTTTCCTCATCCAAGGATGATATCAGGGACGTCCCTACAGCACGCATCACAACAGATCAATTCACCCAAACCGCTATACTATTATAATATATTCAGAGGAAGGCAACGTTAAACCGCCTTTTGCAAAGGGATTAACACGTTAATCGCTCTTCATGGAGCGTGAAAGCAGAATGTGAGTAGGAATATGTAGCTTGGACCTGCCGCTTGGCAGAACACTAGAGAGAGAGATGTAATGTAAAAGAACTCATTAGAACTCTTTAGAACTCTTCAATGTCTCAAATGAACGAATGATGTACTCTGCAGCAATAATCAACGAGTATGCTGGCAAAACTACTAGAAGTAGTTCTTGCTTGTATCTTCTCTTCAGTGTCAAATGGCAGGTTCAAGGTACATATTCATACTCAAAGTCTGCTTTCTCGCTCCATAAGAGCACTCCTTAGATCAACAAGTTAATCCCTTCACTAAGTCTATGCCTTATCCATACCTTATGTAGCCTATTGCTTTGAAAAGTATGGCTTCCGAGGTGGTTTCCCGTTGCCTTCCTCAGTTAGATGGATTAATTACCATTTAATCCTGGGGGAAAATATTTCATGGAGAGGTGGGTTCCCTCTAGCCATCCTCAGCTCTTGCCTTAGTCGCCTCTTACGTACACGCAGCAGATTGTTTGCGGTTGTCCTATTATGCAATGGTCCAACCACACCCGAGCACAACACGGGGAAATATACTTGCTTGTATAACAATTCTAAATTAGATTATTATAGTATCTTAAAGCATGCACTTAAAAGCAGTGATTACATGTACATACACTTGAAGCTCTGATGATGGCTTCTGTGGAACAAAGTGTAAAGTAGAGAATTCCCAACGCAGTGATCTGATGCAAAGTTTTACCAAGAGTAGGTCTGCAATGATGAATTAATAAATCAATCAATCAATGGCCCATGGTCAATCCATCCTTCAAATCAGTACCTTATAAATCACTATTATTTTTAACATAGGTAAAACTATATTTAAATCATTGACTAGAATCAATAAATGAATTATATCGACTGCAACAAAAATACTCAGAAGATATCCAACAAGAATACTCAGAAGAAGGTGAAATAGGACGTGGAGTAAGACAAGGTTGTAGCATTTCGCCGCTGCTGTTTAACATTTACGCTGAGGCAATGATGGATGAAGCCATGGAAGACTTGGAAGATGGAATAAAAGTAGGAGGGAATTTATTACAAGATGTACAATTTGCAGATGATCAAGGAATGGTAGGGGGCAAGAGATTGGATTGCAGAAGATAATGGATAGGCTGAACGATACGGCTTTGAGATATGGCATGAAAATTAATATAAAAAAGACCAAGGTTATGAGAGTGTCCAATAATAAAGGTGAAGTTAATATCACAATAAATGGTACGAAATTGGAACAGGTAAGAAGTTTCAAATATTTGGGTCATACTATAACCGATGATGGGAAATGTGACACAGAAATATGCAGTAGGATTGCACAAGCAAAAGCGGCCTTTGGTAGTAGAAAAGAACTATTAACAAAAAGTCTAAAGAAAGACAAAAAGATAAAGATAGTGAAAACTTTGGTTTGGACCACGCTATTGTATGGATGTGAAACATGGACCTAAAGGAAGGAAGATATTAGGAAACTGGAGGCATTGGAAATGTGGATTTGGAGAAGAATGGAGAGGATCAGCTGGACTCAAAAGGTTACAATGAGGAAGTCCTGGAGAGAGTTGGCACAGATAGACAGTTGATAAATGTATTAAGAAATAGGAAGAAGAGATGGATAGGACACATTCTAAGGGGGGAAGGTCTATTAAAATAGGTCATAGAAGGTAGAATGGAAGGAAAAGGCGGCAGGGGCAGGCCGAGATTAGGTATGTTAGATGATTTAAAGACCCACTCATATGTGGAAATGAAGAGGAAGGCGGAAGACAGAGAAGAGTGGAGGCGTTATGTACCATGGACCTGCCAGTAGGCAGTGCACTAGGAGAGATCGACTGCAACTGAACAGCCAGTTGACATCAATCCATCAAGAGTTAAAAGATCTAATGAATCAGTCAATATAAATGAGTCAAAAGATTGTAGAATACAAAAACCCTATGCCACTGACGTAATACAATAATTTATCTTAGTTCAATTGAAACAATTAGTCATATATGAAATTACAACAAAAAAAAAAGAATAATCAGAATCAATGTATATTTTTAGAATCGATCAGTAAACAAACAATTCATTATATAATAAATATGATGAATCCACAAGTAACAAAAGAATCAAATAATAACTGAGTTACTACAGAACAAAAGCAGTGAAACAATATATCTAGTTAACAGAGGATCATTGAGAAGAGCACATACTTGACTATTCCAAACCCAAGGCTCACTATAATAACGAGCATTCTGCAGAGACTGCGCTTAAAACAGGAAACTACCTCAGCACCAATAACCGCTCCTCTCACTACATGACAACAACAACAACAACACACTATTAAACATTTGTACAAATATTAGAGGAGAAAGGAACACTTGCAGAAAATTTTAGCCTCAGAACCTCTCTCTCTCTCTCATAGCTATAAGATGCTTAAGCCTAGTGTAAGAACAGACTTAGGACAGTTTTCTTTTTCGCATAAGGTGATCGATAGTTGGAACTCTTTGAATGAGGAGGTAGTGAATGCGATGTCGGTGAATAGTTTTAAAAACGAGCTGGATGTTGTAATCATGTATGTTTGGGAATTGAAATAAGCCCTTGGCTTTCTTCCCTTTTTCCTGCTAAGTTTGAAGAAGAATTGGAATAACGAAAGATGCCAGCTGTACTGGTAAATTCTGGTAAGTTGAAAAATCTAGGATATCCCTAAAACCACAGGGAGTTAAAACTATATATGCATGCATCAAAATGGAGCAGCAGAAGTTAAAGATACCATTAGAATAAAAAGAACATAAATGTCTACAGCAGCAGTACAGCCGCCTCCATGATCGATTCTCAAATGACATGACTATAGAAATAATTGTCTAAAAATCAAGTACGAAATAATGAGGCCCACATCATCATTTTCACAATTTCTTTCCATACACAGTCGAATTATTAAAGCAAGAAAATGAATTGAGGTTTAGGTAGGGTCTAAATAAGAACTGCTCTGGTCGGACACTATATCCTCGATCCCCAGCTGTCAACAGGCAAGATTGCTACAAGGCAGGCTATTGATTAGACAACAGACAAGCAGTAGTTACATTACCTGACTCTCCCGTCTTATTTACAGAGTCATATTCTGCTACAAATACTGCCTTCTCTATTAAACCTAAAAATATATAATCAATATCATACATTTGAAAGCAATTAAAATACATATAGATATGACGTAACTGTCTGAATACGAAGTCTGGAGCCAGTGGCGGCGACGGTAAGGTACTCGACGGCGGATCAGTATATGCGGGGTTCAAATCCTGGGCTCGCCCTTCACTGGCATCGCTTTCGAGTGAGGAAACTGACGTTAACCTTAGCTTTATCAGCTTTTTTTAAACTAAAAAGAGGAGGTAGAAGGGGTTCTGATCACAACAAGAACGCAGACAATCATGCCGCCTCATCTCAAGCACTCCGATGTAAGAACGTTCACTTAAAGTAGCGAATTAATCCAGTGCTCTCTCCGTCACTGACATGTTATCTAGTAGAAAACTGACGTTAAACCTGGCTTTTAGTTTTTTAATGTATACTAAGCAATATGAGGAACAAAAGAACAGTGAGTGAGGTGAACAGTGAATGAGGTGAACAGTGAGTGAGGTGAACAGTGAATGAGTGAACAGTGAGTGAAGTGAACAGCGAGTGAGGTGAACAGCGAGTGAAGTGAACATCGAGTGAGTGAGAAGAACAGTGGGTGAAGTGAAGAGTGAGTGAAGTGAACAGTAAGTGAAGTAAACAGTGAAGTGAGTGAAGCGAATAGTGAGTGAAGTGAAAAGAGAGTGAAGTGAACATTGAGTGAAGTGAACAGCGAGTGAACAGTGAGTGAAGTGAACAGCGAGTGAAATGAATAGTGAGTGAGGGGAACAGTGAGTGAGGTGAACATTGAGTGAAGTGAACAGTGAGTGAGGTGAAGAGTGAGTGAAGTGAACAGTGAGTGAGGTGAACAGTGAGTGAAGTGAACAGTGAGTCAGGTAAACAGCGAGTGACGTGAACAGTGAGGTGAACAGTGAGTGAAGTGAACAGTGAGGTGAACAGTGAGTGAGGTGAACAGTGAGTGAAGTTAACAGCGAGTGAGGTGATCAGTGAGTGAAGCGAACAGTGAGTGAGGTGAACAGTGAGTGAGATGAACAGCGAATGAGGTGAACAGTGAGTGCTGTGAACAGTTAGGTGAACAGTGAACATGTGAACAGTGAGTGAAGTTAACATCGAGTGAGGTGAACAGCGAGTGAAGTGAACATCGAGTGAGTGAGAAGACCAGTGAGTGAGGAGAACAGTGAGTGAAGTGAAAAGTGAGTGAAGTGAACAGTGAGTGAGGTGAACAGTGAGCGAGGTGAATAGTGAGTGAGGTGAACAGTGAGTGAAGTGAACATTGAGTGAAGTGAACATTGAGTGAGGTGAACAGTGAGTGAAGTGAACAGTGAGTGAGGTGAACAGAGAGTGAAGTGAACAGTGAGTGAACAGTGAGTGAAGTGAACAGTGAGAGAAGTGAACAGGGAGTGAGGTGAAGAGTGAGTGAGGTGAACAGTGAGTGAGGTGAAGAGTGAGTGGAGTGAACAGTGAGTGAGGTGAACATTGAGTGAAGTGAACGTTGAGTGAGGTGAACAGTGAGTGAAGTGAACATCGAGTGAGTGAGAAGAACAGTGGGTGAAGTGAAGAGTGAGTGAGGTGAACAGTGAGTGAGGTGAACAGTGAGTGAGGTGAACAGTAAGTGAGGTGAATAATGAGTGAATTGAACAGCGAGTGAAGTGAAGAGTGAGTGAAGCGAACAGTGATTGAGGTCCGACATGAAAATAAAACAGTTGATTTATAGCACAGGACTCAGGATAACTACTAACATAGCCTTTACTGAGGTATCTACATTAGTAGCCTTATAAATCTGTGCGGTATTTGTCGCCACTGGATCCAGCCAGTGGCGACGTCGGTAAGATACTCGACCGCGGATCAGTAGGTGAGGGGTTCAAATCCTGGGCTCGCCCGTCACTGACATCAATTTTGAGTGAGGAAACTGATGTTAACCTTAGAAATAGCTTTTCAGCATTATTTCCAAGTTTTCTCAGTTCAGCACATCATAGGAACAACGGATTTATGCGTTAATACCTTTTATGTTCTGGGTGCAAGAGGACTGAAGACCCAGCTAGATGATTGAGTGAAAGAGGATGGAATAGTTTTCCAGCCATAAGACTGAAGATCGTATTCACTAGCGAGATAAACCGCAGTTTAAACCTCAACAGTGGTGAGTGGATTAGTCACAATTTGATAATCTGTAAGCTTGAATCGCGGTTTAAGGAAAGGCGTAGCTGAGCCTCTCTTTTCGGAGCTTTACACCTCGGTTTAGTTAATCCACGATTAAGAAGAATTTGCCTATCAAAGAAGCTGATTGATCGAAGAGACTGAAGGAAAGTGCTGTCATTGGCTGAGTGCTAAAATTCTTAGCGGGTGACCTAGTTAATAACCACACAACATTACTAGTGAATACCTAAATGTCTAATTCGCAATTTAACTCTCTTTCGAGGTGTAAATGATCAGTGGTTTAAGGCGAACTTTGCAATTGGCAGTATAAGTGAAAGAGAATGGGGTAACTTACCCAGCCAGATGACTGCTCCTATCCACAGCTGTACCCTCAGCACATCTCTCCAGTAGTAGAAACAGAAAAACATCCAGCACAGGCCATACAGAGAGTATATGACACACATGGTTCCATAGAACTACAAGTAAACATACATACACATACATACACATACACAAACCACACCACAGACCATACAGATAGTATATGACACACATGGTTCCAAAGAACTACAAGTAAACATACATACACATACATACACATAATACACATACACAAACCACAGGCCATACAGAGAGTATATGACACACATGGTTTCATAGAACTACAAGTAAACATATATACACATACATACACATACACAAACCACAGGCCATATAGAGAGTATATGACACACATGGTTCCATAGAACTACATGTAAACATACATACACATACACACATACACCAAGCACAGGCCATACAGAGAGTATATCACACACATGGTTCCATAGAACTACATGTAAACATACATATACATACATACACATACACCAAGCAATGGCCATAGAGAGAGAATATGACACACATGGTTCCATAGAACTACATGTAAACATACATACACATACACACATACACCAAGCACAGGCCATACAGAGAGTATATCACACACATGGTTCCATAGAACTACATGTAAACATACATATACATACATACACATACACCAAGCAATGGCCATAGAGAGAGAATATGATACACATGGTTCCATAGAACTACATGTAAACATACACACACATACATACACATACACACACATACACATACACACACATTCACCAAGTAGAAGAATAGAGACAACCGAAGTCATACGCACAGTTTTTAATATTAATGGTGTTAGAAAATTACATCTAGCCATTACACACATGCTTGCACGCACGCACACAAACGGAAACAAAAACAAAAAATGCCTATATCATAGGGCATTGGTAAATACATTACTGTCACATTTCTGAACATTTAAGTAACTTAATTCAAGGAACAACAAATAACAAACTAAAATTATCATATCTCTAATAGAATGTAGAGAAAATTAGAGAAAGTACTTACAGGTAGTAGTGGCCAGTCAATAACAGAGAGATGCCCGTGCGAACTTCTCATTTCCACCGAAACTGCAGTCGCCAAAATAAAACATAATACTGCTCACTCAGAGATGTGAGCCAGTATTTATTTCTTAATACTACAGGTCCCGTTACCTTCCTCAGTTAGGTGGATTAATTACCATTTAATCCTGGGGGAAAATATGCTCCGTGTTATGCTCGGGTGTGGTTGGACCACTGCTGAATAGGGCAACCGCAAACAATCTGCCGCGTGTACGTAAGAGGCGACTAAAGGTAGAAGCTGAGGATGGCAAGAGGGGACCCACCTCACCATGAAATATTTTCCCCCAGGATGAAAGGGTAATTAATCCACCTAACTGAGGAAGGCAACGGGAAACCACTTCTGAAACCATATTTTTCCCAAGCTATAGGCTACATAAGGTTGGATAAGGTATATACTTTGTGAAGGGATTAACTTGTTGATCTGAGGAGTGCTCTTATGGAGCGAGAAAGCAGACTTTGAGTATGAATATGTACCCTGAACCTGCACTTGGCAGTGCACTGAAGAGAAGACTACAAGTCCATCAGCTTATCAACATCAAGTTCAGTATAAATCCAATTCAAACACTGGCACATTCTTCAGATTACAGTAACAAAGAGGCTTCAGAATAGGAACATGTACATTGGATCTGTCATTTGCAAGAACACAACGAAAGAAAACATCGAGAGACAGAGACAGGTAAAGGAAAGCAGGACAATTTGTGATGATGATAGGTCAAATGAAACTATATGAAAGCAATTATAATTTATTTCATTCACAGTTCAGAGTAATAGAAATAATGAAAAGTGGAAATACTGTAAGTATTCGCTTATTTTCTGACACAATAATCTGTAAATCTTTGTAACTGGCTTGCATTAGACTTTGCTGTGATTCATATTCTTCCTAATTCAAAATCCAATTATCACACTGTAGGTAAATATATAAATTAAAAATACTTTAGAAAATTCTATAATCACAGAGCATAAATGTATATGCATCAAAGACAAATAAAGCTGACGCTAAATTAGCCTTAAAGTCACCACACAACTAAATCGCTTACCTGTTACAGAAACATTTTGTGAGATGCGTTCTATTTCCAGCTCCAGTTCATATATCTTACTTAGAGACGTAAGAAGAGGCTGAGCAAACTAAAACACACAAATGATCAAAGCGTTCAATGAACTTTACAATAAAGCTAACTACAGTTTGACGTCAGTTTCATTATCTCGCAAGTATATCAGTGATGGTCATGCCAAAAATGAGAACAACTCATACTGACTCATGTCTGAAATTTTAACGATCATGCCATCTCCTTGGTCTCTCTCTCTCTCTGCAGTGATCCAACCACACCTGAGCACAACACGGGGATCCTCTTGGTCACTTGGTCACTATAGCCACTATATCACAGTGAAGCACTCGTAAGAGAAGACGCATGTGTCGCATTAAAAGCTCTTTTCAAAATAACAGTGACACGTGCGGTGTTTTAAATTTAAATCTGGCAAGAACAGCTTACAAAAAAAAGATTTAAATTTAAAAAATTAATTAAAAGATTAGCTCAATCACCTTGTGAGAAAGAGGCCACTAGTTCAAAACTCTGTGTAATTGTCTCTATCCGTGTACTTGCAATAGAAAAACAGAAATTTAGCTTAGCTTTATAGCATTAATACTTTTTAACAGTATTAGTTGATTAGCATCAGCCTGAAATTGGAAGCCTTATAAATTTCCAGCAGCTAATAGAGTCAATAAACTTTATTCGTTTTTACAATTACAATTTTAATAAACACCGGATATACAGTTTAAGACATCATGTCGTCCATTAGGTCATTATACTGCAATAGAAATTGTCGGAGGTTATTATTATTGTTATTTTTATTTTATTATTATTGTTATCATTATTATTGTATAACCACTATTAAGGAGTATATTTTAAGTTAATTTTAACCATAGCACAATATACAAAATCATACAGGCTACTGTACTATGCAATGTGCATGTGTATTTCTTCAAAGTCTGTCATGAGAATTCCTGAATTCAAAAAATACACTAACGCTAATAAACTAAATACTCTTGGAAACTTCAGAAATCTACATACTTAATCTATATACAAAGTATATGATAATTTCAAGTGGCATAAATTCATATACAAAACTTAAGAAAAGTTATAACTAGTAAAACTGAATTAATGATGAAATGAGAAAACTACTACAAATACTCACGAGATCAGTCGGAGGATGGTTGCAGGATATAGTGGTAGCGTTGCGAACAACTAGTTCAGAATTACTGTCACTAGAAATCTAAAAATACAGTGTACCTCATTTTACATAAAATATAGTACGATAATCAAAAATAAAATACTATAGTAAGATAACTACAAAAATTTAAAAGAATGGAAAAGTCTCAAATATGGATTGGCTGGTAATGTGGTGTAGGACAGAGAGCATTTGAGACAGTCTATTTGGACCCTGACCCTGGTTGAAATAGGATTCAAGGGAGGTTAATGATGATGATGATAATAGTAAGATAACCACGATTTAATCCTGGGCTCGCCCGTCACTGACATCGCTTTCGAGTAAGGAAACAGACGTTAACCTTAGCTTTACCAGCTTTAATGAAAATAGGTAGGCCTACTGCATAAAATGGATACTGCCTTCAATAAAAGAAATGAGCAGTTGTTAGATAAGAGATTACTATGTGTCAGGAATATAGGCTTGGTTCTCAACTCGTACCGTCCTTGCTTCACTATTTACTTGAGCTAGCTATCTGCGTTGTTTAGTCTTCGTGATGTCTTCAAAATATTTGTTTTGTACTTTGCAGATATCAATTGTGTGTTTGCAACTATATTAATCTAAAATTTTGGTCCACACTTCGTCAAATAGAAAGCCATACCGACTTTGGATGTGAATTTGATCTATTCACAATCTGATCTGATCTCAATATGATTTAGATTAATAACATTGATTTCTTTCAACATGGTAGTGTACTTTGAGTTAGATGTACATTGTATCTGCATTCACTGGCTACCTACTTTACCCAAACCGATAACTGCCTCTCAAGAATTTAACCATGGAAACTGAATTTTTTTTAAAGAATTTAACAAGCAACTTAAAATGAACATATTTCTTATCTAACACTTATTTCAGGCCAAGGCTACCCACACATATTTTTCCTACAAAATATGCTGCACAGGTTCAAGCTTGTTTGTTACTATTTTGTAAACGGAGATACACACATTAAAGGTGGTATCTCAATAGTATTTTGAATTGTAAATATTTTCGGGTAAATATTAGTTTACCATGACAATCAAGTTCTATTGTGGTTCACTTAGTGTGATAAGGAATTATTAATTACAACAAAGAGTTACCTGAACCATAGAAAAGAGATCTAGAAGTGCATACAAATATTAAAGAAAGCAAAAGTAAAAAGTAAATATAGTATTTTGATAGTATTTATGTACAAAAGCGTTCTGCGTAGCATTATCCTTTCTTTTTAAAATTAGAACTTCATTAAAGTTTATAATTACGATAGAATTTCATAAAGCTAGGAGAGTCCCGTTTTATAAATCGTGGTCAATTTTTGGTTTGTTTGGATTTCCACAAGAAGTCACAAGTGAAATAAACATCAGGGGAAATATCTGGGTAAAGGCTCGGCCCATTCCTTGACCCTATGTTTTGTAAAAAATATATTTATTATAGTCAGCAAATAATACAATAATCATCATCATCATGATAACCTTGCCTTTAATCTCAGTATAACTAGGGTCGGGATATGAATAGACCTTCTCCCTCTTCTCTGTCACATACCTTATAATCATCTTAATCAATCCTATACAATCTCTTCTATTCGTTTTATAAAATAATAAAAAACAAACAATATAATAATTACTACCAATCTGCAGACCTTAATAATCATGTCATTAACGCTAACGCTATGAAAAGTCTCACAATATTTTTATGGCAGCATAAAATTAAAAATGATTTAAAAGTAATTCACTTGTTCGCAAATTCAGAATTTTCAATTCAGATTTTCAATTTTCAATTCAGAATAATCAAAGATTTTCAGAGTAATAAAAGATTTTCAATTCAGAATAATCACAATTTTCTTCATAAAGGAATTGTACGAAAATGAGACTACCGGATTAAGCATATACAATGTTAACAAACACACTAGACAGACAAATAGTATGACAAGTAGTGTGACAACCAGAAATAAAGCTTTGACCTACCTGTTAAAATTGAGCAGACATAATGAAACTTACTCGTTCCTGTATTAATCCCAGAAATCCGTTAGCACATGAATTCCAGCTGAGAGCATACTTCACATGTAACTTCACCTCGTCGCTGCATAACACTGAATAGTACAAGTTCCACAAAATAGATAAACAATATATCAACAACAGTGTACAGGTCAAATGATATCCAAGGGTAAGGCTTCCTGTTCCACGTTTCACTCAGATTTTGGAAATTAGGGTAATTGTCTGATGCTTTATAAACCTAAAATTTATACAAATTGACTCAAACCTACACTCAATTGTCTATATTTCAAACACTATATTGATCATGTTCATTGTGGTTAGGGAGAAAGATAGAAAAGATTAATTGGACTAAAAAAATAAAAAATGAAGAAGGTCTTGAAAGAGTCGGTACAGACAGACAGTAAATAAATTATGTGATAAGCAATAGAAAGAAAAGCTGTATAGGACATAATCTAAGGCAGAATGATTTACCTAATGGTAGGCCCATAGCCTATAACTCTTTAAACCAATTCTATCCTCAGCCTTCCTTCTCACCTCAATATATGAATTTGTAATCAGAACATCCAACATTCCATGTCTTGGTCCTCTTCTAACTATTTTCCCTTGCATTCTTCCTTCTATTACATCAGTTCCTATTGGTTGTGTATGCCATTTAAAGTTTGGGAAAAAATTACATGGTAAAGTGGGACCCCTTTGCCTTTCTCACACCTGCCTTAGTCACCTCTTCCGTACATAAGGCAGTTTGCTTGCGGTTGCCCTATTCTGCAGTTGTCCAACCACATCCGAGCACAACACGGAGTATGGAATTTATAAAAGATTAATCAGGCTACTTACAGTGAATCTCTATAGATGAGTTTTCGAACAGACTTCTGCGTATAACTATGAACTTCCCGGCAGTCTACACATACAAATCAGAATCAAGTAAAAATCATGCACAAAGCCTAACAATTACTCAAAGAATTAAATAAATTCTTGTATAAAATAGCACGACAGTGGTCAATGACTTTACTCAGTAGCTTAAACTGCCATAACTAGTAATAACAAAAAATGGAGTCAGAGTTTTTAAAAATAAATTTAATAAAATGTTCTAACAACTATAATTAAATAATAATTAATAATATTAAATAGTGATTAGAAACTTAATTAAATTTAATAACTATAATTAATTATTATTAAATTAAACTCATTTGAGAACAAAACTTACTTACAATATATATATATATATATATATATATATATATATATATATATATATATACATGTATAGATATATATATATATATATATATATATTATATATATATATATATATATATATATATATATATATATATATATATATATATATATATCTTTAAAATTACAACAATTGACTACTGTGGATATAATACACATTATCACCTGAACCTTGTCGTGTGATCTTATGCATATGATTGATAGATCTTTGATACTATTCAAAGGAAAATTAATTTTTGGCTCTATTCCATTATTTGATCAATATTTACGAATTAAAACAATACCTCTAACATCAGTAGTCCCTTTGAATGCCTGTTTCACGAATCTAATTTATAAAGGCTGGCGTTGCTAGCAGTAAATAGTGATATTTTTAAACTCTTCGCAAAAAATGACAAAGCGGGAAAAACAAAATTATTTTTATTTTGACTTTGTAACTATAGAAATGATCAGGGTAAGGCAACACTTGAAAAAGATTTAAAGTGTCATAAAAATTACAACCAGTATTCTTCTGGGGTCACAGGCAACGCTATGAAGACGGATAATATTCTATATACATATATATATATATATATATATATATATATATATATATATATATATATATATATATATATATTTCAATTAATATTCTATATGGAAGGTTAATATTACATTCTTACTTAAACTAACATTGACTTTTACAGTTTACTTACGTTTAAATCATTTATCACTACATCCCATTTTCCCTGTTCCGGATAAGTTTCAAACCCAGGCAATAAGAAGAAGAAGATCATGAGCATTAAATAGATTATCCTCCTGAATGTCTGCATTTTGTAATCTGCAAACTTGACAAAATGCACTAATCAATCTTTTCCAAGTTTTATGTTCTATGAAAAATATCTAGACTGGTGTATTTCAATTGCTTTTTAAAAATAGTTAATATATATTTTAGGAATATTTAATGAATCAAAGAATCTTATAAATATATTTACTAACACTTTAAATATCTGCCTATTTTCTGTTATTTATACATGTTTATAGCTTTTAAATCTAAAATATTTATATATGTCTTAAGTTACTGTAGTATTTTTGCTTGCCTAATTTGCAGTTATTGCTACTTTGCTAGATGCATAATGCTATATTCTCAACTGTCAAACACACATCATAAATATAGTTTAGTTCACTCTTGCCAACACATTTCTTAATCATACTTTCATTTTAAATGTCTTGTAAATCCTAAGATAAATGCCATCAGAAATAGGAAGAAGAAATGGATAGGACACATTCTAAGGGGGTAAAGTTTACCAAAGGAGGTCATAGAAATTAGAATGGAAGGAATGAGAAGCAGAGGCAGACCGAGATTAGGAATGTTAGATCATTTAACTATCTACCCATTTGTGGACATGAAGAGGAAAGGAAGACAGAGAAGAGTGGAAATGTTATATTCCATGGACCTGCCAGTAGGCAGTAAACAAAGAGAGAGATCAATCCTAAGAACATTTCTACAGAACTTTGCTTTTACATTTGATCACTCTTCAGTGTCTTTATTTAAAATGAAAACGCTTTCCTAGGCTACTTTACTTTGCACTGTTAATCCGTAGGATGGATTGCAATAATAATAGTTACATTAATATATTAATTTAGTCACAGAAATGGCTATATATCGCCCGAAATTGTCGTGGCGACAGCAGTTGAATTCATTATCAGCAAACATTTCTTAAGTAATGTCAGGCATGAATTAATTGATTAGTTTAATCTTTTAGATATAATAATAATAACAACAATTAGAGTGCTACAGTCATCAATGACAACATCGAGTACTATAGAAAAAAAATCAAGCTGGCGAGCAAAAAGAAGGCCCAAAAATGATGCAAATTCCAAAATCCAGATAATCAGTCCAAAGTAGAGAGAATTAAAGAAAAGGAGGCTTAGGCACAGGTCGCTGCTCATGGACACTGGATGGAAAAGAGAGATGGAAAAGATAGGACTTCAACTGCCTATGGAACTGATCACAGGAAAGCAAAGGCCGATGTGATTCAAGTGAAGATTTCCGAAGATTGTATGGACGAGAATTCCAGATCTGTGGTGCAGCATGTTGGAAAGAACGATTAGATAGCTTAGAGCGCGAAGGTATGCTAGGTCTCACAAGAGTAATTAATTTAGAAGACCGAGTAACAGCAGGCTGCATCACTTTAATCAAGTGAGACATACAAGTTTGTCCAGGGATGGTGATGGACTTACAGGTTAACGAAGCTATTTTGTAAATGATATGCTCTTTAATCTTTAGCCAGTGCAAAGACTTCAAAATAGGCGTAACATATGAGTACTTGGAACTACAAAAAATTGCTCGTGCAAGAGAATTCTGAACAAACTGCAACCGATCAATCTCACAGCCAGGGAGATTTAAAAACATGGAATTGCAGTAGTCCAATTTTGATTGCACAAGAGCAGCACCAATTGTAGCAGCTGTCTCATGTGACAAATATGGACGTATTCGACGAAGATCACGAATATGAAAAAACATGCTTGTGCAGTTTTAGATATGTATTCATGGAAGGTTAGGTGTTTATCAAGGATAACACCGAGATTTCTCACAGAAGAAACAGGTGATATTTTAATACCCGAAGATAATGAAAGAGTTTTACCATTCAGCTTCAGAAGCTGTTTTTAGATATTGAATTCGCACTTTTTTAGATAATGAATTCGCAATGCATGAAGCAGAGTCTATTACAGCTGATCAGATTTTGCTCCGGCTTTATAGCTCCCGATGTTGAATAAGTAACTAAAAAGTGAGGAGTGTCATACCTGCGCTTTCTCAGCTAAATATAAAATATTACATGGTATATTAATATGGTATATTTTCCTTGGAGTATGAGTGCTCTTCAATTTGGTTTGCTATTTGAATTTGGTTCTCATGTTTGTTTAAGCCATTTGCAAGGTAAAAAGTGAAAAGTACCGGGCTTAAGCAATCTCCTTGTGGTATTCCTATATTAGTTTCAAACTCATTTCCATTCTTTACTCTTAAAATTACATCATCAATGATAAGTTTTATTAAATGCAGTTCGTCCTAATCAATTATTTTACTTAAATCCTCTAATAATTTATTCCTACTGACAGTATCAAACGCCTTACTCTTGTCTAGAAGCATGACTTCTATTTCTGAGTTTTTGTTTGTTATTGCTTTTTTGATAAGAAATTTTAATGTTAGGACGTGCTCAGTGGTACTTCTGCCTGGTCTGTAGGCGGCCTGAGTAACTGGTATTATTTTGTCTATTTTATTGTATATCCTATTTATCATTACAATTGACAGTATCTTTCGGATAAGATTTAACAAGATTATAGGTCTCAATTTGCTGCATGTGCCTTTTACTTTTCCTGATTTTTGTAGGGATACTAGTATTCCTAGTTTAATCTCTTCTGGATATTTTCCTGTTTCAGCCATTTTATTGAATATTTTTGCAATTTCATTGTAAATTTTTTCAGGACAGTTTTTTAGTTCTTCTGATGTGATTTCATCAGATCCTTGGCTTTTATTTGTTTTTAATTTCCTAACAGCATTTTTTATTTCATCTGTAGAGAAAGGTATCTTCATTTTTTCAGGTTTAATTTCAGTTAATATTTCTGCACTTTGGTTGCAAAATATATCTTTGAAGTGTTCAGTTATTTTTGTATTTATTACATTTTCATTTTGTATTATGTTACTGTTTTCTCTTAAAAATAGTTTTTCTTTTGGTTTTTGTCTATTTATCTTTCTCAAGACTTTGAACAGTTTGATAGAGTCGTTTATTGTGTTTGCGAGTTCTTCTATTTGTCTTTCTTCTTTTTGACTATTTTCAATTTTTATTTCTTTATGCAGACATTTCATTACGGCATTTCTTTCTTTCTTCATTTTATTTTTCAAGTTCTCATTTGTTGTGGATTCTATTATATTTCTTATGTCTTTTTGCTTTGCAGTGAGTTTACTAATTAAAGGGTTTACTATGTATTTTTTATCTGCATGCTTTTCTTCTGATTTGAGATATTTTATACTACTATTTTTTATTATTTCTGAAAGATTCTTTCAGCTTATTTCTTCACTTTCTTCTACAAGTTTATCATAATCATGTTGTATATTAACTTGGAATTTTTCTTTGATATCATTGTCACTTAGTTTTTCCAGATTTAGTATACAGACATTTTTTCTTATATTTGGTTTTATTCTTTTATATATTTTTTCAAATTTTATTTGACATATTACTAGTTTATAATCTGTATCTGTCCAATGACCACTATAAGATCTGCTATTTTCTATCATGTGTTTGTTTTTATTTGTGTAATGATATAGTCAATTTGATTTGTTTTTGATCTAGTGTTTACTGATTTTGATTGACTAGTCCATGTAGCTCTGTGGGCCATGTTGTGTTGAAATAGAGTGTTTGATAGTACTAGACTATATTTGTTACAGAATTCTAGTAGTTTTTCTCCATTACTATTTATTATCCCCTTACCAAATTTTCCCATATTTTCTGGGTATGTTTTAAATCCAGAGCCCGTTTTTGCATTGAAACCTCCCCCTATTATGATGTTTGTTCTATTACTAAATTTATTCATTATACTTTCAAGTTTTTCATAAAATTTGTCTCTAATTTCTGGTTGTTTTTCACTTACAGGTAAAGTAGGAGCATAGGCGCTTATGATGACGTATTTTTCATTGTTTAGTTCACAGCTAAAATAACAAATTCTATCGTCTACTATTGTGAAGTTTCCATGTAAATCTTTTTCTGTTATTATTCCTACCCCACTAGTTGATTTTGTTCCTGAGTTTTATATGTTAAATTGATAATTTTGTATCGAGGTTATATATGTTATATCTTCTGTTTTAGCATGCGTTTCTTGTATTGTCATAATATCTAATCTGTACTGTTAAAATCATTTGCTATCATCTTACGTTTTATATCATAGTTGAAATCTCTACCATTTAGACTGCCTATTCGATGCATATTTGTTATTTATATTTGTTATCTACTATTTAAGTCTAAAAAAGAGCATCTAGATACGACCAAAACATAAAACTCGGTTTCGTCTCTCAATCCCAGAAAACCCCTTTAGCGATCCTAAAACCCGACTAATAAGAAAAATCCTAAATACCGACTACTAAGAAAATAAACATGGGAAATCAAATGTAAACATAAACACGTAGTGAATGTGGCAGAGTTGCCAGCTCACATATACAAAATCTTTTGCAACAATTTGAGTTGAATACCTTATAGACCTTTTATAAAAGGTGTTTACTTTGAAAAATCAGCTTATGTATTGTTTCATTCGTTGGAGCGGCGCCACGGTGCATCTTAAAATTGATTGTTTTGTGGAAGGCATCTGCAATGTAATATATCCTTAAAACGCAATATTATCCTCTCTGGATATTCTATCTAGACATATATTAACTGTAAATTAAGACATGTTTATCATCATTTGACAAGAAATTGAAATATATTTTTTTGTAATTATCTAAAATATCATTCTATTACTAAATGAACAAATACATAATAAATGTATACGAATATGTAGAATATTGCCAGCCGGCAATAGAAGCACACACCCTTCCCCACTCTCCCACTAGGCTTTGTTTATTACGTGAACAGAGTTACCGCTGCATATTATAAAAGGTCTATAGCTCATAGAATAGTTGAATACCTTATAGCTTATTGATGCTGTCATATATAAATATATATATATATATATATATATATATATATATATATATATATATATATAGAGAGAGAGAGAGAGAGAGAGAGAGAGAGAGAGAGAGAGTGAGAGAGAGAGAGAGGTGCAGATAACGTCATGAAGTTTTAAATGACAGATCCTGAGATGAATTGAATCCTCGTGGGTTCGAATCCCAGCCGCGCTGATCTTAGAGTAACATCTCGGACATTCACTGGACTGGCTACACAGAAAATGGACTAAATTGCCTAACGGTTTAAACATGTGGTATTGAAGTCATAGATATCAACGTAGTTGATCATTTCACTATAATTGTGTTGTTATTATTATTATTATTATTATTATTATACAGTATATATATATATATATATATATATATATATATATATATATATATATATATATATATATATATATATATATATATGACTTAGAACGGATAAGAAGTTTCAAATATTTGGGTCATACTAGAACCGATAATGGGAAATATGTGAGACTGAAATATGCAGTAGGATAGCACAAGCAAAAGCGGCCCTTAGGTAATAGGAAAGAACTTTTAACAAAAAGTCTAAAGAAAGACACAAAGATAAAGATAGTGAAACATTGGTATGGACCACGCTGTATGGATGTGAAACATGGACTTTAAGGAAGAAGATATCAGGAAACCTTGGTCATTAAATATATCACGCTCTTATGGCCTATTCCCTTGATATTGTTTAATCTAAAAGAAAAATGTGCGTTTTAGACTCAGAAATATAGCAACGGAAAGTGCTAAATTGTCATTTTAGGTAGGTTTCTCTATAAAATATTAATTTGTCAGTTCAATGAATCAATTTGTATTTAAGTGCAGTAAAATAGATATTTTTATCTTGACTATATATTATTCATAGTTACCCATATTTCTTGAAATTCTGAGAACAAAAATTAAGGTAGTCTGAATCACATTAACGCACCGTTAAATGTCAGAACAAAACTTATCGGCTACACGTTAAACTAGTGTTAATTAAAGCATAAGCCCTAAACCTTTCTGAACAAGTGACATTCGGATCCCTATTTTACAATTAAATAACGAACAGAATATTATATAGTGCACTCATAAAGCGTTCAATCGATCAAACAAACAATCCATAAACTAATCAATAGTTTAATTGATTAATCATCATTTATTCCTTAAGTAATAGTACAAACCATCAGTCGAACATTCTAGCAATCAATCAATCATACATTCATTTCTAAAGCATCGCTATAAAAAATATAATATAGTCTTATATCTGCAAATATTGAATTGAAAAGATCATGCAATAACAGAAATCAGTGCCTACGTTTAACATGCTCGATTTTAGGATACCAGTTAGGCAAGTCACTTATTTAGTCTAGTCACGTGTTAATCAAGTCGCTTGTTAGTCACTTGTTAGTCAAGTCACTTGTTACTCAAGTCACTTGTTAGTCAAGTCACTTGTTAATCAAGTTACGTGTTAATCAAGTCGCTTGTTAGTCACTTGTTAATCAAGTCACTTGTTGCTCAAGTCAGTTGTTAGCCTAGTCACTACACGTGGGTTGACGTGACTTAAATATGTGCCTGCAGTTGTCACAAAGCTTTCAAGTTCAATATGTTGACGTACTGCATTAAGTACTTAATGCGACAATACTGCAACATATCACGACATGAGGTATGACAAGTTATTTAAAGATAAACACAAGTATATGCCATTAATCACTATCTCTATAGATCAATTGTGAGTAATTGATATTAGTACCACATCGCTGTTGACGCAGTAAAGTACATGTATATGGCACTTACAATTAATAATTATTTTTAAAATGTCCCTGACATCATCCTAGTATGAGGAAACGAACGTTAAACTTTATTATTATAATTATGAAAATGACATGTGCATTACACTGTATTGCACATGTCATTCATGGCAAGTCATGTCATTCCTAGATCTTCCAGTGTTTGCGAAACAAACAAAAGCAGATATTAATATCGCTATATCCTAGATTAGATATCATCACTACGGTAATGATATCAACAATATTATGCTAACCATGACCATTTTCTTCACTTTTCTACGTCCGCTTTGCTCGCCTGTCATCTGAACAGATGGAGCACTGGTGAACTTCTCAGTAACTAGTTCCCTAATTGATGAATGTATTTAGAGGCGGTGCAAGTCTCGACACAATTTCATCAGTTCTTCTTTGTACATTACAGACTGACACATTAAAAATTCACGTCGCTAATCAATTAGCATTTGATTAACTCAATAGACAAACTAGAATTAATTAATTTGGGTTACATCCTAAACTAAACAAACCCAGGAAGAGAATCCGAAGCTATCGTCCAATAAAATATAAGTGACTTACGGGATCATGGAGGTACTCACCATTTTATTTTTTCGATTTACATGCGATTTGTATATATGCGCGAAAATTACATTTGTTTATTCCGCTTGATTTAATCGTATATTAGATTGATCTATCTTTCTATTAGATGTAACTATCGTAGCCTCCGACGTAAACTCGACTGATTAGGGTATCATAATCATCATCATCATCATCCTCATCATCATCGTCGTCGTCGTCGTCGTCGTCGTCGTCGCCATTGCCATCGTCATCGCCATTGTCAACGCCATCGCCATCGCCATCGCCATCGTCAATCGTCATCGGCATCATCATCATCATCATCATCATCATCTTTTTCTTCTTCTTCTTCTTCTTCTAGTTCTTCCCTAGATTCCCAGTTTAACCAGGATCGGGATACGAATAGACCCTCTCCAATCCTCTCTTTACGTCCCACACCTATCACAATTGCCCATACCATTCCATTCGCTTAAAGTTTATAGCAACTGATTAGCATATAAATATACAAATCCCGGTGTTCTCGTACACTTATAAAATTAAATAATTTTGCACATATTGATATAGTCGCACATCAATTATAGTTATCTAACGAGTCTTTTTATATGCGAGACTAATGTAACTTCACTTCTATCAGCTGCAATTCGTTCATATGCTCTTCTGGAATCCTCTGACAGAAGACTTCAAATATCGGTTGTCTTTATACGTCTACAAGTAGAAAAATACAACATTGTCGCTTGTTAATTCGATGAATCCAACGTGACATCAGTTATAGCGAAATAATCATTATCACTGTTAATACAACCTAATCGTTAGAAGTTCACAAACTTTGAGTACATAAGTTAAGATCTGTTTAAGATTCTACAAGTATATATACAAGTATGAATATCCAGGATTTAATATCAGATCAGCGATCTCAGGAATCGTTCCCGTAAGAGCTCAATCATTTATCACTATTTAGGCCTATATAAAAAATTGTTTAACCGTTGCCATGTTTAAACCTTTAAGCACCCGAGACTCTTCCTGTGATAAAAGAATAACCAAGATGTACTGTCGGATCAATCGAACCTATGGCATTGTAGTTTGATACATTTCAGGATAAACTATTTAAAATTTCATTTATTTATTTTATTTAGATAATTATTTTATTTATTTATTTTATTTAGATAATTCGATACGCACTATACAATATTACGATACGAAGTATCAACATAGTAGTTGGACGTAATAGTGCAGAATCAGGGTAAATCAGTGTAAACATAGCACTGGGGCATATGGTACTTACTATGACCCAAAAGCGAAATTTTATAGATATCATATCAATTATATAAATGACAATAACGTCTAGTAATTAAAATGACCTATAGTGTAGCAAAATGATGAGATGATAAATTGACGCAAAAAGTTGACCTATACAGCTGAAGCATGGTAAATGTTAGGTAAATGTTACCTCGTTACAATAACTTTTATTAAATTTTAAAATGAGAAATATTCTAAAATATTATTTACAACGATTGATCAAATAGTGATATAAGTCTTCTTACTTCGGATGACCTTCGATGGCTATGGAGCATCGTGTTTCCACATCAGTCCAATCTCTATCACTCTCCTCGTCCTGTTCATTTCCAATAAGATCTGATGACACCCGTTTGCGTCTGGAATAACAATCATTTCTAACATAATAAAGCCATTTTTAATCTTATCACAGTATTTAAGAGGAGCATGGAATCAGATTTAAGAATCTATATTGACAGATAGGTATGAGTTTACTGCTTACAACAGTTGCTGTAGCGTTTTAGCTCTTAACAATGTTATAATATTAATATAGTAGATAAAATAATTAATAAATAAAAATAAACGAATATTAGTCACATATCAAGATTTTATACAGTAGTATCGCCTATAAGTGCAATATTATTTTAGACTATTTTATTCTTTATCAAAATAATAACACTAAAATTAAAGTCAGACTCCGTACCACAATGGATACCGTCAAAAATAATCTGGATTTAATTCGACCCTACGACCTAAAGCTAATTAGGTAAATATGTTGTCAAATTGGGCACCCAATCAATGGATACAAGGCCTGGAGTCAGATAATAGCTACATAAATATCGGTTTCATGAGTTCTTTGGATAGCTCATGTATACGGGTTAATAATCATATGAGATTATATCCGGCAAATCTATTATCACTTATTGAAATCTCTTTGCAAATTAAATCTTTATCAAATTTCAAGGCATATCTTTAGTTGAATCAGTTGTACAATTCACTGGCAATGCGTATATCAGACTTGTAACTCTAAAAGCGCCTCATTCGAGATTTGAACGTTAAACCTCGTTGTACCTCGAGAGATTACCTTCGAAACTACGTGACCATACTATGCACACTGAACAGCCGTGCTCACGAGCAATACACGTATCATAGTAAAATGATCAGCCATGATAACCATTATAGCGTTATAAAAAATGTAACTGGTATTCAGTTTAGACATTCCATTTTTAAATTATAAGTCCGGTGAATATCGAAGATATCGACATCTGATCAGCTCGACTGGTAAAGCTAAATAAACTAAGGTTTACGTCAGTTTCCTCAGTCGAAAGCGATGTCAGTGACGAGAGAGCCAAGGATTTGAGCCCCGCACATACTGATCCACGGTCGAGTATCTTACCGACTTCGCCACTGGCTTCAGCCATGCACTCTACTTACTCTCAGGAACTGTTTGACTATTCGATAGGTCTCAGAAACAACGAGAAGAGATCTTACCCAGTGGTAGCTGATCCCGGTGGACCGGTTCTCTTGACCACCTCTACATCAGTGAATACCACAGAGGCGCCGCCACCTGGTGTGCTCTTTATGTCTCCCTACGTAGTCAACAATAATACATATTTATATAGTAAAACGGAAAAATTAGAATTATATTAAATAATATTAATTATTCTAAAATAAATTATTCTAAAATAAATTACTAAAAAATAAATATTTAACAGATAAAAGGGAAAAATTGAATTATATTAAATTATATCAATTATTATAAAATAAATATTTATCTGATAAAAGGTAAAAAGTTTGAAGCTACCCCATCCTCTTCCTTGGTTCCCAGTTTAACCAGGATCCGGATAGGAATAGATTTTCTCCAATCCTGTCTGTCCCACACCAATCACAATAGGCCCATACCATACCATTCCTACATTTTCGTAGCAATTCCTGGAGCCTAGGCGCTCACCAACTGAATGCCCTTTCTGACGTTGGTTTGGATCTTATTTTTATGTCGCCTTTTAAAACACGCGCAGTACAAGATTGGTCTATTCTTCAAGCAACCCGGACACAACACAGGGAACTATCATTATTATATAAGCGCGAATAATTTAAATAATTTTGCCGATTTCTACCATTTAAGCAGATACCTACTGTATGTTGAAAAATTGGTGTCAGTTAATTGAGAAATATTATTGAAATTTATTTTTCGTATTTGTAATGAATAATTCAGTAACCTATAGAGAAGAAATTGACATTTAACTAGATATATAATTAATGTTAATGTACCACAACTAATTAATTATGTATTATACAGAAAAGTCAAAAATATCCAGTAGACCTTGACAAATTTAGTGATGACGTCACCCTCGCTATCGACATCCTGATGTGAGAGAAGATAGTTAGTCGCTCTCTCGTCCTTCACATCTCGCTCTGTCAGCCTGGCCACTGATCGGCCTATCTTCATCTGAGGCTGTACCAGCGTCCCTAATCAGTCAATCAAATCAATCAGTTAGTCAATTAGTCATTCAGTCAATCGAGCCATAAGTGAATCAATCGATCAATCAATTAATCATTCAAACAATCATTCAATCAATTAATCAATCAATTCAATCATTCAATAAGTTAATTAATCAATCAATTAATCAGCCAATCAACGAGAGTCAATAAACCGATCAATTATTCATTAATAAAGCAATCAACCAATCAAATTAATTGATATATTGATTGATTTAATAATTAAATTAATCAATCAATCTCTTAACATATCAAATACTATGTCAAACAATTTAATCAAAATAACGAATGGTTAGTCAACTAATGATTCACCAATGAAATCAATCGGTCAACAATCATTCAATCAACTAAATCTATAAGAAATGAAATTGATCGATATACGAAATTCTTAATCAGTTTATTAAGCAGTTGTCGAGGACGAAATTTGCTGTCATCCTTTGACTAGATATACGTTAGTGCAAAAGGATTCTAAATGTGTATCTGATTAGCTGCTTTCGAGAGATGAAACTGACGTTGTCATCAGCTTTACAGATTTTTTTGTCTAAATATAAGCTTCCTTGTAATGGAGATAAAAAATAGACTGTAATATAGAGTCAGTTGCATAGATCAAATGATTATCTAAGTAATGAAGGTTGAATGCATACTCTGATCCTGGAATGCCGTTGCTTTGTGTTCAATCCAGATCGATTCATTTGATCTTGACCTCCGGTGATTCTTCTTCGCCGGAATTGGTTTCTGAAATAAAGAAGCAATTATTGTCAAATTAAGGTGTACTTTATTTGGTAGGTTGAACTAATTTTGATATCTAAATTATTCAAATTAATATCTTGATTCCTTGAATGCGAATAAAATGAAAACAATAGTGATTAAATTGGAACTGAGAGCTGGCAGAACTTTCAAAATATTTTGGACCCCCTTCCATTATACAGGGCCCTTAATATGTCTAAATGGATCCTAACGGGGGAACGCATTTCAAACAAAATGGGAGCTACTGCAACTGTGTTCTCTGCGTCCCCCCACTTTAACCTCTGCTTATATCTATAATACAAACAAGGCTTTAAATTACTTGATATTTCCCATTCGCTATGCTATTATAGTAATTTACGTTAAATTATCTAATGTATTAACTAGGTGGCCGTAGACATAATTTGGATATTCTACTCACCGATTTAGCAGGAGGGGGTGACCGAGCTCTGCCGGGGCGGATTAACCCTCCTCTAGAGTTAGCTTGAGCTATCGCTCGTTGAACTCCTGACCTCTGAGACGGCATCCTAATCTCTTCCCCATCAGCCACAAATCCTGAATTAGCAATGTCCGCCTCTGATCTGCCAGGGATTAGATTTGATCTGAGGGCGCCAGTGGGAGTGAATTTTCCCCCAGGGAGGGCGACGCCCCCAGGATTTGCCCTTCGAAATCCGGCGGTACTTGATTGGCTGGTGTTAACGTCCGTATCTGAGTTGATGATGTTGCGCAGAGTGTCGAGTTTCTGCTGCTTAGATCTCAGTTGAGCTGCTGTCTCCTCCTTCACCTTCCTGCGAACTATCTCCTACATCAATCAATCAATCAATCAATCAATCAATCAATCAATCAATCTATCAATCAATGAAGCGGACAACTAATCAAACAATCAATAAATCAGACAACTAAACAATCAATCAATCCATCAATCAACGAATCAGACAACTAAACAATCAATCAATCACTCGATCAATTAATCGCTCATATAATCACTCAATCTATCCATCAACAAATCCATCAAACCACCAATCCATCAATCACTAAATCAGGCAGTCTATCAATAAATCAATGGATAAATTAATATAGATTTCTGTTGAGCAGCTACTCTTCTTAAAGCTTTTTTGCATTTTAATGCGCAAATGAACATCTATCAGACATCAATTTTATCTCAAAATTAGTTTAAGCTTATAAATAAAGTATGAATATCGATTTTTTTTCAAAAAGAGACCTACGTCAAGGGTATGAAGCCAAATCTATCTTTCAAAACACAAACTCTGACAGATAAATTTGTGTTGTCTCTTTCTATATGAAGTTTATACAGTAAGTCAATATTTGTTGTCTTTATAGACTCAGTCTATATAGTTGAAGTAAACAAGTAAAATGCAGGAGAATATCTCACGATGTTGTGGTTGTATTTCTGTTCATTGGCAGCGAGTTTAGCGTTGTAGTCCAGTCTCAATCTGTCCTTCTCCAGTCTCTCTTGTAGACACTTCCAGCTCTTCTCACCAACCTGAGCAACAACAACGAGAGATCAACACAACTCAAGAACAACGAGTAACACAACTCAAGAACAACGAGTAACACAACTCAAGAACAACGAGTGATACAACACAAGAACAACGTGTGATATAACACAAGAACAACGTGTGATGCAACACAACTCACTGTAAAATTTATCAGATTGATAATAGAAAGAGACAGATGGGAGCGGGACTTAACTGTGTGTCAATAAACGAAGTTAAGCATCGTCGAGCTCGATTAGTACTTGGATAGGAGATCACTTTATAATACCGAGTGCTGAAAGCCTTCAATGAAAAAATCACAGGGGTGTTGGAAGGGCTTTATGAACTTCGCAAAAAATCAATATGCAACGATTACTAATAACGACAGATAGAAATGAGAAAATAGCGATAACTACAAAACAGAAACAAAAAAACTCCTGCGGTATGCGATGTGTGCAATCATGTGAACAAAAAATTTCAAAAATGAGCTCACATATTAAGTCAATTGAATACGATATCAGTAATTGTATACTATACATATACGTATGAGTATGCTAAAGAATTAGAATTCATTTTATATCATAGATATAGATATAGAGATTGATATTTAGCAAATGCACTATAAAGAACTTTGCAAAAGAATGTAAATTGTCATGCGGTTAAGTAGCAAAGTAAAGAGAGTGAGGGAGAGACAGTGAGAGAGAGAGAGAGACAAAAAAGAAAGTTAAAAAATCCCTTGAGTGTTGGAAGATTGTTCTTAAATCCGCGCATGCTGCCATCAGTGTACTATAAAAGGCCACCATGACTATTAACTATGGAGAGAAAAGAGGAAATATCAAAAACACAAAAACATCAACTAAGAAAGGACACTTTGTAAACACGTGCGGTTTTATGTGTGTATCCATACGACTAAAATTACTTATCTTCTACTCATGTGTATCTAATATTATAATATATGCTACTCAAATTACTTATCTGCTACTAATTAAATATGTTGCAACAATTTGAAGGGATGCATGCCTTCCAGAAGGCTGTATAATTATGTCCATACTCATCATCATCATTTTCCCTTGAATCCCAGTTTAACAAAGATCAGGACAAGAATGGACCTTCTCCACTCTTCTCTGTCCCGCACCACATCATCAGTCGATCCTCTATTAAACGTTTTCATTCGCATTACGCATCAATGTAATTTATGAAATTGCCTGTCAAGTACAGCAGACGGAAAATAGTAGTCGGCTTACCTCTCTCTCCAACTCCAACCTCTCCCTCTCATAGATGGCGACCTTCTTCTGCAGTTGATCATTGGACTTCCTAAGTTCTGAGTTCTCCTTTTCCAAGTCCTCCAGGCGTGCTCTAAATCCTTCTTCTTCAGGTTTCAGAAACATCCATAACAAACTATTATAGTACTGCCATTGAAAATATAAAACATTATACATTATCAAGCTAAAGCCAAGCCATTAAAGTAATAGTGAAAAGATCAGATAAACGTTAAAAAACTCAATCCGTAGACTTATTCTAGGATATTCGGTGACGCTCCATCAAAATCTAACGAATCAATATTAATTTCAATTTGAGAAATCGATTGTCAAATTACTGGATAACTTATAGATTAGTAACTATTATTTACATATATCAGTAACAACCCGTGTTGTGTCCGGGACACTAAAAAATTGACAAACCGTTAGCTGTACATAAGAGGCGAATAAGCAAGTAAGAGGCGACTAAGCAAGAAGTGAAGAAGGCAACGGGAAACCACATCAAAGCAGTATTTTTCCCAAACCATAGGCTACATAAATCATAGATAGGCTAAGGCACTGCCTCTTGTGAAGTAATTAGCTGGCTAATGTATGGAGTCCTCTTGATGGAGCGTGAAAGCAGACTCAGTATGGATATGTACATTAAACCTGTCATTTAGCAAAAGATTACAGAGAGAGAGATATCAGTTGCGATAAATTGATTAATATATTCAATATTGTAACAATATTGTAGCAATTTTGAAGTATAATTCAAGAAACAATTAGATATAATATAAATAATATATAACTATAATATAAAAACAAGTTAGAAACATAGTTTTCTGCATATGGCTGGAGCCAGTGGCAACGTCGGTAAGATACTCGACCGCGCATCAGTATGTGCGGGGTTCAAATCCTGGGCTCGCTCGTCACTGACACCGTTTCGAGTGAGGAAACTGACGTTAACCTTAGCTTTACCAGCTTGATAGAAGATCATATCGTACATACATTTGAATTCTAATGTTTTGTCCAGGTCACTAAAATGGAATAGATTAAAGATATACTGCAAACGAAAGACAGATGATAAAGCACGAACTGCGAAAAGAATTGAGTAACCACACCTGTCAAACCTTACTTTACTCAAGCTATAATCACATTTAAGTTTAATAGAGACAAAATATTCGTATTCGAATAAACTTTATAGTTGTATATTACTCCTAAATGATCGATCGAGCACGAAAGCAGAGTGCTACTATTAATACATCGAACCAGCAATTTCATGAAACTAAAAGAGATGGAAAGAGAAGAGAGATAGAGTGATAGAGATACTTTGAACCTGAGAGAGGAGAGACAAAGAGAAAGAACATAAATATAACGGTACACTGGGTCAGGAAGCACAGCTGCTTGTTTAAGACCCATTTCCTCCTTCCTCTCCATGGTTATTAGTAATCGTTGCCTTTTGATGGCGCATCAATTGCAGCCGGCGCGGATTTAAGAATAACCTTCCATCACCCTGGAATTTTTTTCTTCCTGAGCTTTAACTAACACTCGGTCTTCCAAGGTAGTCATCCACAAAGTACTAACCGAGGTCGATGCAGCTTAACTTGGATAATTGACGCGCAACTAAACCGAATGCGCTAATCCTGCCGTCGAGTGCGCTAATCCCGCCGTTAGAAGAGAGGAGAAAGACTGACATAGTGATCGAGATAAATATACCGATGATAATACCTTTGAGGGTTAGATCCGCAAGTAAGGTTGTTCGACACATTTCCCTCTGCATTAGGAACTGACAAAGATAGTAGTAGGAACTTTCGTCATTGTAGTTAAATTCCTGTATCAATAGAAAAGCGAACTTTTTCTAATCCCGATCCCAGTTAAACTGGGATTCAAGGGAAGAAGGTGATGATGATGATATGATGATTATATACGAACTAATCAACATGTGTAATTCAATAACGACTAGTATTATGATCAGAAAGAAATCAGGCACTCTGTTGTTTGTATCTTCATCAATCACAGAAAAAATATATTAAGAATATTGAGCTTGTTGTTAACAGTTGATACCAGCTTTTAACAGCTACTAGTACAACACCGAAATAATTGGGACATGTAATTTACTCGGATTCATTAGAATAAGTAAAAAGGCTGGTAAAGCTAAGGTTAACGTCAGTTTCCTCACTCGAAAGCGATGTCAGTGACGGGCGAGCCCATAATAAGTATAAGTACAAGTCAAGTATAAGTCAAGCAAATAGAGCACAAGATTATAGATATGAGAGGATTAGCCATATATTCATAGAGATTTAACCATATAATTTAAACACCAAGATTCTAAAATTATCTGCACAGTTCATCTCAGCACCTTTAAGCCATATTATTAACCTATCCTTCCAGGTAGGTCACTTTCCAACCAATTTCAAAGTATCTAAAGTTATCCCAATACCTAAAAATGAAAGTCTGGACAATAAGGAAAATTATAGACCGATCTCATTTTTAAGCAACTTAAGCAAAATATTTGAGAAAATTAAGTATGAAAGAATTTCTAATTTTTTAATAAGAATGACATCTGGTATGAAAATCAATTTGGCTTTAGATCTGGCCACTCCACTGTCGACGCACTTTTTAGCTGTACCAACATGATATGCAATGAAAAAGGAAATAAAAACTTTGTTATGGGCTTATTTTTTGATTTGACAAAAGCGTTCGATACGGTCAATCACAGTATATTGTTAGATAAATTATGGCACTATGGTGTGCGGGGTCTTACACATACTTGGTTCAAATCTTACCTTTCGGGCCGATTTCAATACACAGTTATAGATGATATATGCTCCTCTGTGTTACCAGTTGATGTAGGTGTCCCGCAAGGCTCTATACTAGGCCCTCTCTTGTTTTTAGTATATATAAATGACATTCAACATGCCTCGAGCATAGGATGTCTCAAACTTTTTGCAGACGATTCTAATTCTTTTGTTTGTGCCAAAAATCTACCAGATCTGTTTAATAAAGCTAACATTGAATGCATACTAATTAGTGATTGGTGAAAAAGTAATAGGCTAACTATTAATTACTCTAAATCGGTTTTTATGATATTTTTTCCTACTGAATTTTGCGAGACCAATATATCAGAAAACAATCTTTCAATTACAGTTGATGGAAAATCCCTATCAAGAGTAAAGGTAATTAAGTTTTTAGGTGTTCTTATCGCTGAAAAGTTAACTTTTGCCGAACACATTAAATCAGTGACCTGCAAAATAAATAGTGTATGTGGTATGTTATATAAACGCAGATTATATTCCGATAAATTGCCGCAAAAACTTGTATTTCTGTCTTGTATACAGTAAAATATCTTATGGTTTAATAGTGTACGGGAAAAACACGAATAAGGCCCTACATGCTCTACACATAGCGAACAACAGAGCTCTGAGAAGTCTACAATTTCAAGATAGGCTGTGCAAGACTAAACTACTTTACGCAAATTACAATACTCTACCGATATATCAATTATATAAGTTTCTCTCTGCCAACTTGATTTATAGGTGTATTTTCTCTGAAGGCTCGATGTCTAAGATTATCAGCGATATGATTAAATCAAATCTATCAAATAGTGGGTATCATACCAGGCTTTCATTAACTTGTTATCTCTCTTCTCCTACGAATCATGCAAACTACTTGACAAATGTCTTTGAATGTTGTTGTATATAGAACTCTATTCCTGATGAAATTCGTAACTTAAAGTCATATATTTTAATCAAACGATATTACAAAAGTTTTCTTATACATTCGTAACAGTGTTTCCTGTCCGCTCTTGGCGGAATAGTTAGCCATTTTGCTATGATTGCAAATTCATTTTTCGTATGTTCATATTTTCTAATTTTAGTAATTTTACTAGTGTGTTGGTTATTTGCTGTTTGCAATTTTTGCTGTTATACTTCATATTTTTGCTAGTCTGCAGACATGTAGTTTTAAACTACCAATATCATTTCTTGGACTTATTTCCTGTGGTGGTCAGCTAGATAGAGCACCTTGTGCCCTCTCTGATGGCCACAAGATTCATTGAATAAGATGTTAGTGTTTTGACTTGAGATTTAGGTGTCTAATGCATCTATTTATTTGTTCATGGATATGATGTTTGCATGATATGTCTGTGTGCTGTGATTTGTCTTATATTTTTTACTTTTTTACTTCGGTTCTAATAAACTTCACTTCATTGACCTGAAAGTATATACTTTAAGGTCCATTTGATACTAAATTGTCAAACTACTGTGAGATTTGCAGGGCGAACGCTTTAACATGCATTACTTAGTCATTAGGATCATAGCTCTAGTGTTTTAAGTTGTTTGAAAGGAAGTGGTGAGCTTCTGACCTTGACGTTGAACAGATGTTTAAAGAAGAGATTAATTGTTTCCTGTCCGAAATTCCGAAATGTCTTACAAAGACATTTACGTTTTTGTAAGCTGTTAAATCACGTGTATTAAACTCTATTCAAATGTAACCACTGTTTACCTCGAATGCAGGAAGATTTGGACCCAAATTGTAAAACAATCTCGGAGCTAATCCTCTCGTGCCATCATCATCTGTAACAATCATTTTGTATATATTATAATTGATAATAGACTAATAAAAATTTTTAGCTATAAGTAATCGTTAAATAATTTTAAAGAAAAATAAAGCATAAATAAGGATAAATAAATACAATAAATTTATTCAGTTTAAGAATTTATTTCACTTTAACCGTCTGAGCGAGAGGGATATGTATTTATCACAAAATCAAGACTAATATAAATTCAAACTATTAATTTGTTAATTGTCCAGCGAATAGAAATACTGAATATCTAAATTTATCATTTGTATCTGCATCAATAAAATATGACAATAACAGTTTCTTTTTGAAACCGACCCCTACGCTACCTAAGAGGTTAAAATAAAGATAATTTTAAAAAAGAGTTTAAAAGTACTATAAATTCAAAAGATAATTCTGTTAGGACATATTAGTCATTAATTTAATCATAAAGGGAACCAATTGATTGAGCAATTGAAGCGTTTATTAAGCTTAGATTAAATAATTGAATGTTGAAATATTGAGTAATCACCTTCAGCTGGATTTACTTCTAAATCTTGAGGAGATTCTGCCAGCTCTTGAATCAGCTTTTGATGAAGTAGACGTCGACCTTGAGGAAAACCGAGATCAACTTTTATGTCCTGAGCTCTGCTTATTTGAACTTCCTGTGTCAGCTCAGCAAACTTCATTACTTGCTAAACAATCAATCAATAAATCGACGCTTATTTTAACTACGTTTATGTTCTCCATTGTATGTTCAAGATAGCTCTATATGGTATTGAAATTTATGGGAATGCTTCGTTTAGTGCGATACACCCTCTTCATGTGTCTATTAACAGATCGTTACGCACTCTGCAGTACTTGAGCAGATTCTGTACTACTAAGATTCTTATGTTAATTTCAATGTCTTGCCTATTCTGCTGCAGTATAAACTTTCAATTGGTAAATTATAGGGTGTCGCATAAGTTCGTATACCGTTTTCAAATTGCATTAACTCTGGAACTACTTAACCGTTTTAAACCAAATTTGGACAGTATGTAGACACGATAAATAAAATATATGGGTACAATTTAATTTGTAATCGTACAAGTAATTAAGTAGAAACTGAAATTTTTCTGAATGACGTCACATTTTCGCAAAAACTAATATTTTATAGTATTTCCTTTTTGCTTAATGACAGCGAGTATTCTATCCGGCATAGATTTGATTAATGTCTGAAGTATTTCCACTTTCACTGATCTCCAAGCTTGTTGTAGACGACGTTTCAGCTGCACAACATTCGTGGGCTCTGGATCGCGGTAGACACTAAACGACAGAATACTCCACAGGTTCTCGATAGGAGAAAGGTCTGGAGAGTTCGGTGGCCAGTCCTTCGGCTTAATGTACGATGGAATGTTGTCTTCCAACCATCTTGTTGTTTTGGCTGATGTATGACATCTTGCACCATCCTGTTGAAAGATGCCAAGGTCATTGTCATTGAACAGCTTTACTCGAGTAACGTTGCCGCCGGTTACGATTCTTTGAAACGCTGGCTTGACGAGTTTATCCAGTATGTTTACAATGTAATAATCCGAGTTAAGTCGTGTACCGTTCGGAATGAAGTGCAGACTCGTTAATCCGTGTGCAGTCATTCCGCCCCAAACCATAACCGAGGGACTGAACTTCATTTGAGCAGCGGGAGGAACATTACTCTCCTGTGATCCCCACACAGTGTCGTTCTTGGGATTGGGTATGTAAAACACTTTGAAGGGTGACTCGTCAGTAAACAGAACATTTGACCAATCCTGAACAGTCCAATTACGATGATCACGCGCAAACTTAATACGTTTCACCTTGTGAGCATCAGTCAACAGTGGAATTTTTTTGCGACGCCAGTTCTTCCACTTCAGGTCATTAACCATGTATCTGCGAATTGTGTCCTTAGAAGCACGTTCATTACGAATTTTCAGTTGATTTGAAATACGGCGCAAACTCTGTCCACGTCTGTATTTTGCGGATTGGATGAGACGCTTGGCTGTATTAGACAGTATCTTCGGACGTCCACTACGTTTCATATCCACTAGTTTTTCGTCAAATTTGCTTCGACCTACCCACTTCGTAACCCAACACTTACTCCGATTTAACTTTTGTGCAATACATTTATGCGAATATCCTTCTTTAGCCAATACTACTGCCTGTGCACGTAATTGTATTATTTTAATTTTATCCATATTATAAATTATACGCGGCCTCATCGAACAATAACATTGACACGTTGATTAGCCTTGACTGCGGTCCTGGACGACAACATCAGGTAATTTCCAGGCACGCGCTGCATGCAGCCACAGCGTGTCTCTAGCTGCGCCAGTCAGAAAATGGGTCACATTGCGCGACAGCGCCGTGTGACGTCATTTCCAGGTCTAATGAAAATAAACTTGCACCAACATCTAATTCACATCTATTATACACGAATACGAAATTTTATGAACATGCGACCTTTACTAGCCGAATTACTGCAATTTGAAAACGGTATACGAACTTATGCGACACCCTATAATATATAAATGCTTATATTACGAAGGAGTTATGTCAAATTCAATCAAAGAAATGTTCAATTTCAACGTCTCTCAGCACTCATACTCCACCAGACAATCCTTAACTAATTATCTTTCAATTGAGCCCAGCGCGACCATGTTTAATTCAGTTGTATACACCTGTTGTTGTATTTGGAATAATATTCCACTTAATATTCGTAATGCTTCAACCATGAATTCGTTTAATAAATTATACAAAGATTATTTAATGAATGGTTGGTGATCAATAGTTAGTTATTTTAAATTTCATCTACACATGCAATATTTCATTTACATATGTACCTTTACTTTTCTATTGCTGTGCATGCGTATTAATGTTTGCTCGACTTTTGCCTTCATTTGATTTTATAACGATTTCTTTTGCTAGTATCTTATAATATTTTCATGTTGCATTTCTACAAAACATCCTATGAGTACGTCGTGGTGTTCAGCTAGATAGGATACTGTGTATCTTCACTGATGGCTACTCGTACTCGTAATATGTACCTTTACTTTCTATTGTTGTGCATGCTTATCAATTTTTTCTCGGATATTTGCTTTCATTTGATTTTTGTATGATTTCTTTTGCTAGTGTCTGATGATTTTTGCACGTATGTTGTTTGTCAGTGATTTAGTGTTGATGCTGAAATAAAAACACATATCTCTCTCTCCCTCTCTCTCTCTAATCGACCAACACTACACTAGTTTTGGTTTAATGTATAATAAACTTTACACTTCTCGCTGATTTTCTTAGACACATGTCGAAGAGATTTCAAACAAACTTACATATATAGTACATTGTATCCCTTTTCCCATCATAGAAATAATCAATCTACCTTGACCATTTTTGGATCACCGGACTGGCTTTCATTTAGGACCTTACTTCTCCTCAGCACATTTCTTTTGCAGATTGGTCTGGGTGAATTGATCTGTAGTGATGAGTGATGTTGGGGACGTCCCAGACATCATCCCTGGATGAGAAAACGGACTTTGAACCTTTATTATTATTATTATTATTTTACCGTCATATTTTACTTGATATATTTCCCCTTTTTTCATTTAAAACTGGTTAGAAAAGCTATTTATGAATTTGTAAACTTAAAAGACGTAAGCCAAAGCTTAACGTTAGCTTCATGGTCCTCGATGGTGTGATGGACACAGACGACGAGTTCTGATTTCGGACTGCAGAAGAGTTGATCAGATGTAGTCGAACACTTTACCAATGAGCCACTTAAACAGTTCTGAATGCCATTTGTCAGCAGAGCGTGAAAATATCAATTGCAGGTTTAAATCAATTAATAATTCAGTCATTTATTACTCATCTGAAATTTTTGTTACCATCAGTTAATACAATGAATATTATTAGTAAACAGCCTTACCACAGTCTCTTCATATTCTGAAGCCTTAGGATTGACGCATATGATCATTCGCACTTTACCCTCTCCATCAAAGAAATTCTTAAATAAATGCGTTAATCTTGAATCGCGGTAAGGCACCATCTAAATTAATTAATCAATCAATCAATCAAACAGTTAGACATTCAGTTAGTCAGTCAGGTAATCAGTCACTCAGTCTGCCAATCTCTCAGTCATGCAGTGTAACTATAGTAAGTTCCTATTTTACAAATGCACTTGACTCTTCGGAGAGGGCAATTTACTAATAGATCAACTGTAAACTGTGTTGTAAGAGTGATCTGATCTGAGGAAGGAAACGAGAAACCTCCTCAGAAGCCGTTATTCCCAAGCTATAAGCTACATTAAGGCCTTATTAAGCATAGCCTTTTGAGAAAAGATTAATTAGTTAATAGAAGGAACGCTCTTTAAGGAGAGCCAAAAGAGAATTTGAGTAAGGCTATGTACATTGGACCCGCCACTTGGCAGAACACTAGTGAGAGAGAAAGAGAGAGAGAGTGAGAGAGAGAGAGAGAAATAGAGATAGAAAATACCAGTCGTGAAAAATTGATTGAAATAGCCTCAATAGAGATAGTAAAATACAATATAATAAAGATTTAACGCTCGGCTCCTCATCTGAGCGCAATATCAGGAACGTCTCGAAATGAACATATTACTATGGACATTTTATTTTTTATTTACTTTATTAGAGATAGTTTAGTTTACCGATATAGACCAGTTGGTATTTTAAATCGGGAGGTTTTAGTTTTACAATGCGCAAACCTTATTGGCTCCTGTTTTCTGATTCTCTCTCAGCATTTCAATGCAAGACCTAAGGCACATTAGAGACTGGTTGATGTTACCTGAATAATAGATCAATAAATGATACAGTTTACTAAATATACTGAGTTAGTGATTTTGAGAACTTTTCTCTCAAACGTACGAAAGCTCTCATCTGCATTCGTCCAATTTTGTGCTCATTTTAAAATGATGTGTAAAGATGAGAGTGAGAATGTAGTATGAATGTGAAGTTTGTAATCTAGTTCCTTATTCTTCACACGACTGGATTGCTATTCTTTCGTATTTGTTAACAATGGTGACCTCGTCGTCGAAATAATGACAGCGATGGCCTTAGAACTGAGTAGAACTGAGTAGAACTGAGTTAAATTTAGTTTCCGTATGCAACACCGCATTTCAAATATATCGCAGAATAACAGTTAAAATTTGTAATACCACTGTATTTTTGCCTTCTAGCTAAATTTTGATAAATGCATTAAGAAATATGAAGAAAATTATTTTGGACGGGACACATTCTAAGGGGGAACGACTATTAAAGGAGGTCATAGTAGTCATAATGTAAGGAAATAGAGTCAGAGGCAGGCCGAGATTAGGAATGTTTGATGATTTAAAGACCCGCTCATATGTGGCAATGAAGAGGTAAGCGGAAGACAGAGAGTGGAGGCGTTATCTACCATGGACCTGCCAGTAGGCAGTGCGATAAGAGATAGCGAGCCAAATTTAAAACTTTTCTTAATAGCATCATTGTAATATGAAAATTGAAGATAAATTTCTTTGATTTCTGCTTCTTTGATTAAATCTTACATTAATCTTATCTTAGCAGTACTTTACAATGACAACTAAATGCAAACTCGGTCATTGATAATGATCATCTTAAGTTCATGAACAAAACATATAAAACTACTGTTTACATTCATCATCATCATCATCATCATCATCATCCCTTGAATCCCAGTTTAACTAGGGTCGGGATACGAATAGACTGTCTCAAGTCCTCTCTGTCCTACATCGTATCATCATATCATCATCGTATCATATCATATCATATCGTATCATCATATCATATCATCGTATCGTATCGAATGGAAAACTACTATTTACATTAGCAATACTAAAATATAAATATAACTTCAGTGAACAATAATTAAAAAATGAGGTACAAACTGGCTTCCTTGAGACGATCTCCAGCAGTAGCAGTACGACCCGCCCTCTCACTGCCTGCCAGGTCTACCAGACACAGCTGACTCGATCTCACGTGCTTCTTGTTCTTAATCAATCAATCAATCTATCTATCTATCCATCTATGTATCTATTCAGTCTTTCGCAGTCAAACAAACAAACTATAAATCATTCATTCAATCAAACACTCAGACTAAACAAATAAATCATTCGATCGTAATTCAAATATGCAGCTGATATTCAGATGGAATGTTAATAAATATAAAAGACGTCCCTGACATCATCCTTGTATGAGGAAACGGACGTTTAACCTTTATTAAAATTGTTGTTATTAAATAAATTCAGGGGATGGTTTTGGTGTGATTCTGATTCATTTAATTGGCGTTGTATTGGCTATGCGAATATCAGTAACATTTTTCTGGTCATCGGCTCACTCCTAGTAATTTTTATACTAGTTTCATATCTGCTGACACACTGTACCAGTAAACTGATCTAAATATAAGTTTTAAATTATAATACTAAAATAAATTATAAATTTCAATATGACAAAAAATATCAACTAGTCCGTATTGGTATTACGCAAAGGATAGATACGCAAAGACTGCAGTTAACTGGAAGCCAACCCAAGGAAAAAGGAAACGAGGAAGACCAAGAAGTACTTGGCTAATTACGATCAACAAAGATTTGAGAGCATTACACATTTCATGGGGAGAAGACGCTGTGAAGATTGCTGATGATAGAAGTGAATGGAGGAATGTTGCCGCCCTAAGTTCTGTACAGAACGCAAGGAACTGATGATGATGATGATATCGGTAAACTAGAAAATAAATCGATAAAGATGTAACGATTGGCAGCTGGCTTACTGATAATTAACAAGATTCTTTCCTAATCCTGTCTCTGTTACTGCACTATTACAGCACATAAGAGACATTAAGTTCCTAGAGATAAATCAAACAGTCAAAAGCCGCGTTAAATTAGGATACGTTAAATAATGTTTCGCTAAATAATGATTTTAAAAACATTATGATTCTATAACAATAATTAAATCAGGATTTTTACATTTCGTTAAATCATTATTAATTTAATCGTGTTTATCATCGTCATCATCATCATTATCATATTCCCTTAATTCTCAGTTTAATTAGGGTCGGGATACGAATAGACTTGATCCATTTGTTTAAGTTTTTTGTAGCAATGTTTAAAGTTTGTAGCATGTTTAATTACATTACTCATAAACCCATGTTTCTCGGCATGAGAGGACAGACCTGTATTATTTGAGCACCGGTGGGGTCTAGAGGTGCCTGTACCACTCTGATGTTGAACACACTGTGACTTCTGCTCGACTCGCTGTTCAAAGCCGTGTTGGCCACTTTACGTCTCTTCTTTCCTGTGTAAGAAATCTCTCTCATCATCATCTTCGCTTGAATCCCAGTTTAGCCAGGGACAGGTTTTAGAAAATTTCTTAGCAATTTCTGGAGTCCGAGCGTTCACCAACCGAATGCACTCTCTAACGTTGCTCTGTATCTTAGTGCTTTATCGCCTGTTACGACGCGTGCAGTCTACGGTTTGTCAGTTCTTAAGCAACACGGACACAACACGGGTAGCATATAAGAAAACTCCAGTAATATTTAATATTACAAAGCAAAATAGTAGATTAGTTGGAATGTATTGAATCGGTTCTTGTAAAGTTCACAATGCACTATATTTATCTAAAAGCCAAATATTTCGTATGTTGTAAGTGGACTAACAAGGGACCGACGAAAAAGTCATCTGAGAAGCCTTCAATAGGTTTTACTTTAATTATATTTTAAAGCAATCCGTATTCTTGAGTTTTTACGTATATTGACTCAAATGTATTATATGTGTACTGATATAACAATGAAATTCGTTTATTGTCACACATGACAAAGAAACATGAAATGTTGTATATCTAAACCTGATTATTTTACATTTTTACCATTTGCTGTCATTTATATATATATGTACATGTTATTAATACAAATTGTATAATATAATATTATGTAATTATATAAGTATTTTATAGAATTATACATGTATATATAAACATATATATATATATATATATATATATATAGATATATATAATATATATATATATATATATCTATATATATATATATATATATATTATATATATATATATATATATACACACTTTGGAATGCTAAAATGCAGAGAACTATAGTAGAACTCAAAAAGTTACCTCGTGCTAATTGATCACAGGCCTCTGCTGTGCTTTGGACCTCCACTTCTACTATTCCGCTCACATACATGTTATGATCTCCATCCTCTCTTATCAGCTTACTAGCGGGAGGTCTAAGGAACAAAAAATTAACATAACAGTTTAGCCTCGATGCTTAAAAATCCTAATAGTTCTAAAGTACTACTCAAAGAAATTATAATTTCTAGTAGGCAAATATATGTTAGAATGTTGTTTAAAGTTAAGTTCTAGTATTTCTGTAGTTACATTTAACAATTAACTTTTCCATAGCTCTATCTTCGAAGTGAAGCTTGTCATATGCAGATTCCACTTGAGCATTCGACCAGCAGTGAATGAATTCTACATTAATGTAACTAAACTGTCTAAGGAAATTTTGATTTCAAAACCCTGATTCTCTATTCTGAGATGACTGCAATAAGAAAAGAGACTGAACTTTAGTTGCGTGATGGTGGTGATGATGGTGATGATGATGTTGATGATGATGATGATCACGATTATGATGCTGATGATGATGAGGTTGATGATGATAGATAGTAGAATGAATTATAATGATCTTCCGCCACTGCTATTAATCGAGTGCCAAAGCTACGTAAACACCCTGTTATTTTCACTCATAAATTCATGTCAAAACTGAACATACAGTATATTGATAACTACTTGATTCCAATGATAGGATCTGAGATGGGCTCTTCAAGTAGATCATAGATGTAATTATTGTAGATCTCAACGTATGATATGAACACTGCATAGCCGTTATCAGCATCAACATCATCTATCTTATCATCTCCATTATCACTGTTATCATCAGGTCCACCCACTGCTACATCATCTGATGCTCTGTCAGTACCACAAAACAACATCATTTATCAAAACATGACAATAAAAAATGTAAACGTTGTATAACTGCAATTTGGTATAGCTATAACGTGATAACTTGTGACAGATATTTCTTTAAGACTGTATGGTACACACTTGTTACCACCTGAAAATGGCAACAAGTGTGGTAGCAAGTGTGGTATCGAGTGTGGTAAGAAGTGTGGTAAGAAGTGAGGTAACAAGTATGGTAACAAATGAGATAACAAGTGTGGTAGCAAGTGTGGTAGCAAGTGTGGTAACAAGTGTGGTAACAAGTGTGGCAGAGCAGCATACACTGTTGTGTTCGGATTGTGGAAATTAAGACACATTTAAAAGATAGATCCCTTATCATATTTGGTTAGACAGGAGCTAGAAAGACTGATAACATTTTTGCATACTTGCAATTATGATGTTGCTGCAATTCTGTAAACTAGTTGAAGTAACAGTAATCGTTAAATGAAATAATATAAAAAAGTCTTTATTTAATTAAAGAAAGATGAAATTTTTTTTAAATAGTTCCTCTACGCTCTGGGAGGCCGCATTCGCCAATATGCCACGAATTATTTAAGTGTCTTCCTATTGGCAGCGGCTTCAGCAGCTGAGCCAGCAGCAGCGCATGAAAGGCTGAGATTGCTTGCTGAGAATGTGTCTGTCACAGTGACATCCCAGCTGATACACTTGCCTTCTGCCCAAGGAATTTGAGGTACACCGTCCGGTCGTTTCCCATCCGAGCGGCTCAATCCCTGGGGCTCTTTTATGGCCAGAATATTTGCGCGAGCTAGAGCACGCCATACCAGATCATTCAGATACTGGTGTCTGCCGATTCTGCCAGCGCTCCGCATGCACGAAAGGCCATGAGTGCCCAGAGCATTGACCGATGCTCCACAGACACAGTTTTGTGGCTCACAAAGCGTAGAGCCCAGCCGAAGACCAACCGCTACTCTCACTGCCTCGACATCCTGGCGGTGGCCACAGGAAGATAATGGCAAGGTTTTCAACCAGTCACCACTATGAAGAGTAGAAACAGCAAGCAGCCGAGCCTGTTCTTATGGGATTAACGCGTACGCGAGGAGTTCCGAGCAATAATAATAAGCATGAAATAATTGTTATTATTCATTATATATAGCAAAAGGTAATACTGAATAAAGAGAAGGCCTAATGGTACAACTACATGACCTAATCTTCACCAATAGCGAAGTTTTAAAACATACTTAGCTTAGTTTAGAATAGGAGCATAGTGATGCGGCTTATGATCCTTGAGGTATAGCTACAGAACGTTAATTATTAATCTACATAAATTAAAAGTACTTTTATGAATTTCTAAAATAACTTTGCAAATGTTACCTAAACTGACTACATTAAATGTAAAACCAAACACTGAATAATATCTTTAATATCTTGAACATCTTTAATACCTTAAATGTCTTTAATTTCTTGAACGTCATTAATGTCTTCATTGTCTTTAATCTCTTTAAAATCATTCAATTGCGCAGAGATCATCACTTACCGATTAAGCGCCATTGTTGAACCCGCTTTGTTGCTATTCTTCTTGCAGCCTGGAGTAAGTTTAGGAAGTATCTCACGTGCCTGACGTTCCAGCATCGCTTCCGCATCCGTCTGGATGTCAAATCCGTTCATCTTATCTGGCTTAAACACCTGGAGTATGATTCAGGTTCAGCAATCAGTCCATATGACAATTAGTCAATATACCAGTCCATCACTCAGTCAATATGAAATCAGTCAATCAATCAGTCAATATGATACCAGCAATCATCAGATAATAGGATATCAGTCAATCAATCAGTCAATATGACACCTATCAATCAATCAGTCAATATGATACAGTCCATCAATCATTCAATATGATACCAGTCAATCAATCAGTCAACATGACACTAGTCAATTAATCAGTCAATATGATACCAGTCAATCAATCAGTCAATATGATGCCATTCCATGAAATAGTCGATACATGAATCTATTTGTCGTTATTTCAAACATGTTGATAGTTGTAGAGAAAAGCCTCTAACTAGAAAAACACTAGAAACAAGAAATTTAACAATGAATTAAAGAAAAACGTCCTAATAAATTAATATCAGATTACTTGAAAGTCAAAATTATAAAAGTTACAATAGAACGTTGAAATCTAGAAGCTTGGTGATGCAATCAACAGACTCTGAATCGCCAATTATAGACCTTGATCGATTTCACACTATTAATTTAAATATTGGTCTAGGACTTGCCATTTGTTAAATCACTAGATTGCCTAAAACCACTCATTTAGAATAACTACTCATCATCATAATCTTCCCTTCAATCTCAGCTTAACTAAGATCGGTATTAAAAATTTATATAGCAATTTCTGGAGCTTTGGCGCTCACCAACCAAATGCCTTTTCCGACGTTGGTTTGCATTTTAGTGCTTTGGCGCCTTTTACGCGTTGCTACAAGTGCAGTTCACGGTGGGTCTATTCTTTAGCAACCCGAACACAACAAAGGTGGTGGTTAGTAGACGGTGGTCAGCTAGATAAGATGTGTATCATCTTCCTTGACGGCCGTTGTTCTAGTTTTTACAGAATGTTTGATACCCGTGTTTCTAGGAACTTTTATTTTATTTGTTTAAAATGTTTACTTCTATTTGTATTTGTCAGTGATTTGATGTTTATGATGAAATAAACACATCTCTCTTTCTCTCTCTCTCTCTCTCTCTCTCTCTCTCTCTCTCTCAAAAGTAACAAATTAACATTGATAAGCATAAATATTCAATGCTAAATATATAACGATGTTAACATGATGTTAACATGACTAGTGGTGAATGTGTATATGTGTATACATGTATGGATGTGTATATGTACATGTGTGTGTGTTTATATTTATATGTGTATATGTGTATGTATATGTATATAGATCTATGTTTATGGATGTACGTTGTATGTATATATATATATATATATATATATATATATATGTATGTGTATTCGTTTGTATGTATGTATACATTCGATATTGGTCGCACATTTTGCTATTCACTTTTTGTCATTTAACAATATTGACAATTTGCATGTTACTTGCTCACTTGATAGCTTTGCAATTTTGTCTTTTGTACTTGTCTACCATTGAATTGGTGAAATAAATAAATAAATAACGATGTGATATACAATACTTTTTAGAAGAGAGAGAGAGAAAGAGAGAGAGAGAGATAGAGAGATAGATAGAGAGAGAGAGAGAGAGAGAGCTAGTGGAATCATACGCACGTATTTACGGGTCAGTAGACCGGATAGACTGTTGAAGATGGAGTCCAGACATCGAGGTAGAAGTCCAGAGTCCTGGGGCGTCCCTGTCATAGTGTGTGTCTTCCCAGAGCACGTCACGCCATAGGCAAACAACAGAGCTGAAATATATTAGATTATTGATTGATTCACTGATTTATTAACTAATAAAGGATAAAGATCATCATATGAATTTTGACCCGCTTGCCTTGGATCTTGGACTTGCACTGGTTTGATCTCGTTTTCTCTTGTGGTCTCTGTGTACTCAGTCGTCATCGTGTGGTGCTTTGGCGCCTGTTTGTGTAGTGTCTGCAAGAGACGTCCCTGACATTGCCTTATGGCGAGGAACCGGACGTTAAATTCTTATTGATTGATTGAAGATAGTGATATGGTGAAGAAAATAGATAGAGGTAAAAGATAGTAGGAGATTGACGGTCGGGAGAAAATTCTCAGAAAGAAGAGAAGCAGGGATTTTATCAGAATATCTCAGTTCACTGAGGAAGAAAATTCTAAGAAAAATAGAGTTTAAAGATATTGAAAGCAACTTTTAAAAAAATGTAGCAAATTGGCAGCACACAAATACGAAGTTGAGAATATAAAGTTACTTTTTTAAATAGGTTACTAACTGCATCATTAAAAATAACGAACTTCTTCACTAAAATGGTTTGGATTTCATCATGAACTGCTCATTCTCTTCTTCTACTACTACTACTACTCTTCTTCTTCTTCTACTTTCTCTTCTTGTACACTTTGTATGTATGCGATTGTACACTGAGTTTGTTGAATAAAATAAACGTATATATACATGTATATATATATATATATATATATATATATATATATATATATATATATATATATATATATATCTTTCATGTCAGGCTTCAACAATCTAGAATTCAAATCGAAAGAAAGGAATGTAATATTTCAATCAAAGCAATCTACAACGTGTATCTCGTTCCCAGTAAACAACAGATACATTCAACTCCACCGGTCACTAGCACTACACATGTCAGACTCAGGCTACATCCAAAGCCAATACTCTACGATAGTGCTACCAAGAACCTTCTCCGCTATAAACCATTTCAAGCAAGTCTCTGCTAGCATACTATTAGCTAACATGCTAATATAACATTGTCTTGAAGTTAATTCACTATTATTTAGCGAATGAGTTAATTAGCTATTTACTATTGTACGAAAATAACAATATTTTAATTAACATACCATTATAGATAAAGCTACACTTTAGATAACATTTCTGAGGTTAAATTTCTTAGAAATATCTTTGCTAACATACCATTTTTTCCATGCAACACATCATCAACCAGTGGAAGAGCGATCCTATGGAACACTGATACTTGAGAGGTCGACTCTTCGAACACGTGCTGGAACGTGTGGTGGGTCTACAAAATTAAAGATAGTAAAGATATAAAATTGAAAATAAAAAGCTTAAACAAGCAGTTAAATATACAAATGACTTAATAAATATCGACTGTATTGTGACGATAAAACTTTCACTTGAAACTTTATAACTCTCTTACGAAACAGGGGTAGAGGTTTCGATGATATGCTACGATAACATCGAATGATCATTTGACGTTATCGTAGCATATCATCAAAACCTCTACCCCTAATAATTAATAATTACTAATTAACAACAATAATAATAATTCTAATAGTAATAATAATGTAATTAGGGACTATAATAAAAATATGCTAGTTAAAAACTATATGGCTTGTCTACCAAGAACATATATGACTTTATGATTATTTTACGAATATGATGATTATACGAAATATCCGTTATAAGTAGATTAGTTAATCAGTCGTTCGACTATAGATTAGACTGGTGCTACAAGTCTAAACGACTTCATGAACCAGTATAATTAAGTTAAGTTAAAGTTATTAAATTAGTTAACTAAATTAGAATTCAACACATGAAGGATGCATAAAGAGATGAGACGTACTTCTTTCAGTTGCTGACCATTTCTCGCAGGAGTCATCCCCTATACGTATAAACACCACAGTCACATTCGTAACATTAATTCAAAGAAAGGTAAAGTCTCGAATCATTCTATATTATACTTTATAGCAATATAAAACTAAAAATTAAAATAAAATAAAATTGAAAAATATGGAAAAATTGGAGGTCCATTCGTATCCCGACCCTAGTAGTTAACTGGGATTCAAGGGAAGAAGAAGAAGATGATGATGATGCTGATGATGACGACGCTGATGATGCTAGGTCTTATGCTCATATTTTCAAATTCGTTATCATAAAAAAGCTCTCTAGCATACAATTTCATTCGTCAAAGACCACACGTCGACTATTAATTAGTGAAATACAGACAATACATGTGGTAAGGCCTACCTCAGATTGTGATGATATCTAGTGAAATACAGACAATACATGTGGTTAGACCTACCTCAGATAACTCTGATATCTAGTGAAATACGAACAATACATGTGGCTAGACTAACCTCTGGAGGAGTGAGAACGACTGTAGTAGCATTTTGTTTGCGAGCCCCCAGACACTCACCTTCATCGACAGGTCGAATTCTGCAAAATACCTGTGTGCAACAATGCACACGAGAATAGCGAACAGTACTGATAATAGTTCTGAGCACAGCGAGAATAATTTCTAAATGATTTTATGATCATATGCAGTTCATATGATCATATGCAGTACTGCATATACTGCAGTACTGTACTTATGATCATATGCAGTACTGCATAGTCAATAGTTGAACTAGTCTCTTGATTTCTTGCAGCAAGGTATTTCTAAAATCCATACTCTGTTTTATACGTTTTTTATTCAGTATCACATCTGCTTTTTATAACATACGATTTTTATTGTCTTTGGTATGACTCAAATGAAGCATGCCGCAGAAACATTCTATCTCATTTTAAAAATAATGCGTTCAAAAATAAACATGTTAAAATTGATATCCATCCGATTTCTAACTTTTTTCAGTGTTCGATCAAATAGAGGTCCAGCGTATGCATTTCTAATCAAAATTTTCTTTCACGCAAACGAAATGACACACAGTAGATCAAAAGTTACAAGTTGATAATCATAGGCAATGTCTTAACCAAACATTAATGTGGCTTCTAGCTTATGAAGATTTTTAGCTTCCGGATCTTTAATATTAATAAAATCGTATGTGTACATATATATATATATATATATATATATATATATATATATATATATATATATATATATATACATGTATATCGTACTATATCGTATTATTTAAAGAAACAAATATATATATATATATATATATATATATTTAACATATATATATATATATATATATATATATATATATATATACATGTATATCGTACTATATCGTATAATTTAAAGAAACAAATATATATATATATATATATATATATATATATATATATATATATATATATATATATGGCTATAATATTGCTGCAGTATAGCTAAATAATAGCAATATTAAATCCCAATATACTACATTAGCTAAATTAAAGCTCTAATATTAAAGCTCTAAATTATAGAATAACAAAGTAATAAAATGAAATTATGAATGGGAAATAAATGTACTTTAATTAAACAATATAATAATGATAATAATAATAACACGCATCGCATTATAGTGAAATGATCAACTGTGTTGATATCTATCACTTTTAATACCACATGTTATAACCGTTAGGCAATTTAGTCCATTTACAGTGTAGCCAGTCCAGTGAATGTCCGAGATTTTACTCTCAGATCAGCGCGGCTGGGAATCGAACCCACGAGAGTTCAATTCATCTCAGGGTCTGTCATTTAAAACTTCATGGCGTTATCTGCACCCTTAACCATTGCGCTATTGAGACATTCAATCAATAAATTCAATAATTCAAAAAAAATAATTATAAATAAATAATTAATAAATAATTCAATAAAGATATAGGACAAAAATAGACATTAAGTAGACAAAGGGTGATGTCTATGATCTTGCTCAGGACCGGTATCAGTGGAGACAGAGGGTAAAAGAGGCTGCTCTGGTGACCACAAAGTGACGTTACACGGAGAAAAGAAGAAGACCAATGCCTTCCTCTAAGGCAGTTCATTGTGAAAGAAATGTGTAGGCCTCAATTAAATGCTTCCTACGCAGTATTGAGTACTACAAACCTCTACATGATCTCCGCTATTCTTCAAACCATTTTTACGTGCAGGCTTTTTCGGGGTCTTCGTTCGTCTGGAAAAGAAATCGAGAAAATAATTTCTTCAATATTCAAAATGGCTTTTAGTAATTAGGAAATTCATATATAACTACTTAAGATATAGAAAAGAAACGTTAAGCGTTTGGAAAATAATATGAACTCCATCAAATTCCAGTGGATAACAGAAAGGTCTAATCTTCAAACCACCCAAATTAACCCCCGATTTTATCATCAACCCACGATTCTAACTCCGTCTCCTCTATTTAAATCCTCCTATGTAAGTTTTAAGCAGGCAAGTTGACTTCACGAAGTAGATGAAAACGGATAGAACGAGAGAAAATTCTCTCTCTCTTTCTCTCTCTCGCTCCCTCTTTCTCTCTCTCTCTCTCCCTCTTTCTCTCTCTCTCCCAATTGTTCTGCAATATGGCAGGTTGGCAGGTCCAAGACACATGTACATATTCTACAAATCAAGAGATTGGTACATACTCAGAGTCTGACTTCTTGCTCCATAAAGAGCACTTCATAGATTAATAAGTTGATTTCTTCACAAAAAGCTGTCTTATTCATGTCTTTGGCTTAGAAAATATGGCGTCTGAGGTGGTTTCCCGTTGTCTTCGTCAGTTTTTGCTTATCTAGCCTCTTACGAAACGTGCGATTAACGGTTAATCTATTCTTCAGTGTACCGGACACAACAAGGGAAATGAGAAAAATATGTTTATTTAAATCAGCTATGCCAATTACTGACACTATGGCCAAATTATCTTATGCATACATGCGAGTATGTTGACAAGAATAACCTAGATAATAATAATACTAACAATAATAATAATTTGCACTCCAGCGTTTTAATGCTGTCTGCTTTCGTGGCCCATTGGCGAATGCGGCCTCACAGAGCGCAGAGGAACTATTTTAAATATATTTTCATCTTTCTTTTAATTAAATAAAGTCATTCTTTTATCATATAATTTAGCCCAGGGCCTTATACAGCCCAGGGCAATTAAAAATAAAAATAATAACTTTCGACAATTTTTAGAGCAGTATTATGGCCTATGATCGGTCTTCGATACTGCTTTACAAGTTTCTGGTGGGTTAATATTAATCGTTTCCATGGTTAAACGTATCTTTACAATAGATCTTTTCGGTAATAGCTATAAATACAACATCGGGGACACTAAATGTAAACAGTGGACAAGAAAACGTAAACACTGCAGAGAATACCATTGAAATGTACTAGTTCCTCATAAAATTTCTAATACAAGCTTTCTTTATAAATGTTATTTACTTTACAACCTACTATACGGATATTAATTAAAGAATAACTTAACACTTATTGTTTAACTCTGACACCCATTATAACGATATGCATGCATTATAACGAAGTTATAATGTAGACCCATTACATTTACATGTAAAAATATGTATCAGATGTCAACATAAACAAACCAGTGTTAACATGCAACAAAATATGTTTTCAATTACCGAACTGATCTATTGACAGCGCCAATCGTCAGCAAGCTCTGATACAAAAATGTAGTACAGCTCAAATGAGTTGAGACCAGCACGCAAGCCTCCTTTTCATTAATTTTCTTTGTCTTTGGACTGATTTTCTGTATATTGGAATGTATACCCTTTCGGACCTTCTTTTTGCTAACCTGCTTATATTTGTTTCAATAATGCTCGACGTTGTCTTGGATTACAGTAGCACTCTAACTGTGGTTGTTGTTATAATATTATTTTATGTAATTTAACAGACTGAGAGCTTCTTAACGCCGGGATAATTATCCAAAGATGACATATTAAGATAAATTCTAAGTCTACTCTAATCTAATTTTAAGTCTATTCGTATCCCGACCCTGGTTAAACTGGGATTTAAGGGAAGATGATGATGATGATGACATATTAAGATCAATCTGCATAAACTAATCAAACTTGCCATTGAACCGTTTATGCAAGCCTAGCATGCATAACACATTATGATGAGAGCTAAATGTGCTTTACATGTAGCAAATCTATTTGTTAAAATTTTATCTTTACAATTTATTTTAAAATCTATTTGAAAGTCTCAATAGAGCAATGGTAAAAGTTTTAAATGACAGACCCTGAAGTGAATTGAAACCACGTGGGTTCGAATCTCAGCCGCGTTGATCTGAGAGTAATATCTTGGACATTAAACTGTACAAAACTGCCTAACGAATTTAACATGTGGTATTAAAAGTGATAGATGTCAACGTAGTTTATCATTTCACTATAATGTGCGTTAGTGTTGCAACGAAATTGTGACAGCAAGTTTGTCCTTTAACCAGTAGGCCTTCAGTTGGTAGAGACTTCTCCAGCGGATCTTTTGTTGCATGGAAACAGCATGTAGCTGCCAATTCAAAACTAATACAATGGGGCGTTAAAGTGTGACGTCTAACGATCAAGAACGTTAAATACGAATGAATGATATAATGATATACAGGAAACCACCTTAACAGCCATATATTCTGAAGCCATAGGCTATATATGGCATGAATAAATCATAGCCTTTTTAAGGAAATAACTTGCTATTCTGTAGAGTGTTGGAGCTACATGAACGGTCAGGGTTACAAGGTGAAGGTCGGATGCGATTATTAGTCAAACAAATGTTTTTCAGTCAAACAAATTTTGCTTTGCTGATCTTCTTTAATTTATTTTAACTGCACTAAATAATCGTTTTAGAAGTGTTTATTTCTTTATAAGATAGAAAATTGCAAATTGCTTTGCCGCCGGATGTAATCGTTAACTTCTACAAGAAAAAAGCAAGATTATTCGTATTCTCTCAGAAGAAAGATCATCCATATTTCAAAAATCATTCTGAAAAATCATTCTAAGCCTTTGCTTAAAACTATTAATTACAACTTTACTTAATACACTCTCCTTGTCCAATTAATCTAAAACATTTGATAAAATATTGAAATCAATTGTAAATTTAAGGAATATTTTACAACATTGATATTATTGATCACCATGTGCAATTCTTTGTACACAAACGACTGTAAGTCGTCACGTGACCCGTTACGTAATGACTTTTACGCTCTATAGATACTGTCTGCTAGTCGGCGGCTTAAATATATCTCTCTATCTATCTATTGAGAGGCTGCTTCCCGTTCGTTTAATCGCCACTCTAAAACTCGATTTCATCACAAAAGTTTTAATCATTTATCAAAACATTATAAAACCCAAACATTATAAGGCCCAAAAACACAAACCACTATAGTGAACGATTTCAGAAAATAGGACTCAATATGCAAAATATGGAGTAGATAGCCTTCAATGCTTTCCTAGAATGCTTTATGTTTTCTTAAATTCCCTCTTACGACTGTAGCAGTAGGCTATACATTGCTTCATTCTACCGTGGCATAAGCTACTTATTTATAGCAAATTAAATAGTACGAGTTTCTATTTATGTTTAAAATTAGCTATTTGTATTAAAAAATTATTATAAATTGTTATATTGAAATTAATGGAACCGCTTTTGGTATAGGTTAGAAGCTGTAACTTCAATCCATTGATGCGCTGTTCAAATTCCTGTATCGTCTTCCTGCAGGCATTACATCCTAAGCTATACTCCAAGCGAACCTCTATCAACTTTACTGCGGTCAAGTTACAAAAACTACAAATACGTTATGAGAATACTTACATCATTGTTTTTTCTTGATGGTACTTCAAGCAAGGCAGTACACAGATTCGCACAATCTTTGAGTTGTCAGCTATTTAATGTGCAGAATGTCGTAAATCCACAAAGTGTTAGGCAAATTGAAAATGCAAATATAAATTGCTAAATGTAAATATTAATAAATAAAGTCTTTTGACCACTGATTAACCACTCATTCATCTCTTCATAAATATCCACGAAAATAAACTAACGGTTAACTGTTGTTAGAGCAGTTGTCTCTTTTCTACAAGAAATAAAATAAGAAAAAATAAAACTGTATTCTGACCCTCTCTCACACGTACTCTGAAATGTTGCGAGACTACAATGTAACAACAATACTAGATAAAGCTTCTTCGATCGATCTCAAACATTAACCGAATCTTTCATAAAGCAGCCGCGCAATGACTGAAGGCAACTGTTGACATACAAGCACTTCAAGAAGCGATGCTAACTTTACGAGCTACGACACTAGGCTACGCCTATTTGGTAGCTTCTATATCCGATTGGTCGCTTGATAAGTCATGAGCTGATCCGCTCTAAATATTCCTGCATTTCAACGGCTCTAGCCTGGCACACAAGTTCATAGAAATAATAAACTGGTGTCGTTGTAATATTTGAGATGGTATCACTTTCCTTTCACTAATTTTCAATGACCAAGATCGGTGTCATGTTCATTTAATTGTACAAAATTTACGGCTTAGATTCGTATGAATACTCCGATAATATATTCACCAGTTTACACTCCACAGAAACTTACCACCTCCACTATCTCTCTCTCTCTCTCTCTCTCTCTCTCTCTCTCTCTCTCTTTCATTCACTCACTGCTTCGACCAAGATGAATAGGGAGAGAGAGAGAGATAAATAGATCGATAGAGAGAGAGAGAGAGAGAGAGAGAGAGAGAGAGAGAATAAGAAAGAAAGAAGAAAGAAAGAAAGACGAAAGGAAAAGAAAGACAATAGCAGAAAGAAAATAAAGAATGAAAGAGAATGAAAAAGGTATGCAGAATGATAGATGAACAAATAAGTAAATAAATAAAAAATAATTGCGTAGGACTAAACAACTTATATAACTTACATATATCTTACATAAATTAGACTAGGTCTACTAGCTTAAACTTTAGATAACTTCTTCAGCATTTCTAGCGTTTCTAACTGCAGTAGATAGGCCTATTGTCAGAAGATTATAAAAATATATAGTAATAGATAGGAAGAATTAGAAAGAAGAAAGATAAAAACTCAAACAGGTAACTGACGTAAATACTCAATTTTTACATAAAAGATAAAGCAAAGGCGTCCCGATGAAAATTAACCGATCATCGAAATGAGGCACAAAGGACGCCAGCCCACCACTTAAGCCTGTTCCACTGCAAAGATGTTAAGGTTAGTCCTTCTACGCTTCTTCTAATGAGGGATTCTAGCAAGGGATTTCGAAATTCATAGTCGCATGTAATGTCTCTATTAGATGACTACTTTAGAATATTGTAAAGAAGATCAGGAAATAGGTAGAGAAAGAGGAAGAGAGAGAGAATAGCGCTAACTGCATATTAATATTCGTTAGCCAATACAATAAAAATTCATACATGTACAAAAATTGTACACGTAGGCCTACGTTATACCCCTTTATTCTCCAGTGACTGCGCAGTGCATACTTACACACTTAGAGCAGTACAGGAAGAATTCAAACTGTAACCACACCCACACAACCAAACAATGACTTGCCATTGAGGACACAAAGCTTTCTCTAGAATTACTGTCATATATGAGCAACATACATATACATTCTTTTATTAAGCATTCCATCGGCTATTGCCTTTAAAGGGGTCATATAAATAATATAACTGTATATTTGAGCTTGAGTGCCCCAGGGTATATAATTATATTCCTTTTTACGAATTCAATTCATAATGTATACTTGATTGTTGAAAAAATATTCTTTAAATTTGGATAGCTATTAATATTAATTACATAAATTTCAATTCAACTGATGTATTGACGCACTCTAACATATTCCAAACAATGGCGATATCAACAACTAGCCTACAATGAAAGAGCCACTGTTGTGACGAGTGTCATGAAACCAATCTCAATCTAATCATCTAAAAAATAGAAAGATCCACTAGATAGTGCATAACCTAAATTCTGAAATGAACTCAGAGGATAATGCTTTACTGGAAGGGAGGGTTTTATTGTAGGCCTAAGCTGCATTGTGTTTCACTACATGCTAACGTCTCTTAAGTACGACCTATGCACGTATATATTATGCAAGTGCTAAACAATTGATATACAGTAGACACTGGCAATTGCGAGGTAGTTTCCTGGGAAGGGAAATGAGTAGAGGCAGACGGAGTCAAGGGATGTAGGATGATTTGATAACATATTCATATGTAGGGATGAAAGGGAAGTTTGAGATTAGCAGTGGTCGAAAGAGTTATACATCACGGGCCTGCCTTTAGGCAGTGTATTAAAAGAATAAGAATTACGATGTAAACTCCAAAAGGAGAATAATAAATAGTACATGTAGGTTATGATTTAGTATAAGTGTTAAATCAACTATGACCTCTCTTCTCCTCCCTTCATTAAATAAACCAGCTGCATAAGTTTAGGATATACTGACATATAAGTTTAGGATTACGACAGCTGTCGGTTAGATATTCGACCAAGGATCAGTATGTGCGAGATTCAAATCCTGGGCTCGTCCGTCACTGACATCGCCTTCGAGTGAGGAAACTGACGTTAACATTAGCTTTACCAGCTTTTATATAAGCTGCACTGCAACAACGCTCTGGCACAGCCAGAACAACTTATGATGGAAAAGGACACCCACTGAACCGAAGTCTAATGCCTAAACCGTTGTTCAACTGGTACAGTATGGAATTGCTGTTTTTATTCGTATTTTTGGACGTGCAAGTGACATCAGTCAGATTTCTAACTATAGTATCAAATATGCACGGGAGTTCAAATACTGGGCTCTCTCGTCACTTATAATCTTTATATTACAATTACACACGGCTACAACATATCAAATAAGTAACTCATTAATTAAATACTTAGGCCTATATTACTCATTAATAGGCTAGCTATACTTAAGTAAGCTCTGAAATTTAAAAAGTACGAAATCCTGCTTCATATATGTAGGCCTATACTCTTTATTATAACTGGGATTTACAGTGTAGTTATCTGTTAAATTAAGTTAACGGTCATTTGACTGAATCACACTAGAGAAGTACATCGCAGCTGAAACTTAGCCTATGCTTAAATGATATCAAAGTGCGAAATAACAATGGACATGGATCTCCACGCTCTATGCATGAGTCTCTAGGTCCCACATATGCATGTACTAGCTATTAATATTAATCAAATTCAGCTTCCCAATAATTGATCCCTTCAACCTACCAGAACGGTGTGCTATCGGTTATGACTATTGTATTATGTAATTGACGAGCCTAGCCATAGTACAATAGTACTATTGTACTATGACTATCTAGCCATAGTACAATAGTACTATTGTACTATGGCTAGATAGTCATAGTACAACAGTACTATTGTACTATGACTAGATAGTCATAGTACAATAGTACTTTTGTACAATATACAATAGTACTATTGTACTATGGCTAGATAGTTATAGTACAACAGTACTATATTGCACTATGACTAGATAGTCATAGTACAATAGTACTATGACTATCTAGCCATAGTACAATAGTACTATTGTACTATGGCTAGATAGTCATAGTACAACAGTACTATTGTACTATGACTAGATAGTCATAGTACGATAGTACTATTGTACAATATACAATAGTACTATTGTACTATGGCTAGATAGTTATAGTACAACAGTACTATATTGCACTATGACTAGATAGTCATAGTACAATAGTACTATGACTAGATAGTCATAGTACAATAGTACTATTGTACAATATACAATAGTACTATTGTACTATGGCTAGATAGTTATAGTACAACAGTACTATATTGCACTATGACTAGATAGTCATAGTACAATAGTACTATGACTATCTAGCCATAGTACAATAGTACTATTGTACTATGGCTTGGCTCGTCAACTGACGGGCTATAGGCCCCGAAGGGTTAATTTATCTGGGGCTTCGCACTCTCCTACCGTAAAATCCACGATTCTACTCAAGGGTCCGCATTGGTCTAGACCCATCCTGGTCCTTTTAGCTTTAAAACATTCCAAAAGTAATAGGTTAAGATTTAGGGCTAAATTAAGGTATATCGGGGGATTTACCTGTAGGCCTAGACTTCGGCCGTATACCCTTAGACATTTTCAATGACTATATATGTATCAGGAAAATTTGATAGTTTACAAATATTTATAGCGTGTGCGAGATTGGAAGAGGCGAGGTCAGAATTCGGAAGCTTGACTTAAGTGACGTTTATGACCGATAACCTTTTTGTTAATATGTAAAAGCGTAACGTCCAAAACAAGGACATTTCGTTTGAATATCTTTAATAACAGAAAAGTTATAGATTTGCAAATATGAGTAGGATCAAATTAGGCGTTTTCAGTGTTGTACATGTAGCTGAGCTGAGTATCTCTCACCTAGTAGAACGCCTCATAGATGAGTGGACTAAATATCATCAGATTGATGTTTTATTAAAATGTATTAAATGTAAATATTAAATCGTTTTTTAATTACTCTAAGCACAGTACGTAATGTTACTCAGCTGAATGTTTCTTTATTTTGGTAGATCTGCCGATCGATAGGCCTACTTGAATTTCTATAGAGGGTGTATAAATACACCTGTATGTATAATAATATAAATATCTATGTTAACTGTATGTGTGTAATGTTTTCTCGGTTACTAGCTTTGATTGTATTGCTTATACATGCAGTGTATTATAGATTTATCTCTGATATAAACGAGTGATGATGATGATGATGATGATATTCGATCTAGTGGTGCAAGAAATAATAACAACAATTAGAGTGCTACAGTCATCAATGACAACATCGAGCACTATTGAGACAAAATCAAGAATTTAAGAGACAGAAGTAAAATAAAGTAAACACGTACTATAGTGAAATGATCAACTATGTTGATATCTATCACTTTTAATACCACATGTTTAAACCATTAGGCAATTTAGTCCATTTTCCGTGTATCCAGTCCAGTGAATGTCCGAGATCTTGCTCTCAGATTATCGCGGCTAATCTGAACCCACGAGGGTTCAATTCACCTAAGGATATGTTATTTAAAACTTTATTACGTTACCCCTACGCTATTGAGACATTCAAGCGTCTATGTGTTAGCGTAGCATCTGATGGTGATCATTTTTAACAAAAATTATAAGGCATACCTCAGCATACAGTTGTTGTCTTCATCATAAGCTAAACCAAAGTCTCATGGCATGTTGCATGGATTCTGTATGAACATGTAAACACTCCCGGGTGAAGTGATGGACTTATGATAGAGAAACTGTCTTGTGTAAAATAAGTTCTCTAACTTTGAGCCAGTGTAAGGACTTGAATATTGGAGTCAAGTGAGAATATTTGGGCCACGAAAGACTGCACGTGCAAGAAAATTCTGAATGAGCTGCAACCTATCAATCGCGAATCTGGGAAGATTTAGAAGTAGGGAGAGAACGCTACAGAGAAAGATATTTAAATTAGGATGAATTCATGAAGCCATATTTTAAAGGTGGATTTAAGAGACAGAAGGCAGCGAGAGAGCAAAAAGGGAGATCTTAATTTAAAAAAACAAATTCAACAATACTTAATGCTCAAATATATTATAAAAATGTTTTTACTTTTAGGGTGCTAAGCTGGTGCTACAAGGAACTTCCTGTTGATATAAGTTTTGTAAACAAAATTTTTATAAAGTGATTTCAATATTGACGTACTATTTCTAATATTAAAATTTTATTAAGGTATGCCACTGTTTATAACTATATCCAAAGAATCAAAAGCAAAGTATACAATCAAAACAAAATAAAAGAACAGACGTCGGTGCCGAACAGCAGTAAAGGAATAAGAGGATTTAAGTAATAAAAAAATAAAGTAAATAAAGATTGTCTTAATAGCGTAGGGGTAACGTCATGAAGTTTTAAATGTCCGATCCTGAGGTGAATTGAACCCTCGTGGGTTCGAATCCCAGCCGCGCTGATCTGAGAGTAAAATCTCGGACATTCACTGGACTGGTTACACTGAAAATGGTCTAATTTGCCTAACGGTTTAAACATGCGATATTAAAAGTGATAGATATCAACACAGTTGATCATTTCACTATAATGTGAGTTTACTTTTAATAAGAGGCAAAGTAATTAGTTGCTGGTAAATAATCAGGATATAATAGGTGCCAGTCTACGGAGGCGAGACATTGAAATGTAGCTGTTAAGATTGCTAAAAGGGCATGGGTTTAATTTAATGAACTTTTACTGTCAGAGATAGAGGTATTTTGTCAGCTAGCTTGCATAAGTGTCTGACCACATTTGCGAAAGGATATTGATTTTTAATAAAAATTTTTATGAAGATATAATTAAGAAATTGTATTACTCATATAAGTTAATATTCTAAAACTTGAAATTGTTATCTTTGTAGATTAATTTTTTAAAGAGTGACAATATTTTCCTCTCAGTGATGAGTTCTCCATCATCGAGAGAGACGTCAAGACGTCGTAGCATTGGCCAGCAGAATCATCAAATCTCTGTTGAAGAGCAAGCGTTGAATCTAATGGCTAAAGAGGTTTCGAATCGCTCTGAGTCTTATGTTCTCCATGTTTCTATCTGTAAAAAATGAAGCGTTGGATTCAAAATACATATTCTTATTCAGTGGCTGATTTTAAGCTCACTGAGGAATACTCCATCAGCCAACAAGTAGATCATATCTCAGAGGCTTTACTTTAAGCCCAATTTCTAATATTGCCTAGACTTAGGAAGACTTGCACAGTTTTTTTTTGTTCCTTTAGTTACACACATGACATACTGCATGTGCTACATGGTTTCCTTTCTTTGTTTCTGTTTTTGTAGTTTTCAGTATTTCCTCCATTCCTTTCCATAGTGCACTGCCTAATGGCATTCTTATTCAGTGGCTGATTTTAAGCTCACTGAGGAATACTCCATCAGCCAACAAGTAGATCATATCTCAGAGGCTTTACTTTAAGCCCAATTTCTAATATTGCCTAGACTTAGGAAGACTTGCACAGTTTTTTTTTGTTCCTTTAGTTACACACATGACATACTGCATGTGCTACATGGTTTCCTTTCTTTGTTTCTGTTTTTGTAGTTTTCAGTATTTCCTCCATTCCTTTCCATAGTGCACTGCCTAATGGCAGGTCCATGGCTTATCACTCTTCCAACAAATTCTATTCTCTTCTATTACTCTTCTTCTCTATATACGAATATGCTTTCGAATCACCTTAGGTGTTGGTCTGCCTCTAATTCTTTTTGCTGGCTTTCTTCTTTCTGTTTCACCTTTCTACAACCCATCCCCCTTATAATATGCAACATCCAATTTTACTTTTTATTCTTCTTTCATTTATTAACTGTCTACTTGTACTGACTCTCTCAAGGATTTCTTGATTTCAAATTTTATGAGTTCAACTAATCTATGCCATCTTTCTCTATAATCATGTTTTCAATACTTCTAATTTTAGGAAGACAATAACCCCTTATCTATTTCTTAATTTCTTAGAAGGTCCTAAGTTCCTGTTAATGGAGGCCGTGTTCGGGAAGGATTTTGTGACACTACACTGGTTTTATCACTATTGACCTGCTTATATTGAATATTAGAAAATATCATGTGATATATATATATTGTAATATTTTAATGTAAGCAAAATCTTGTCCTATTTTTACAAATCTTTAAAAAGGAACTCTCATCTTTTTTATACTGAGGTGGCTTGTATTAATTAATGAAACAATTAAAGTGATTTATTATTAATTTCAAATGAGCACCAGGTATTAATAGATTGATACTAAACTGAAGAATATGTAGTAATTAATTTAATTCATTTCATTGGCGATTGATTTAATTATTAATTTTTGCTACGACTATTCAATTGTGCGATTGTGTGATAAATACATTGATAGACTGATTGATTTATTACAAACCAAATTACATACAAGCAATTCTAACTGATGCATACAGCATCAGAAGTAACTTATTTACCTGCTTTTTGATTACCGGACTGGCACCGTTTAGGATCTTTTTCTTTCTCTTCTTTTTTTCAGATCATTTGGGATGAATTGATTTGAAGTGACGTGATAGGGGGACATCCCTGACATCATCATTGTATGAGGAAACGGACATTAAACCTTTATTATTATTATTATTATTATTATTTGGTTGTTTGATTGGTTTGGTTGCAGGCTGAATCACGTTTGAGCAGTTCCCAGGCAGTCCTGGCCGAAGCTCGTAGCATCAGAAGTAAAGAACTACAGCGAATACGTCAAGAGGCTAGTATAAACTAGGGCCCAATTTACTTAGTTTCAGTCTCAGAAGCAAATGAATCATGGGGTAGCACTGAGTTTGAACCCAGCAACTACTGATCTGAAATCTGCAACATACTGATCATGCTTTGGCTAAGCCAATCACCAAAAATGAAGTTTGCTTGAAGTTTTGTTAGTTACACGAAAATTTGGCTTATGTTCTCTTACTGTTGAATTTAAAATATTTATAAGTTTTGTTTATGTTTTTGTAATACAGAATTTGTAAGGTTTTTAAATTATATCAGCTACTGTATGAAGTCCTGCTTTATAAAATGGCAGGCCTTCGCAATCCCACTGCACACCCTAGCCCCTCCCATCATCCGCTACAGCGTGACCCAAATACTCGATCCTCCCTACCTGCTCCAATCTCAATAATAATTATAATAATAATAATAATAACAATAATAATAATAATAGTAATGATAATTACATTTCCATGGTCTCTCCTGCTAACGCAGCTCAGGTAGAGTGCCTCACCAATACAATTTAAACGACATAATATGACGAGCCATTTTGCGAGCGGGCATTTTGCCGTATGGGACGACACGGTCATTGATACTACAGCTAACTCTTACCTGAACACAATTAAGTCACTACGGCAATAGCTTCTGAATTAGTCGCCTCTAAGAAAGTGGATAAATACCATGATCTGTCCTTAGGATATGAGGTTGTTTCATTGGCCATTGAAACTATTGGCTCTTTGAATTCTTGATACAGTCGACGTAGCACATATTGTTAAAATCGCTTTATCGAATACCAGGTTTTTTACACCTGGGATTAAAAAATAATAATACGTAAAAATAACATTCTATCAACATTAAGGTAAGTATTATTAATAGTGATAGTACTTGGCTTGTAGAAGTTATATAACTGAACGGTTAGAGCAAATAACTGTTATCTGCTATAACAGGTATATAATACCTTAGAATTTTTTTTAATGGAAAATTTTAAATATAACTTTTATTCTTTTTGGTATGTTCATGCATGTGCCATTTACTGACATCTATTGATTTTATATTTATCGTTATTTTGCATGTGAATGTTTGCAATTGTCTGAACTATACTTAATTTATTTGTAGCCTTAGTGGGCATGCATCAGAGCCTTCGGGCCTGTATGTCCTGTTTTCAGGACATTCTTTATATGATTGTGATTTTCGTGAAAAAAATATTAGCACAAGCAGATGCCACAGTTACGATTCACTGCCAGATTATTCTTGTGGTACTGAGATAAGCATTGATCTGAACTTTAATTTCAAATAGTCGGAGAATACTTTTTATATTAACATAACCTAACATGGTCTGAATGAGCTGCACCCATGTAGTAGTAACCACAGGAACTAGCTGCTGAATTAACAATTATTGACAAATAACTAAACTGCTAATAGTAGCATAGTCTGCTAGCTGCTGATTCACCAAGTCATTCTGCTGAGCTACTTGCAGCTAGGAAAATGGTAATCCTAAGTTGTATTTATGATTACAACTCTTAAGTATGGTGTGTCTTTTCACTTTGGTGTTTTATTTTGATTTGTAGTCGTTCAATGTAGAAGAAGAAGAGGAAGATGAAGCTGATAGTTTAGTTAAAGATTCTTCTGTGATTTCACTCAAGAAATCAATATCATCAGAAGTCAAGCCTGCTAAGGTCTTTCTTTCACTGTCATTTGTTCTTGCTTTATCATAGCAAACTGTTTTGATTCTTATGAGTATTTTGCTATTTTTAGCCTTTTCTGTTACTACCATACTGTTACAATACTATTTTTATCAATTGTTTTACTCTTTCCCGTGTTTCTTGACTGTATTACTGATCATCATCATCATCGTCTTCCCTAGAATCCCAGTTTAACTAGAGTCGGGATACATGTAGACTTCTAAACTTTTGCATTCGTTTAAAAATTTTTTTTAGTAATTTCTAGAGTCTAGGTGCTCACCAACCAAAATCTCTTTCGGACATTGGTTTGTATCTTAGTGCGTTCTCGTCTTTTACGACACGTGCAGTCAATGGCTGGTCTATTCTTCAGCAAACTGGACACAAAACGGATAAAGTAATTACATTACTATGCTGTGTATATAGGTACTAAGGGCATTTTTATTGTACTTATTTGATTATAGTATAGGAAGATAGCATTATTTGCAAAGAATTGCAGTTAATTCATTCATATCATTAAATATATCGGTTATTGATATATATTTTTAGCTTCAAACACCTACTTATTGATTGATTGATTCTTTCTTATTTTAGGACGGAATTGGTAACACTTCAGTGAATAATTCTGAAGCTCATCTGCAGAGTTCTGATCCGACAGCTCTAAAAGTTTGTATCAATGTTTCCTGTAAGCCTTCTTTGTTTCTTGCTGTTTGAATTCTGAATAGTTTAATTTTTTTCATCATCTAGAAAGAAATTTAAGATGTCTAGACAAATCAAGATATCCTAGCTGTCAGGTACCTTGTTAACTTCAAAGTTAGTTAAGATCATGATAGCTTAGCTATGGGTTAGCTTGTGAGAACTATGTGCTTGAATGCAACCTGACTTCAAATTCCACCTAATAATTAGTTCTTTGAAAGTTATGTTAAATGGGCCCTGTATTTTGATGGAGGTGCTGTTAATCATGGAGAGCGGAAAGTTGTGAATAAAGAAACCACAAGCGAGCATGCTTAAATGCCTATCTTGAAGTATTTTGCTTCTCTACTCTGTGAAACTATTAAAGTTAAGTTGTTATTCCTAGTCTTAGTATCATATTCTTGACATAATTAATTAATTATGTCACTAACATGCAAGAGACTAGTGCATTGTTTTTGCTAACAAATATTCAGTTTGTTTGAAGAATTTCTTAACTTAATATTGATTATACGTTAATGAATATTTGTTGTTACCTGCATTTATTCCATCCTATTGCATTATTAAATATTCACTGAGTGCAGATTAACGGAAGTTCAAATTTGGATTATTGAATGATCATTTCGTTATTCCAACTCTGGTGAAAACTTTCCTCAAATGTGTTTAGGACAGAAAACATAACATAACATAATGGTACACTGGGTCAGGAAGCAAGGATGCTTGTTTAAGGCTCATTTTCTCCTTCCTCTCCATGGTTATTAGTAATCGTTGCCTTTTGATGGCGCATCAATTGCAGCCGGCGCGGATTTAAAAATAACCTTCCATCACCCTGGGACTTTTTTCCTTCCTAAGATGTCAACACTTGTCTTCCAAGGCAACAAAACAGATACTAATTTTCATTGCATTACATTGTAGACCCAGCTGATGGAGTTAGAGGTTAAGTACAAGAAGGTTATGATGACGAATGCTCAGTTGGACAACGAGAAGACAGTGAGTAGGTACGAGGTAGAGCTGCTGAAAGATAAGCTGAGTGATTTCAGTGAACAGCTGCTGGAGCTTAGCCAGCTGCTGCTCTGTCGTAACAAGGTCTGTAGATCTGCCGCTTCTTACTCATTACTGTTTCACTGTGTAATTGTTATTCTGCTGTTTATGGATAGTTCATGTTCTGAGGGGAGGTGCTTTACTAGAAGAGTTCAGAAAGAAGAATGAAGGGGAAGATCCGGGAGGCTAGATCATTTGATAATTTATTGTTGTACGTTGTATGTTGGTACGAAAGGAAAAGCAGAGAATAAAAATATGTGCAAGAGTTATATTCCATGAACCTGCCAATTGACGGACTGTGCACTGAGAAAGATTTGTGTTTATTTGTATTTGTAGAACTTTTCTTTTCTTTGTCATTATTCTGTTTGACTATATATACATGTAGAGACTAAATATATAGACGTCCCTGACATTACCTTATGGCGAGGAACCGGACGTTAAATTCTTATTGATTGATAGCAATTATAGCAATTTTATTAGAAGGGTGCGATAAGCTTTTGTGTATCATTAGCCACACTAAATAATGGTTGATAGAATATTGTTGTAATGTTGGACTACTAAAATGATACAATGTACTGTTACATTGCCATACATGGATTAATTAGCTCATAATAGTTACTTTCATTTACTTTACTTAATAATAAAAATAACACACGTTGTAGTGAAATGAAAAACCATGTTGATATCACTTTTTGTTGATATCCGCATGTTTAAACTGTTGGGCAATTTAGACCATTATATATCCTTGTAGCCAATCGTGTGAATGTCTGAGATTTTACTCCTTGATCTGCACGGGCGGGAATCGAACCCACAAGAGTTCAATTCACACCGGATCTGTCATTTAAAATTTCATGACTTTTCCTAATGCCCCTAACCACTACACTAAATAATTAAGACATTCAACAGTTGTTTACAGTTGTTAACCCTTGCTACAGATGAAATCTTGTCATCTCTCAGTCGTTAATATCTACAGTTCTCCGAGTTTTTGCCACAAATCTTATATATTATGTAGTAACAACAATAATTATTAGTGGTAACAATTAGATTAGGGTGCTGCTGTCGTCTGCAACAGTATCGAGATCATTAACTTAATATCTTCCTTAGAAACTGTGTTTTTACTATACTTATTAGGAACTGGAAGAAGTTAAGTTTCAGTTGAGAGAGGAAAAGGAGAAGAATGTACAACTGACAGGAGAAGTAAGAAGTCAGGATGAGTTGATTAAAGTAAGTGAAATATCGATCAACGAATACCAAATAACTAAGGATAAGCTCTATTTGTGGTGAATATCACCTTAGCACTAAATATACAGCTGATGCATGTAAAACCCAATACAAGCCTTACAAGCTTAGTCAATTATACTGATGATAAATTGCCACAACTAGCTAAGTGGCTCATATTGTAATCCTCTGAAGGCCTGGAATATGAATGATCTATTGATCTAAAACATTTTATTGCCATATAGGAGTCAGTCGCCTCTCAAGAATATGTTCAGTTGTTAGTGGCTTCAATTCTCATTTTTTTCCTAACCCACTGATCAGTATGTGTGTCTCAAAGCTGTGGAGTTTTTCATAAATCCCTCAGATAAAGCAGCTAACAACAAATCGGATTGGCAGTATATATTCGCTTGTGATTAGCTTCCCTTAAAATCTAATTGTACATGAAGTGTTGGAAAGGAGCTTTTTATAATTTCTTCTTTTATAACCCAAATCAATTTGTTCTTTCTCCAATGTAACCCCGTCTGCAGTGTTTATTGGTCACTCATTAGCCACTCCAAATGGGTTATGACACTTTGCGATTACTTTCTGTCTAGTCTTTGTCTTCTGTTAATTGTTAGTCTTTAGACGATTCTGACGTCGTCTGTGGATGATATAGTGGATGTTAAACTCTCGTTGATTGATTGATTGATTGATTGATAGGCACATGGCCTGCTGCTGATAACATCGGAAGAGAGAATCTCTGTTGATCAGAGTAATGTCGATTCTGGAGAGAAAACCGTCACATCATCATCTTCTCATCTCTTGCCTTCTTCATGCGCTGAAATACTCAACAACTATGAGGGCCTATCGCTTGGTGTGTAATTGTTTTTGACCATGCAGTGCAATTATACCATAGTGTGTTACCCATTCTTTTGGAAAGATGCGATGCAGTATTTTAAATATTTCCTAGAAATTTTCTTACCATTACCTTGTTCTGACATGATTTTACCCGTGTTGTGTCCGGGTTGTGAAGAATAGACCATCTGTGGACTGCATGCGTCATAGACACATTAAGATATATCCAGAAATTGCTACTAGAATGCCTATATTCTGACCCTAGTTAAACTGAAATTCAAGGGAAGATGATGAGGATTACCATGTTCTGAAGTAGAAGATTGATTTAGTCTGATATGGAATCGACACATGCCATGATTTGGCATCAACAGTGTTTACTATGGACCCTAGGGAACTGAGCATTAGTTACTGAAGGTTTGTGCGATTCAATACTACAATAATTTCTCGTCCACTTCCTGACATCTTTATGATGAGTGGCTACCTATTTTGGCAACTCTTTAATTAATTTATCCCATTTGATGCTGATATTGTTGAATGACTGAATTTTTCACTTGCAGGTGAAAAACTGAATAAGCTTTTGGAGGAGAAGCAAAGCTTGAGCAATGAGGTAAATTCTAAATTACTTCTCTAACTCGATGCAAATAACATTTCTAATTCTATATAACTAGTTTCTCTAACTGGATGCAAACAGCATTTCTATCTCTCTGTAAATAGTTTCTGTACAAAATAGAAATATCTCTCTGTATCTATATCTCTCTGTAAATATATCTCTCTGTAAATAGCTTCTCTAACTCGTTGCAAATAGCATTTGGAGATAACAAACGTCTAATTATTTTATGCAAGCATCAAACAGCATTTCTAAGTCTATGTAAATAGCATATCAATTCTAGGTATAGTGTAAATATCATATATAACTCCATATCAATAGCATGCAGTCCATTCCAAAATTCAAAAATCAGGATGGTGATGGTAACCATTCACAGAAGGTTGTGTTCAGACTCTAAAAAAACTCTGAAATACCAAATGCACTGACACCAAATCAAAAATAGAGAAACATAAGAAAAAATAAGATAATTATAAAATAAAGCATCAGATAGTTCATATAAATATGGAAAACAGCCATCAGGGAAGATGATATACATCTTATCTAGCTGACCACTGTCAAAAGACTGTATTAATTTACAGAAAAACAAATAAAATAACCGTCAGAAAGAAACAAAATTGTACTCTTTCTGTTGTTCTTAGAATGATTCACGTCTATTGAAATGCAGACTTCAATGAAGCCTAAATTGTTGTTGTAGAACGAGAGACTGCTGCAAGAGCTGGATGTAGAGAGATCTCGAATAGAGAGCCTACAGAAATATCAGCCATCAGTTGATTCTACAGATGACGCCACTCTCGTCACTACGTCCATCTCTGATAACACTCTGGTGGCCGATGGTCTGATTTGTTTTAATCAAATCTCTAGTATCTCTCTTAGTGCACTGCCTACTGGCAGGTCCATGGTATATAACGCCTCCACTGTTCTCTGTCTTCCACTTTCCTCTTCATTTCCACATAAGATGGGATCTTTAAATCTTCGAACATTCCTAATCTCGACCTGCCCCTGCCTCTGTTTCCTTCCATTCTACCTTCTATGACCTCTATTAATAGACCTTCCCTCCTTAGAATGTGTCCTATGCAACTGTAGTATAAGGCTGCGTAAAAGCTTAGCTAAGTTTGAATTTTATTTCTCAAGTCGTTACATTTAATATGGGTATATGTCATACATGTGTTTCATCTGTCAGTGCATGCGGGCCTTTGTGTTTCGTTTTTGTGTGGTTTTTCAATGGTTGTAAAAGAGTGTGGTTAGTGATTTAGATTAGATAGATTATATTATATTTCATATACGTGTACTTCATATATGCGTCAGAAACGATTAGTTGGACTGACAAATGACAAATTAAGAAGTTTTTGAAAGAGTCGGCAGAGATAGACAGTTAAATAAATGTGATTAGATATAGAAATAATAGCTGAATATTATAAGGGAGGATGGTTTGCTAAAAAGATGTAATAGAAGGAATAATGCAGCAAAGGAAAGGAGTTAGAGGAAGACCAAGACATGGGATGTTGGATGATTTGATAACAAATTCATATATAGAACTGAAAAGGAAGGCTGAGGATAAATTTGGTTGAAGGAGCTATGTGCCATGGACCTGCCGTTGGGCAGTGAACTGGAAGAAGAAGAAATGACAGTACGACTTCACTCGATGACAGTACGACTGTACATTGCTTCGTCAGAATAAAAGCTTAAAATTGTTTTACCTTTTTGTTTCCATTTTGAATGCTTGTAGGAATTTTTGTAGCTTGTCAAATTTTTTTATAAGAAACTTTTACGTACTTATGTACATGTATGCACCTTTTATTTCACCAAACAATATGGTAGCAAATGTGTAGCATAATCTGTATACTGTGTATGTGTTATATAATATCATAGTGTTCTGCTCGGTGGCCTTAGGTGTCTTCGGGAAGCAACAAGCCATTGTTCACCGTAGCAGTTCATTGTCTATTGTTGTGTTCTCTTGTAAAGTGGAGTGATTTGAAATAAATTAATAAGCAAATAAAAAAGTAAATCTTTGGCACCATTAGAAATCTCAAACTACATGTGAAGAGTAGCTAAAGGTGGCATTCTCAGGTGAAAGATTACCATAGAGGATGATTAGGATGGCGTATTTATAAATCAATGTAGACTATTCTCTATACTGTACTCTCTCTATTGCAGAGTATACTCTCTCTCTCTCTCTCTCTCCTCTCTCTTTCTCTCTCTCTCCCTCTCTCTCTCGATGTATTACATTTTAAAAATGTAATAACATAAAATGTAAAACATGTGCAGGTGAGTCTAAGAAGAATCAGAAAGATCTTAAACTGAAGCTGAAACGAGCTGAGAAGGAAATAACCACCCTACAGGGATCAGTGAGTTCTTCTGTCTTGTAATCAGCCGAACATGTTGTATTTTTATTGATCATTCGATCAATCGATAAGGATTTAACGCCCGGTTTTTCCCTAAAAGGCAGAGGCGGCTCAACACCTACAGACGCAACACGATGATGAATGATTATCATTTCTATTATTATTTGCTGCTAAGCATACCAACACACACGCTTCTATTTTATATATGACAAGTGAAACCTTTAGAATGTTACAGTTTTAATTATATTTATTATAAAGATAGTATAAATTATTGAAAATTAGATATTTAGAGTACAAATATTAAATAAATAAAATAGTATAATGCTAGAGTCTAACGTGTATTAAATCTTAGATGATCGCCAGAGAGGCATATGTTTAGTCTTCTTTATGTAGTTGAATCTTATTTAACGCATCACACGTGGTCACTTATCCTATTGATAGCTAGCATAGATTGAAAGTTTAGAAACTGCGTAAAGTGTGCCCAGATGGTAATATTTGTTGAATTTTTGTCTCTACTTTTGCAATTCATATTATATTAGTACATGCTATGCATCATCATCATCATCATCTTCCCCTGATCCCAGTTTAGCTAGGGTCGGGATAGGCCCATATGCTATGCATCATACCGCTTATTGTAAATTATGCATTATATTGTAGTTCATTTTGACGAATATATAAATTGTGAAGTTGATAGATAGATTGATTGACTAATAAATAAAGTAATTGATTGATTGAGCAGGTAACAAGGCTAGAGAGTCAAGTGAATCGCTATAAGAACTCAGCCGAGAGTTTAGAGAAAGCTGAGGAGCTGCTGAAGCAAGAGAGAAAGGCCATGAAGACTGAGGTAATGTTTTCATGTAATGTTTTTAGTATCAAGCAAGCTGCGGAGTTAAGATGCTTGTCAGATAGGCTACGAGCTACGTGTTCAAAACCCCACTGGACTGATCTCTGACACTGTACATGTAGTACTAAAACGATGTTAAGCTTACGTTGCTTTATTTAATTTAGAACCCGTATTCGGGATATCTGTATCAAACTGTAAGATGGCGTGTTGTAAGTGGCGACTATTTAAAGTGACGACTATGCAAAGCTAAGGTAACGTCAGTTTCCTCACTCGAAAGCGATATCAGTGACGGCGAGCTCAGGATTTGAACCCCGCACTGCAATTAGATGTCTGTGACAAGCCATCTTTTTGTCATAGCTTTGTGTGTTGTGTATGTGAACTATACAAGGTTGAATGACCCTTTTGGTGTTGTTATTAAATTGAATTGAATTGAAATTAATTTTCAAAAAGCTAAGGACTCTGTTAGTAATTGGCTGATGGGATCAATTTGCTGATCAGTGGAATGTTCACTTGTTGGCGTGAAGCTGAATGAGTATAAATATGCATCTAGAAACCGGTAAGATATCAGAATACTGAAGAGATAACTACAATGTAGTGATGCTTTATTGTACACTATTCGTTTTGCACATTTACAAGTTTCTTCAAAATGCCCTATGTCATATTACGCGTGAAGACTTGGCATCTTATTATGTTGTAAAATAACTTTAACTCTGCGTTAGAAACTCAGAGAAATAGGGATATGTAATTTAGATTTAAACAACCCTAATCAGATTTAATAGGGAACTCTAATTTAGATTTAAATAACTTTAAATAATCAAGTGACAACTCTAACCGTTATGCTGGGAAAGATTTTGAATGTTATGAAGTTATTGTTAAGATTGCTTGCACTACATTGTTATACAGAAATCGACGTTAAACATAACTTTTTAGCCTTTTCTAGAATTAATTAATTTTATTAATTAATTACTAGTATTAATACATTTTATCACTTATTATTAATAATTACTATTATTATAATTATTAATAAATTAATTTATAATATATTATAATTATTAATAAATAAATTAATTAATTGATAATTAATTTCTGATGACTATTTTCATAGCTGAGAGAGACTCGTAAGCAAGTAGAAGAACTGATGTCAGAGAATCGACATCTCACTCGTAAACTAGAGCGAGTCAAACCTTCAAAGAGCAGCAGCAACAACAACAACACTTCTGAGGTCTAGCCTCAACCAAAGTCTTAATCTGATGTAGCTTTACTGACTTAATCGTATTTCCTGTACTAAACGTGGATATCAAATTTTTTCTTGAACAAACTTTTTATGGATACATCATCATCGTCAGTTCCTTGCGTTCTGTACAGAACATAAGGCAGCAACATTCCTCCATTCGTTTCTATCATCAGCAATCTTCACAGCGTCTTCCCATGAAATGTTTAATGCTCTCAAATCCGTGTTGATCTTTTTTTACGGTTACACAGTGTTCAAATTATAGAAGGGCGTACGATGTTATAGAGGGTGCAGTCATAGGCTGCATAGGTATGAATTGATAAGGAAGGGTCGTAGCACATGTTAGAGCAGGTATGGAGGGATCAGCATAGGGAAGAGGGACACCCTTAGAAATTTTGGAAAACTAAATGTCATTTAACAGTATTTTCAACTGGTGCCCTTTTGTAACTTTTTCATTCCCAATTACTTGTTAGCGTTGTTAATTTTCATAATGCAGCGGATGAAATCGAAACCGATGTTATGCACATATTCCATATTATCATACACATATTCCATATTATCATAGTTAGAGAAAGTTTGTAAAGTTTAGTACAGTGTTAAAATGTTAAGCAGCTGGGCTGCTGGTTACTCATGTCTTGCCGTTTGTGTAATTAATGTCTTAATGATATTGCTGATTGCTTGTATACGCGATAGTTAAGATTTTGTTATTGAATTTGTGTCTTGAATGCCTTTAGTAGAATTTCAAACCCTGGATAAAATTCGTTATACATGTAAATAATTGAAATGTCTGTAAGAGATTTTGTTAAATTGGTGTCTAGGAGATGTTCGACGTGAATTTGAGACCTCAGATGTATATGATTCAATTCAGTTGTGTATTTCGTAGCCATGCCAAGATTTAGACACCAAATTTCAGTTTTGTTAGAAATTAATAAATAATTGTATCCTTTAGTAGATTTTGTAGTTTATGACTAGTTACTAGTTCTACTGGAAAAACTAAATTATCGATGCACTGGTATTATGACCGTGTTGGTAATCTTCTTCACTGAACATAATTATACGGGTCACGAGGTCGTGTTCGGCTGGCGATTAGGACCGTACCTGGCACCAGTGGGCGGGGTTATTGAGCTGATGACTGAGCACGATGTGGTAAATGAGTTCATGACAGCTGTGGGCGGGGTTAATGAGCTGATGACTGAGCATGATATGGTAAATGAGTTCATGTCAGCAGTGGGCGGGGTTAATGAGCTGATGACTGAGCATGATATGGTAAATGAGTTCATGACAGCAGTGGGCGGGGCTAATGAGCTGATGACTGAGCATGATGTGGTAAATGAGTTCATGACAGCAGTGGGCGGGGTTAATGAGCTGATGATTGAGCATGATGTGGTAAATGAGTTCATGACAGCAGTGGGCGGGGTTAATGAGCTGATGACTGAGCATGATGTGGTAAATTAGTTCCTGAGCCCTATGCTCTCATTGTAGTTATTAGTACAATTGCCTGATAAACATTAAACCAAAGATTCGAAACTTTTAGCGGACAGACTCTAAAAATACGATTTTGATCCAGATATAGAAATTAAGTAGACATTAAAGACCATAGTAGCTTTATTATTCTCTAGGTGTCAAATAAGCCTGTGGTTTTGTGTAGGTATAAAATGAAATGTATTTCGTTAGGTCCATTAATTTACTGTCAGGATAAGGTATATTTTTCTTTTGATTTTCTTGCCTATGATCTTAATATATTCTTTGATTGACTTCTAACAATTATTGTTACTAATTGTTTACACAGGTGCAAAAGTGAACTTTTTTATTTTGTATATGGACTTTTATTGTTTAGTTTTGTTCGGTATTAAGCTTGCCTGTAATAGTTTGCTTACATTTTGCTTGTAGTGGCTGAAGCTAGTTTTGTCGCTTCAATTGGTATCTGGTTTGATCGGGGAAAGCTACCGTGATTCTGCTGTTTTATCTGTGTTTGCTCATATACTGTGCCTTTTCTCTGTGATAATAATTGTTAACCTACGAATTTCATCAAATAAACGTGTATATACATTTAGATGGTGTTGCCATTACACCAATAGTCCATTTTATATGCATCTAAATAACTCGTCCATATTTGAATTCCAACTATTAATTTCTATTGTGACAATGGTCCCTACTTTGTGCAGCCACTGTTATTGATGCCATTTATATTCGATCAAGATGTCTTCATGGTTAGATTCTAAAGCGTAAGTTTGCTAGTTTATTCGCTGCGTGTTTAGTAGATTACTTAATTAGAGTAAGATTTTCAGCTGTGTATAAGTTGATTAAAATGTGTATAGAATGACAAAGCATTTAATGAACCTTTAAAAATTTGATTTTGCATATCATGCATAAGTAGTGAGAGGGACGCGTTAGGACGGCTGGATGGAGTCCCAACTTTGGGGCCAACAATATATTTAGACTCGTAAAAATTAAAACATTTTTGGTTTGATGTTTAATGAAATTTCAATTTTGAAAGATCTCAGGAAGAACTAATGTACGTAAAACTGTAGTAATTGTCCATCTGTCTGTGTCTTTCATTAAACTTAGACATCAATTTTTCACTCTGGTAAACTGTCATAATTATACTCTTTGAAGCCTTTGAGCTTATAGTCTGCAGTTGTATAACCAAGTATATTATGATTTTCGCTTTGAAATTTTCTTTACCAAAATTTTAATGCACTTTTTTGAACTTGCTGATACCTGATAACCCTAATGAATGAATATGATATATGGCATTGTTTTTTTTGTATATTTCGTATAAAACTAGCTTTATAATTGCATTATTGTTTATTACGATGAAATACTGAGCTGTTTTATTATTGCGAGTTTTCTGCTACTTCCTGAGTCTTCATTCATGATAATTCTTTTCGATTCCAAGCCACAGCAAGACTGGGCTTGTTTACCTAAAGCAAAAAATATTGTATTTTTCGTGCGTCCTGCATTCCTTATGTGTGTTTCTAGACAAGTTTAATCTTACGTTAGATTATAATTTGTAGTAGAAAAATTATCTCCTATCCATTGTTGTAGTACAATGGATAAGAGATAATTTTTTCCCCGTGTTGTGTCCGGGTTGCTTGAAGAATAGACCAACCGTGTAAATATGCACGTGTCGTAGAGGGCGACATAAAAATTAGATCCAAACCAAAGTCAGAAAGGTCATTCGGTTGGTGAGCGCCTAGGCTCCAGAAATTTCTTCAAAAACTTAAATGGAAAATAGTCTATTCGTATCCCGACCCTGGTTAAACTGGTATTTAAGGAAGGATGATGATGATGATGATGATGATGATGAAAGGATAAACGATAATGACATTCTAAGCCATTTTGTGTAGTCTGTGAACCGTGCTATGCATATTGAGAAATATTAGTAAAATCCTTAGTCTGTATTTTTCTTCAAGTTTCTGCCATTTATTTTTCCTCTACTGACAGATCTGCTGTTTGATTATTCTTAGCTATTGCTTAATGGGTTATAATTGACGTTAGTAATAAGAAATAAAACTCTATTTCAAAACAATGAATCTCCATCATTTATCTTGAAAACGACATGTAAGAATTAGTGTTTGAACCTGCCATTTTACTGAACTCCAGTGAAAGAGAGTATTTACGATCTAATACACATTCGCCTTATGTACATTCCAGACTTTCAGCAGTCTAGACATCCACATCAGTTGAGGCATTCGTCTACTAAACTGCTTGATTCTCTGTTTGTTCGTTGGAGCAAAGCTTTTTTCAATGTTGTTATTGATTTATAAATTACGTATTTCGTTGCTACAAGGGTTAAGCAATATTAAGCACACATTAAGGTACAGCCTTTTGTGAAGAAAGTAACTCCCTAATCAGAGCGATATAGCATTAACTATATATCTTTTTATCTTTTCCAAACGAGTGAGTATTATTAGGACTGTCTAATAACTGACTGTCTCTAACTGACTGTCTGGTCAGTTAGAGGAGGTGGGTGGTGGTTGGAGATATCGAGTCCTGTGGGACTCATATGGATGCTTCTTATGAAGGCTTTCCTACTCCTACTGTTAATAACACCTTCGGTTGCCTCGACCCATTCAGCTCAGTTCCATTTGTTGCACTGGCTGGAGCCAGTGGCGATGTCGGTAAGATATTCGACCGCGGATCAGTATGTGCGGGGTTCAAATCCTGGGCTCGCCCGTCACTGCCGTTGCTTTCGAGTGAAGAAACTGACGTTACATTAGCTTTACTAGCTTTTACTTTAAAATGTGTTTATTCAAGTAAGGCAAATGTGAAGTAAAAATGTAAAAATCTAACAAAACCATTAAAAATTAATTGGCCTATAAAAGTTATTGGGCAGTAAGCTTAAAAAATAAAGCCCCTTATAGCATCTTATTAGGGAATACCCTTGAAAATATTTTCAAAACTTAAATATAATTTTATCCAAAAATTTTGTAACAGTGTTAAAATATCAAAATGAATGGAAAAGTCTCAAATAGGGGATTTGCTAGTGGTGTGGTGTAGGACAGAGAGGATTTGAGACAGTCAATTTGTATCCCGACCCTAGTTAAACTAGGATTGATGATGCAGATTTTGTTAAATATCTCGCATATGCCTATCTTTACGTTATATTATGTAGCTTTGACTTATAGGACTCACTCACGAGCCTCTACAATACTGGCAGCAGAATATCGTTTCCCGCCATCATAAGTCAGAATTTTATTGAAAATATTTAGAAGATATTTCAGAATGTTATTATTAATGTTGTTGTAAGAAAATGAAACTCGGGCTCCTTGAAATTATCAAGATATGGACATTATATTTGTGATCGTTGCATATCACTAGCCGTTAATATTGTGTGTTTGCCATGGTCAATTTCTTTATAAACGACTCTTAATGCAGCTGTATTCAATGCGGACGTCACATTTATGTAGGCTCTTGTTTGAAACTGTGAGAAACAGAAGCGCATGAATAGATTGATTTAAAGTTGTATATGATGTATAATGGATTAATTTACAGAGGGTGCTATTTAAATTTAAGCTAGATTAGTTTAGTGATTTACACTTTGATGTGCCATTATAGCCAATTTGATAATTGTTTAATTAACAGACGTGCAATATTGACCGTTGTAAGGTTAATTGATTGACAGAGGATGCAATAATAACTGTTATAGTGTTAATTGATTGACATGGGGTGCAATAATAATCTAAAGTAAATCAGTTGATTGGCAGATGCAGCAATTAGCGGTAGTGAGATTAATTAGTTGTCTGAGATGGCTGGCTCGTAATTCAGCTGAAGATGATGATTGTGCTTAATCGTGTCGGCTCTATTGTTAAATAATAAATGTTGTTGCTTAGCTAAGCTGTGTTGCTTATGATTCAGTGCCTTACTGTTCCTTAAAGTAACTAGTTGCCTGCTTATAATTTCAAATGTTTGATTTTTGTGTCATTACAACATCGATATGAATTATTAAGTACATGTAGATATTAATATAAATGATGCGGGGAAAGCAGAAATTATCAGAGCAATTACTATTGTGGATCTCATTTATTCGGTTCGTAATTCTCATATAAATTTAGATGATCGACAGTATCAGCTTGTAGTTGCTGCTCCCTGGCTGGCTCTCTAGTTGGCAAGATACTGGATTTAGCAGGAGTAATAATAATAATAATAACAACAATTAGAGTGCTACAGTCATCAATGACAATATCGAGCACCATTGAGACAAAAACAAGCCGGCGAGCTAAAGAAATGCATTTAAATGCATTGGATCCTTACATAGGATAGACTGAGACTTAGCCTAGATTGTTAATTTTTTTTTATTGTCGAAATTATTATAGAGTCTCTTGGCCTCTTTACCAGTTACATGTATCGATGAGGTTTCTGAGCTACTTTACGATGTTGGAGCAGAATTGATTCCTGGGTTGTGATCGCTGAATGCACACAGACTCGTTCGAGAGGAAGAAACATTTTACCTCTTAATTTATATTTGAAGTCGATATAAATTTAAATTAATTCCATTTTTATGTCTTGAACATAGCTCGTTAAATTATTATAATCTTATGTGGTTTAAACTTGACAGAGCTTATATGTTTTGAGCTCCATTTGTTCTGATAGTTACTTAATTTGATGATTTGTATAAAATTAATATAGCCTCAATATATGGCGTCATCGGTTTTCAACGAGCTTTGAATACTTACAATGTGTCTTGGTGTATGAGGTTAGAAGAGCGATTTATTTTCTCATTGATTGATCTGCCATAAATTAAGCGCCGTGTTTCAATAGTACAGATATTATAATTTTTGTTGATTTTCGTTGTAATCAAAATATTAGATTTTAAGCTTGGTTTTGGTTTTTCATATTTTGTGTAGAGAGGTGATTATTTGGCGGTGTTTTTATCAAGTGTTCTGCCTTTACTTAATCTTTTATATAAAACTCCATCAGCGGCGTGGCTTCAATGACAACGCAGAGGAAATCTTCAGCACTGGCTGAAGTCAGTGGCGATGTCGGTAAGATATTCGACCGCTGATCAGTTACTGTATGTGCGGGGTTGAAATCCTGGGCTCGCCCGTCATTGACATCTCTTTCGAGTGAGGAAACTGACGTTAACATTAGCTTTTTTACTTGGTCTACTGGGGTCTGTGATAATTCTCGTTAGTGTGCAGTGAGAACTACGTACAATTTTGAATGAACAAAACAGGGTTGAAGTTCCTCTTTACTGGATTAAAACACACGTTGCAGAGATCATCCGCGAAGATATTTATCAATTGTAATATCAATTTTTTTAAATCATCAGCTAATTTTAGTACACTAGCCATTTACACTAGACTCACTTGTATCTAGAATGTACAAGATTTAACTCTCTGATCAGCAAATCAGATTTGCATCAAAGTTGTTCAAACTCAAGTCAGGATCGATCATTTAAGATTTCATGACGTTACTTCCAATCTAAACTACTTGGACCTACCAGTCCTGAGTTATACCGCAGTCTCGTTTAAACTCAAGTTTTCTCTACAAATAGTTCCAGCGACGAATGAGCCTAGAATTTAATCTCACGCCTACTTGTCTGCAGTTAGAAACCTAACCTATCTTACCACTAGCTCAGCAAACACAGAATTTTTGTAAAGTTCAAATGATATTAGTTAAAGTTATTAAATTTTAAATACACGATTCTCTAATACTATGCTACAGTTAAAATATACATAGAATAATAAGTAAACACACATTTTAGTGAAATGATCAACTATGTTGATATCACTTTTAATACCACATGTTTAAACCGTTGGGCAATTTAGATAATTTTCCGTATTTTAGTCCAGTGAATGTCCGAGATTTTACTCTCAGATCAACGCGGCTGGGATTCAAAACCACGAGAGTTCAACTCACCACAGGATCTGTCATTTAAAACTTCACGACGTTACCTCTACGCTATTAAGACATTCAATAGATGTATTAATCCAAAGAACTGAATTGTACAGTAGACTAATATACACAGCCTAGGGCAAACCGTTCATTCCAGTTACAGTGGACTGTTCTTAACAAACTTAGCGATAAAGAAACCTATAGTATCGCTATTACAGTCGCTGCTGCTCGGTCCATGTTCTGATTCGCTTATGGTCACAGTAGGAAGGAATCGTTGAAGTAGATGACGATGTTCCTCGGAGAGATCAGTGTATGGCCAGCCCAGTCCACCAATGTACGGCGCCTGTACCAATGTACGAGCATTGAACCACGTTCAGTATTATTACAAAATATCATCATCATCTGTTAAAAAAGTAAACACGCATTATATTGAAATGATCAACTATGTTAATATCTATCACTTTTTAATACCACATGTTTAAACCGTTAGGCAATTTAGACCATTTTCCGTGTAATCAGTCGAGTGAATATCCGAGATTTTACTCTCAGATCAGCGCGGCTGGGAATCGAACCCACGATGGTTCAATTCACCTCAGGATCTGTCATTTAAAACTTCATGACGTTAACCCTACGCTATTAAGACATTCTAATGTTAGTTATCTTATATGCTTATCGACTACATTAGTAAATCCTTTCATATATCGTGTATAATACTGTATATTAATTCTAAGAAACATTGAAACCACAATCAGGAAGAATACAACGAATGGCTAGTGTCTATATAACACGGAAAATCAACAGAGCCACCAAAAGGAAACATTAAAGTATCTAAAAATCATGTCAATATCAGCCATTTGTAATTCTTGATAGCTCAGCCTATTAACGCCCTCGAGTAACTTTATGAAAATGTTACAAACTGTTCACAAGCTGCCTAGAGTTTCTTTTACCATCGAATACTTCAAATGACTTTATATATTAAAGGAAATGGCTGAAGATACTAATAATAATAACATACATTATAGTGAAACGATCAACTACGTTGATATCTATCACTTTAATAATAACACACATTATAGTGAAACGATCAACTACGTTGATATCTATCACTTTTAATACCACATGTTAAATCCATTAGGAAATGTAGTCCATTTTCCGTGAAATCAGTCGAGTGAATGACCAAGATTTTACACTCAGATCAGCGCGGCCGGGAATAGAACCCACGAGAGCTCAATTCACCTCAGTATCTGCCATTTACAATTTCATGACGTTACCTACACCTCGAACCATTGCGCTATTGAGACATTCTTATTACTATGTATGTATCGAAGACACTAAGTGTGTATTATAATATATGCAAAAGCTGGTAAAGCTGTAAAGCTAAGGTTAACGTCAGTTTCCTCACTCGAAAGCGATGTTAGTGACGGGCGAGCCTAGGATTTGTACCCCGCACATACTGATCCGCCGTCGAATATCTTACCGACGTGCAGCTGTGAACCTCTCAGATTTCTATTGTATTTACCAGACACAGAGGATATCCTCTAACTGGATAGTCTTTCCTTTTCATTAATTATTTTACAAGTTACACATTTTTATCGGCGCTTTAGGTTCAGTATACCTGTTACGTGTACAAGTAGCTCAGGATGTAGAGACTTAGATTATAATTATAGAACGTCAGTCCTGTTTTAAACGGCTGTTCATGAGGTCGAGGGTTGATTCCTGGACGAACTTACAGAGAGTTCAATCTAGTACATCACAGGACCGGTGATAGGGATATTTGAGATTAAACTGTCTGATAGTTTAGGCAAGTGTTGTTAGAAGAGATAGATATAATCATGGATAATAATTTCATTGTGACGACTGTGTCTATATATGACGTTCTTACATCATCCGTGGATGATGAAACTGACACTAAAACTTTAATATTATGATTCACTATTATTATTATTATTATCATTACTATTATTATTATTATTATTAATATTATATATAATAATAATAGTTATTATTATTATTTATAATTATTGTCATGAAAGTTAAACGTTGCTGATTGCAGCAGAGGGTGACATTGCCCTGAATCCACTGCTTTTGGCTCCAGCAGCGCCCGTCCCCACTTCATCTGTTATCGATCCACCACGACGGTGAGTCCCCTGAACAGGCGTTGATGAGGCAGTTGTGAGAACTCTGTTGGAAGAACCGCTTTTAGAAGTCAACGGCCCTGAAATCAGGATAGCTGTTCCTAGAGAATTCTGGGATCGAGTATCCGCTTGATCAGGGCTCTGATTTGTAAAACCCGATGAGCTCTGACTCTCCGCCTCAGCCAACATCTGGTTCAGCCTGTGGCCCTGGTGAGAGGGACCCCAGGGACACAGAGGCCATTCTAGCCTCGAGTATCTTCTTTTTCTCGCTGAGGGTCAGCCCAGAAAACTCTTGTGGATTATTCTTATTATTATTATTATTATTATGTGTCTACCGACATCGCCACTGGCTGAAGCCAGTGGCGATGTCGGCTTTCGAGTGAGGAAACTGACGTTAACATTAGCTTTACCAGCTTTTTACCTGTTGTGTAAGTGTGAGCTGAGGAAATGTCTGCAGAGCCCATACAACCAATCCTTCGTTTTCTTCTGTTGTCACTGTACACGTGCTGTACACAAGTGTACCACCTGGCTTCAACAGTTGTACGGCCTGTACAGTATCATACACATTAAACAAAGTTTTACACGTGCTGTACACAAGTGTACCACCTGGCTTCAACAGTTGTACGGCCTGTACAGTATCATACACATTAAACAAAGTTGTACACGTGCTGTACACATGTGTACCACCTGGCTTCAACAGTTCCACGGTCTATACAGTATCATACACATTAAACAAAGTTGTACACGTGCTGTACACATGTGTACCATCTGGCTTCAACAGTTGTATAGTATCATACACATTAAATAAGCATGTATGTGTACTGTAAGCAAATGGTACATCATCAATAATTATTAATTAATATTCCAGACTGTATTACATCATCAATATATAATTAATTATTAATTAATTGTCCAGCCTTCTCTCTCTTAGTGCACTGCCTACTGGCAGGTCCATGGTACATAACGCCTCCACTCTTCTCTGTCTTCCGCCTTCCTCTTCATTTCCACATATGAGTGGGTCTTTAAATCATCTAACATACCTAATCTCGGCCTGCCCCTGCCTCTTTTTCCTTCCATTCTACCTTCTATGATCTCTTTAATAGACCTTCCCCCCTTAGAATGTGTCCTATCCATCTCTTCTTCCTATTTCTTAATACATTTATCAACTGTCTAGCTGTGCCAACTCTCTCCAGGACTTCCTCATTTGTAACCTTTTGGGTCCAGCTAATCCTCTCCATTCTTCTCCAAATCCACATTTCCAATGCCTCCAGTTTCCTAATATCTTCCTTCCTTAAGGTCCATGTTTCACATCCATTCAATAGCGTGGTCCAAACCAAAGTTTTCACTATCTTTATCTTTGTGTCTTTCTTTAGACTTCTTGTTAATAGTTCTTTCCTACTACCAAAGGCCGCTTTTGCTTGCGCAATCCTACTGCATATTTCTGTCTCACATTTCCCATCATCGGTTATAGTATGACCCAAATATTTGAAACTCCTTACCTGTTCCAATTTCGTACCATTTATTGTGATATTAACTTCAACTTTATTATTGGACACTCTCATAACCTTGGTCTTTTTTATATTAATCTTTATGCCATATCTTAGGGCCGTATCATTCAGCCTATCCATTATCTTCTGCAATCCAATCAGAAGATAATGGATAGGCTGAATGATATGGCCCTAAGATATGGCATGAAGATTAGTATTAATATAGTCCAGCCTTAACAGTATTATATTGGCAAGACATGATTTATCACCGGCTATACAGTGTCCACTGTTCACTGTACACTGTACTGTGTCCACTGTTCACTGTACACTGTAAAGTGTCCACTGTTCACCGTAAAGTGTCCACTGTTCACTGTACAGTTAGCAGTATATATTGTACACCAAACTTCACTAATTATAAAAACTCAAATGCAAATACAAAGTATTACGTTATTTCCAATTCAACTCCAAGAGTCAAACTTTAAATCAGAAATGTATTAAGCCAGGCATTTTTCCTTCAAGTCCACACTATAAGCCTATATTATAATTAATCGATTACTCCAAGCAGTTGAAAACACAAGTAATATGGTGTCAATATGAGTGCTTACAGTAAAGTCAGATATATAACGGTAAAGTCACTCATAGGTTTTCATGCTATAGGCCTACTTTCTTTTCCTTTCTCCATACTTCCTTACGGAGAGAGTATATTTCAGATAAAACATAAGCTTAATAGTCTATGTTTGTGTCAATAGTACAAGTAAAAAAGCTATATAACAAAATAGTAAGCAAACATATAGTATTTCGTATGACAGAGAAACTTTGGAAAAAGCAGTAACTAAAATAAAATGGAAAAAGCAGCAGTAACTCTACATTACCAAAAGCAACATCAAAACGTCAAACGGAACATTTGTGCACAAAGACAACATGCCTGATGGAAAAGCCTCCGTTGTAGAGGTGGATAAGAAGAAACTTCAGCGAGAGAACTGGAACAATGTATGACGGGTCTCTGACCCAGTCCACTGCACGGGGCATCAAGCAAGATCCGGTCAAAACTATCACTGGGGTAGGGCGGACCTCCATGCTTTTCTATATAAATACATATCACGCTCCCATCAATCATAATAAATACACTCAACAATAATAATATTTACAATACTACATTATTATATATATATATATATATATATATATATATATATATATATATATATAATTATATATTACTCTATAAAGCTGAGGAATGTATAGGGGGCCCACCACGTCAGAAGCAGAATCCCCAAAGAATAAATAATAACATATCATTAGATGATTAAAGATTCACTTGTACGTGTACAAGAAAAGGAAAGCGGAAGACAGAGAAAAGTGGATGCATTATATGCCATGGACCTGTCAGTAGGCAGTGGACTATGAGAGAGAGAGTTGTCTAATTTTATTCTTACTAGGAAAAAAACAGACTAAGAGTAGAATAATAGAATAAATTCCTTGATCCTGCAACTTGGCAGAACCCTAAAGAGAGAGGGATTAGGCAAGAGATTTAAAAGATGTTCACTGATCTACTAGCCTGCAGTATTGTCATGAGATGTTGTAGAATCGTAGCAGTAAACTTCCACACAACTCACACCCCACTTCAAAACATTGCCCTCCACTAAACCGATCTTTCTAGAACTCTTATCCAGTGCTACCACGCGACCCTGTAACAACAACAACAATAGATGACCTACAAATGTAAGAATTGGTAGTAATGACATCACTAGACGCTAGACTATGATTAGTTGGACGATGAAGCCGTGAAGGTTCAGGGTTTAGGGTTTTCAATCATATATATATATATATATATATATATATATATATATATATATATATATATATATATATATATATATATATATATGCACATGTATATATATTTATATAAGAACCTATGAATTTAAATATGTATAATTGTACTAGAATTTTTTAATTTTTACAATACACTTTACTTTTTGAAATAAATTCTTAAAAGCTTGTTAAGAAATTATTGCAAACATATAGTGATGGATGTACCTTTTTCATTCCCAATAATTATGCATCTTGTTCGTGATTGGTTAGTAGCACGAACAAGAAGCACTTATTTCAGTTTATAAGAATTTATGCAGCAACTACTTTAAATAAGCTGCTGGCAGAAAGATATTTGATTTCATGATATAACTAAACTTCCTTTGTACTAATAAACGGTTGGCAATTCAACAAAATACAAATAAAAATAGCTCTATTTAATAAAAGAATTTAATGAATTACACAAATATGAGACAGAAAAATTACATCAGACGATGAGACGACATGTTAAATATTTAAATTCATTGTTTAACAAGAACTGAAAGTAAGGAAACTGTACACACCTGATTTTTCATTAGCATGGCCAAGTGAGTAGTTTTACCACCTGCTCTGAAAAGTATATATCTAATATATAGTAATTAACAACTTAGACCAATTAACAACTAAAATCGATCACTATATCAAGCAATTACTCTACCAATCAAATTGTCAAAAAATCCAACCAATCCATAAGTAAAACACTTAACTATACATCAATCACGGAATCAATTAGTTAATCAACCAATCAATCAGTCAAAAAATGAATTAATAAGTAAACAAACTAGTTAATAAATCAATCAGTCAATAAAGCAATCAATTAATCTACTATAAAATATAATCAGCAACTCCTTTTCTTTTCTCTCTCTCTCTCTCTCTCTTTCTCTCTCTCTAGCGTACTGTCAAATGACATTCAAGGCATCCATTCTAAATCTACTATTATACAAACTAATCTGTCGATTATTAAATTCGTGCATTACAAAAAGAAATCCTTTTGAAAACCTCCATACGACGCTTAAAAAATGATCTTACGATATTGTCTTTCAAAATGCTTTTCTCAGTTTTTGCATGATTGCCTAAGTAGCAAAATTACAATATAAATTAGATTAATTTAGCAGTTTGAAGAACACGCAAAAAGTATATTGGTTTAATCACTGAAAACTTATTGCATCGTTTAAAAAGTTTCTCAAAATACATGTATAACAAATAAAAGACATGTTGTAAATCCAGGCATCTCCAGAAACTTGAAAATCACAGACCAGCTTGAAAATCAACACAATTCTGATAATTATCAGCCTCACTCCCTCCCCCAAACATCAACTAATCCACAGCTACTAATCCTCATCCTTGGCTGGAGCCAGTGGCGATGTCGGTAAGATGCTCGACTGCGGATCAGTATATGCGGGGTTCAAATTCTGGGCTCTCCAGTAATTGACATCGCTTTCGAGTGAGGAAAATGACGTTAACTTTATCAGCTATCTATCTGAATAAAGCAGTAACTAAAACACTTTTACTAGAATTAGCTTAATTATTATCATTTTATTAAATTATCTCCTGACAGACACTATTGCACAAATAAGTTCATACCATTGCAAACGGAATTTCTTTTAAAAACCTCAATGCTACGCTCAACTTTAAAAAATAATCTAAGAGATTGTCTTTCAATGCTTTTCTCAGTTTTTGCACGATTGCCTAAGTAATTCAGCACAAAAAGACCAATGCAGACATTGTTAGATAGTAAGTGAGCACAGACCAGGAGCAGCACATAGGTCGAGCACCGTGTCTCCGGGCCGAGGCGCTAGAACGTGAGAGCACACCAGCGATGGGAGGTTCTGAGGGAAGAAGAAAGTCTGGTCGAGATCTGAGAGAGATGGCGCCACGTAGACTGGTTCTGTCATCTCTATGCCTACACCCCTGAATACATACAGTCGTCCATGATGCCATCGAGAATGTTTATCAAGAAAGTTTGGCTATATTCTGTATAATGCAGTCATCTTAGTTGCTAGATGGCATGATGCCATATAGCATGTTTATGAAGAAAGCTGGGCTATATTCTGTATAATGTAGTACTTCGCCACTGACTGGAGCCAGTGGCAAAGTCGGTAAGTTATTCGGCCATCACTGACATGGCTTTCGAGTGAGGAAACTGACGTTAATGTTAGTTTTTTACTATCCATGTTGAAATGAAGCACGTTTGACAGAATATAGCGAGACAGTATAGTACAAAGATTCAATCACTCAGTATTTTATTATTTTATATACCTGGCTATACTTATAAAAATGGTCATTCATGATGATATCAAGGAGGTCTGCATCTGCTATGCCGAGAGTTACATTCAGCAAATTGGCTTCAATTTATCGAAACATACATAAATTTATAAATATATGTCTAGGCTTCTACGTGAAGCACAACATAGTACATGTATATAGAATTATAGATGGATGTACCATCCAAGATGTTAAGGCTAAGCCAAGGCTAATGTTCACGTCAGGTTCCTCACTCGAAAGTGATGTCAGTGACGGGTGAGCCCAGGATTTGAACCCCACACATACTGATCCGCTGTCGAGTATATTACCGACATCGCTATCGGTGTTATTAAGTCTACGTCTCAATGGTAGTAATTTACTAAACTGCAAATGAAATGGGAGTTTAATAATGATAAGGGTATCAAACCTCAAGGCTTGCGTAGAGAAGATTTCGTCCCTGCTAAACCAGGCTCTTCCATTACCAAGATACACCTTCCTACCCTCAAACACTTTCACCAAACCTCTTCTACATTTATGATCCACGTCCGCATATACAGAAACAACATCCCCTCGCTGCATTCCTACACACACACAGAAGTGACTATTAAGGCTAATGCTAACGTCTGTTTCCTCACTCGAAAGCGATGTCAGTGACGGGCGAGCCCAGGATTTGAACGCCGCACATACTGATCCGTGGTCGAGTATCTTACCGACATCGCTAATGGCTCCAGCCAGTGGTCAACCTATCAACCTACCTAAGTGTCAACCTACCTAAGAGTAAACCTACCTAAGTGTCAACCTAGATAGGTACATACCTAATCAACCTATCATGAGATTAGCTAGTTCACCAAGTGATTAGCTGATGATTTATTAATTTATTCTATCAATAGAAGTTACAGACTAAATAAATGATAACAGGCTAATGATAACTACTTTCTGGAATGATAATTAAACATTTAAATTAACTATCTGTCAGAGAACCAGTAAACTGTTTGAATGAGTTATAATGCTACGGATAAACTGACGAAATGAACTGAGAAAGGCTAAATTAATTTTCTGACTGATTATATATATAGCACTTGGTTATATAGAGACATTGGCTCAACAGCAATAGTATTCAATATTTAACACATCTGATAATAGGAAATATTTAAAGAAAACACAATAGGCAAAGTATTAAATAGGAATATATATTAAAGCTAAAACTGCCTTATAAACACTTTGACTATAGAATAAACTTACGCCTCTTAGTACAATCAAAATCAAATTTGGTACATTAGATTTGTGTTAAAGATATATTTACAAATGAAATTGAACCTTATTCAATATCATATTCATTTTGGTTTATGCATAAATGATAAATCGGTTTTAGACATTTCAGTACTTGATTATCAAATAAATAAACAATCAAAAAAATACAATTTCAATTAAATAAGAACTGAAGGAAACTAAACCAAAATGTCGAAAACTTAATATTAATGCAAGTGCTTCATGTATAGCAAATGAAATTAAGAGAACCGGAGGTACAATATTAATAGACCACTTTGAATAATTTATAATTTTCTATATAGATTGATATTAAACAAATAGACAGTTGATAAATGCATTAGGAAATAGGAAGAAAATTTGAATATGACACATTCTAAGGGAGGAAATTCTACTAAATGAGGTCATAGAAGGCAGAATAGAAGGAAATAGAGGCAGAGGCAGGCCGAAATTAGAAATGTTAGATGATTTAAAGATCCACTCATATGTGGTCATGAATAGGAAAACGAGACACTGAGAAGAGAGGAGGCAATATATACCATAGACCTGCCAGTAGGTAGTGCACTAAGGGAGAGAGAATGAGAGAGAGAGATATATAGATTGCTAAATGTATTTCATTGGAGAGAGAGAGGTAGAGAGAGAGTTTATTTTATTTCAGAATCACATACCACTACAATGTAATATTAATATAATGTCAATGTAATATCAATGTAATATCAATGTAATATCAATGTAATATCAATGTAATATCAATGTAATATCAATGTAATATCGTATATAAACAAACCAGGACTGGCAGCGAGCACGCCCTGTACAAACACATCAGCTCCTCTTAGCACAGCAGCTCCACAGCTTATATCCACCATCACCTCCTTGTCCACCTAAACAACAATCACCAATAATAATGTACAATGAAATCAACCAGGCCAATGACATGCACTATTATATAATATTAAAGACAAATTACTATAGAACAAAATTCAGAAAACTGCTCATGATGCTTATATCAATCTAGAACTGATAGCCAAATTGTAACAGAACGTGTGGTAGAAGATGACTGAGAAAGAACCGAGGAAAGCAAAGGGATTTCACCTCAGAAGCCATATATAGCATAGTCTTTTATGAAGGGATAACTCGTTAATTGATTGAATGTTATGTGTGGATGGTTAAAGCAGAATGTGAGTAGGAATGTGTGCTTTAGACTTGCCATATGGTAGAACACTAGCGAGAGAGAGAGAGAACTAAAAACAGAACATCCCTGCATACTGGCCATCAGGATCTGGATGTAAAATACTGACAGACAGATGACCAACAGATGACAGACAGATGACAGATGCCATCATTATTATTGTTAGTGATAGTAATGTGCGAGGTTCAAATCCTGGGCTCACCCATCACTGACATCGCTTTCGAGTGAGGAAACTGACGTTAACCTTAGCTTTACCAGCTTTTTATAAGTATTATTACAAAAATGATTATTTTATGAGTATTATTGGTATTAATATTAAGAGTATGATTATAGGTATTAGTATGAGCAGTAGTCTTATAAATATACGTGCTAGCTGTAAAGCCCAGCTACTGACAGATTAAGCCCAGAGGGATGAAGCAGGGGCTTCGTTCCCTTAGAACTGCCCCTGAGGCTTTGCAACGTCCACCTAGGGGTTTTGCCCCAGTCCATTGCGGTGATGCCCACGAGAGCTTCGACCAACCTTTAGCCCTACACCTACATGCTACTCCTAGAAAAGTAGTATTAGCAATTATTATTAGAGAGAGACCTTCATGCGATCCACTGGACCCTCGTTTTTTATCAGTAGACAATCTGATAACACCGGATGAACTATGATCATGGGGCATGGTCGTTGCTTTCTTGAGTATTGCTGAAATGCATATTTAAGAAAAAAAATTAAAGTTTTATAAGGATAATTAATCTGAGACATTAGAACATACACCTACAATAAACTGCACATGATCTTAAAATGTTATCAAACAAAATTGAACAAGGCAATGTGAAACCACCTCAGCAGATATATTTTTGCTGAGCACAAGAGTACATTACTGTATAAAAAAGTTATAGACTTGATGAAGAGACAACTTTTAGATATATACTGTGAACAAAAATATATGCCTTGGACGAGCAGACTGGCAGAACAATAGAGAGAAGAGAGAGTTAAAATTTTCAGCAACTTGATAATTTACGCAAAAAGATAATAAATTAAAGAAAAAAGATTATATCCAAATAAATCAGTTTAATAATAAAACTACAACTGATGGAAAAAACTTGAAAAATAACCACTGCTCCATTGTATCTTGTTCTTGTATAACTTTTATCGACAACTTATCTTTCTTTTTCATTTTTAAACTACATTTTTAATATATACATTGCAATTTAGTGGGAACCAGAAATAAAAATGATAATGTGAAATAAGAAAAAGTGCTAAAGTCAAGACTTGTCAAAAACTAGTTAATTATTATTATAATAATCGCAAACAAATAAGTTTTATGGCACAATTGTTCATTCGAAATTCATATAAGTATGGAATATAAAAACTGTGAAAAAGTAAATAGTATTAAACTAGTTAAATAACATAAAATATCATTGATAAAGATTTCCTTTACTTTATGAATCATGATACATAAATTAAAGCATAGCTAGCTCTGATAAATATCTGCAATATCAGAAAAGTAAAAATCAATAGAAATTTCTTCTGAATCATACTAAATGACAACATGTACATACTGCAGACCTCTATCAGAATGTTGGTGAGTTTCTCTATAGCAGAACTGACAGTGGAATCCTGTAGAGTATTGTATCTAACTGTTGTATAACTTGGTGGAACGCATAGGCAAGCCAACAAGTCTCTAAACCTACGCTGACATTCTTCTTTTCCCCATAATTCAGCTGCCTAAATAATGAAATTATTTATTCAAGTAAAATAATAAAGCTATGGCACAATAACCATGTGACAAGTTACAATTTAAAATTATACTTAGTAAATTAATATAATTATAAGGATAACATAAGAAGTATAGTAATTATTATACTTAGGCTCATTGTTCAACCTAATAAGTTATTCACATTTATCGAGCAAATTTATGTTTCACTTCTTTGTTTTACAGGTATTCTCTGAATGTTCAAAGACAGCAACTGAATGCTAGTTAAACCATATAGCATATTTTTAAATAATAGCAGAATTTGCTACTTTTTAAGAATATGCTAACAGTAACTAATTTCTTAATTACTAAATTTCAATCTCAATTAAATTTGTCATAACAGCTGGAGTTTCATAATTACAGAGAAAGTTACATATATCGAGCAGTTCAATAATTACTACCTTGTCATTACACAGCGAGCTCTCAATGTAAGACAGTACAGTGTCTTTAAATTCAACTTGAGATAGCATGATTAGAACTGCACATAAAATGGAAACATTTATAGTTTTATTTTGATACCAATAGTCAACTGAAAAATATTCAACAGTCATCAATACAATTAGGCATAACAGTATACAGTAATTAATATGCCTGGTTTAAGGCAATTATAAATATCTCAACGTGATTAAACTCTTATATCATTAACAAAACTAAAATAATACTGAATGAAAACGATCTATATTATTTGAAGCTGGTCGAAAATACATAAACTAGCAAAAATTATTTAATTTAATATTATATCTGGTCTGGAACAGATGAGAGATAAACTAGTTTATGATTAGAATCATGGTTACAAGAAGAATATATATATATAACTGCCTGCCATCTGTACAGAAATGAAAATTTATCGAGGCATGAAAATTTATCACGCAGGTATAGGAGTAGCATTTTAGAAATCAATGAACCTGGTACAGATCCTTGTAGAACTCAACATAGAAAGGATATATTTCAGAAACGTTATTATACGTCATCAATTTATAATAACAGATGTGTGATAAGAGAGGTATGATGATAGAAGATATATTAAGGCTATCATGAGCTGCATTATTATTCTTCCTTTAGTAGTATGAGTATGAAACAAATGCTCAATAACAAGAGACTAAGCTGTATGATTTTATTTGCTATGCTCTAATGTTAATATAATTTAAGTCCTTGACAGACATTTGAATACCAGTAGTAGTACACCGAGTTGGACCAGTACTCCATAAAGACACAACATGCATGTTAAAAACTCCCACTCTCTCTCTCTCTAGTGTTCTACAAGCGGCAGTTACATGGTACATATTCCAACTCACAATTTACTTTCTCGAATGCGTTATTAAATCATCTAACATTCTCTTTCTCGATATTCGTCTGACTGCTCCTCCATTCTCTCCTATATTTGCATCTATATATCCAAATATGCTAGAATTTTTAAAGACTACGTTTTGAATAACTAATAGTTCAATAATATATAGGAAACTTTAATCCATAGAAATGTAGAAAATCTCCACTACTTCCTGAACCCGTATAGTTTAGTTAAATAATATAAATAACATGAATAATAAGGCATAAACACGCACGATATATCAACAGGAAACAGCTGATTGATCAAATCATAACATTACGTAAATGTTAACTATTCAAGAAGGCTGAGCTTTTCTACATACTTATTATTAATAATAACAACAACAACAATTAGAGTGCTACTGTCATCAATGACAACATCGAGCACAACTGAGACAAAATCAAGCCGGCAAGCAAATAGATGGTCCAAAACGGTGCAAATTCCAAAATCCAGATAATCAGTCCAAGGTACAGGGTATTAAAGAAAAGGAGGTTTAGGCGCAGGTCGCTGCTCATGTTCACCGGATGGAAATGAGAGATGGAAAAGATAGGTCTTCAACTGCCTATGAAACTGATCATAGGAAAGCAAAGGCCGATGTGCTTCAAATGAAGATTTTCGAAGATTAGATGGAAGAGAATTACAGATCTGCGGTGCAGAATGCTGGAAAGAACGATTAGATAGCTTAGAGTGCGAAGGTAAGCTAGGTCTCACAAGAGTAATTAATTTAGAAGACCGAGTAACAGCAAGTTGCATCACTTTAATCAAGTGAGACATACAAGGTTGTCCAGGGATGGTGATGGCCTTATAGGTTAACGAAGCTGTTTTGTAAATGATTCGCTCTTTAGTCTTTAGCCAGTGCAAAGACTTTAAGATAGGCGTAACATGTGAGTACTTGGAACTACAAAAAATTGCTGGTGCAAGAGAATTCTGAACAAACTGCAATCGATCAATCTCACAGCCAGGGAGATTTAAAAACAGGGAATTGCTGTAGTCCAATTTCGATTGCACAATAGCAGCACCAATTGTAGCAGCTGTCTCACGTGACAAATATGGACGTATTCGACAAAGATATCGGATATGAAAGAAACATGCTTGTGAAGTTTTAGTTATGTGTTCGTGGAAGGTTAGGTGTTTATCAAGGATAACACCTAGATTTCTCACAGAAGAAACAGGTGTTATTGTAATATCCGAAGATAACGTAAGAGTTTTCCCAATCAGCTTCAGAAGCTGTTGAGGTGTCCCAACCAACAAGAATTCAGATGGATTAAGTGCCAAAAAATTAGCAGACATCCAAGAGGATATAGACTGAAAACTATGTTGCAGGAGGGTTTCAGCATTAGAGTAAGAGCTAAGGGTGAAACAAGTGTACATTTGAGTGTCATCAGCATATAGTTCATGATCAATAGAATGAGAAGAGATCAGTGAGCTTAAGGGTGTTGTATATAGGTTGAAGAGGATAGGACCAAGAACGGAGCCATGAGGCACACCATACTTTAAGTGGGAAGGTGAAGTGACGACTCCATCACTTTCACACTAAAAGAACGATTCGTAAGATAGGAGGAAAACCAATCAAGAACAGTTCCACGAATACCGAACCAGGAAGAAAGACGTTCCAGAAGAATATTGTGATCAATGGTATCAAAAGCGGCCGAAAGATCAAGCATACATAATCCAGTTAAGCTTTGTGTGCACATGGCATTAACAATAAAATTGCACACAGATAGAAGCACCGTTTCAGTTGAACGATGCTTAGTATAAGCAGCTTGATGCTTACTAAATAGATCATTGCAAGAGAGATGAGTAGAAAGCCTCTGAAGAACAATTCTTTCATTCATTATTATTATGTCATCGTAGCGTAATAAGCATATATTTGTATAATTCATAAATACAAATTTTATCTACTGGGTTGCCGGTTTTTGACGCAGTGTTATATAACTCTCGTTTTAGTATGTTAAAACATGTTGAAGAGTCTAATAATGCTCTTAGTTCTTCCATGTCAAGGTTATATCTAAGCTGATCACTGTTTTATGTTTAGATTTTGTATCTTTACAAAAAAAGTAAACACGCATTATAGTGAAATGATCAACTATGTTGATATCTATCACTTTTTAATACCACATGTTTAAACCGTTAGGCAATTTAGACCATTTTCCGTATAACCAGTCCAGTGAATGTCCGAGATTTTACTCTCAAATCAGCGCGGCTGGGATTCGAACCCACGAGGGTTCAATTCACCTCAGGATCAGTTATTTAAAACTTCATGACGTTACCCCTACGCTATTAAGACATTCAAATATTAAATACATGTTATAGCCTTATACGCTATAACATGTATTTAATAATACATGTATATTAATACATGTAATATATTAATGCTAATTAATATATTACATGTATTTAATATATTAATGCTCATATATTAAATACATGTTATAGCCTTATACGCTAAGCAATTCTTTTTCGTTTTATCTTGTTTCTGCCATGGCATCACGCAATGTGTTATGGCCTATGTCTGAAATAAATGAGTGATGATGATGAAAACACCTTCACATATGAGACATTTTAGACATTGATTTCTGGAGAGGCATATGGTACATTGATAGAACTCCAAAACTGAATATATTCTGATTGACAGTCAAAAGAACTAAAGTAACTCATAACTCTTTATTTTCAAATCTTGTTCTTTGAGTCATATTTGACTAAAATCTTTATTTCAAGTGTCTATCTATTCTGTTTGTCATGATTTTAGTCTTTCAGATTTTGTGTCATTCCACTCACATTGTTCATGCAATATAGTGTCATTCAGTTCAAGAAATTCATGCATAACATAGCATAATAACAATTAGAGTGCTACAGTCATCAATGCCAACATCGAGCACTATTGAGACAAAATCAAGCCGGCGAGCATAAAGGATGTCCAAAAACGGTGTAAATTCCAAAATCCAGATAATCAGTCCAAAGTAAGGGGAATTAATTACGCAATATAATGTCACTCAGTTCTTGATATTCGTATAATATTGCGGCGTACCGATATAGGCTAATATACCGCAGGAAATCGATGTAAGATTTAGCAGAAGCGCAATTCCTCGTTCGCACTTCAATGAGTCTGTAATTGTCTTAATTCTAGGGATTTACCAACCGAATGCCCCGTCTGACGTTAGTTAGGATCTTAGGGCTTTATCGCCTTTTACGACACGTACAGTTTGTGATTGGTCCATTCCTCAGTAACCTGGACACATAACTAGTAAAAATAAAATTAAATAATGTCTTTAATTGATTCCGAGTTTAAAAGTCCAAAATAATAAAATTCAGCTGTCCAGCCGACAAAAGATTGCAGAAACATACATGTAGATTAAAATTAATTCAAGCATGCAAATTCCAACAAAATTATTTATATTAGGCTTAAGTAAAGTCATGGGATAGGCCTAGTGTTTAGAGTAAGTGCAAAGATAAATTGTGACTTATGCATTAACAAATGTAAATAATTTACAAAAAGGTAAATAATTTACAAAAAGTTAACTTTCAACTAAACAAAGTAGTTAAACTTTTAGTTTTCTTTAACAAAGTACATTAGTTAAGACTGTTGATTTAGCAATCTAACTCTGGACTGATTATCTGGATTTTGCAATTTGTACCGTTTTTGGACCTTCTTTATGCTCGCCGGCCTGATTTTGTCTCAATGTCTCAATAGTGCTCGATGCCGTCATTGATGACTGTAGCACTCTAATTGTTGTTATGTTATGTTGGTGCTAATTTTTATGAGTTAAACATTTAGTTAGACCTAAAAAGTTAACTTTTGTTAAAAATTTAACGTCATTTTCTATTTTTAAACTACTTTACATATTATTAAGTAGACAGTAGTCATGCAATATTAGGTGTATATGGGTTTAGGTGTATTCAAGACACTAATTAATGACAGTTTAAAACTCAGAAGATGTATCAATAATAGGCGAGTTTTGTAAATGAAGTTAAAATAACAGATTTCATTAGACCGAAACCATAAATTATATCCTACATGTCTCGCTAAAGACTCATTTAAAATAAATGTAGGACTTTATATAGAATTTTCGAATTTAATATGTGCATAAAATGATCGTTCATTTCTTAATAAATGATCACCCTTTGGTTCATTCACATACATACTGTATATTTTAAAGTAAAATTGTTAATTTTAGGAGACGGGGTTTAGCGAATTATTAATAGCGTGTGCATCAAAAATGAAGTAAAGTAACATCGAGCCTAAATAGTGCTTGGATGTGCAACCAACCATCTTTAGGGCTTATATACCGACTGCTGATAGCAATGCAGAAAAACCCAGGGCATTGAAAATGCATGGTTACTATGCACTGTATAAGCAAGGATTGCTAAGAATCATGGAAATAGGAATTAACGAAAACTACAAAAACGGCAACTAAAAAAGAAACTCTGTAGAACATGCGTTTGCAACGTATGCAAACAAAAGGAAACAAAAAATAATTATTTGAATTTTCTTAAGTTTGAATACTAAGCAGTCTAGATATGTTAAACAGAAACATAATCGCATAAGCTAATGCTGACATTTTCAAATAAAGGACACGTTTGGTGAAATAAAATATCTAGTGTTTTACTATTTATTTTTTAACAAAGCTTTTCTCTCGTACCCCTATTATAATAAACACAAACCTAATAGGCTAAAATTGTATTACCTTTTATCTTTTTCACATTTTGAAATGCACTATTATCAGATTAAAATAAAAATCATGGTATACAGTTTTAACAGTATTTAATACATACATGATTATGAATGAATAAACACATAAACTCAATCACAAATCAATACACAACAGATGCGATCAATCAAGCAATCAATCAACATCTACTTAATCGAGAAAAAGTTTAATGCAAACAACAGAATTTTAGAAAAAAATACCAACCAGTTCATAATCAATTACCAAAGCACGCAAAAACCGAGTAGAGAGCATCAAATTGTCAAATTCAAGCTTTACCCATAGCTCAGCAGTAAGAAAATCTCTTTATATTACATAGCTTTATAGCGAAACCTCTTGGAAAGCCTATATATGCTATATAGCTGTAACAGTCCACGTTGATATTTATCACTAAAATGTTTCAGGAAAATTCAATAGCTAGTGCCTTTAATTCACCAGTCTAAGCCGGTAACACAGAAACAAAAAGAATTAGAAGTTAGATGTGTAAGTTTTAACACAAGTAGCTCAGATACAGATAGTAAACTGGCAAGGTGATAGCAACACCAATCATTATTTTACGGTAATTGTTCAATAAAAATGATGCAAATGAATTGAATAACAGTCGAATGCTCGTTTCAAATGAGTTTTATTTTACAAAATTATAAAATACAATAAATGCAATCTTGAAATAGGCCTAACTCATCAATGCTAGCTAACTTCGTATTTCGTGCTGAATAAAAACTCTCGGATACCTCAATCAGATTACGTAAATATACACAAATATTAGCAATCCGAATTAAATACCCAGCTTAAAATCTACAGTGAGCTAATAAGTTTAAAGTCGATAATTACCCATCCGAAGAACTGTCTAAAATATATTAAATGTAGCGATATAATTTTATAAAAATAGATAAATTTCAAACATTATTGAAGTCGATAGTTACCCATCAGAAAAACTGTCTGAAATATAACAAATGTAGTGATATAATTTTAGGTATAAAAATAGATAAATTTCAAATATTATTAAAGTCGAGAATTACCCATCAGAAAAACTATCCGAAATACAAAAATTTAGTGATATAATTTCAGGTCTAAAATAGACAAATTTCAAACATTATTAAATGAATGAAGGCTAAAATTAATGTTGCTTCGATCACATATTCCTATATGATATCTAGTGTTATAAGATATCAATGTCAATGTCTAATTTATTACATGATTACTAACAATTAACTGTAGATTGATTACCAATAGCTCACACTAACAGCAACATTTGGATTCGAAACTCGGTTTCATTCTATACTAATCTGAAATATCGTTAAACAAGGCATTGATGTACAACAATTATTTCTCTCTAGAATTCTGCCAAACCTTAGGTGCAAGGCAAATATTCGCAACCGTCTCTAGCAATGCTTCTTAACTGAGGCCGATACTGAAACTTAATAAAACAGGAGCCTTCGGTAGAAGGCTCCTGTTTTATTAAGTTTCAGTATCGGCCTTCCATTTAGCACCACCTCCTATGACACTATATGCATTATCTATTCAGTAGTGGCCTGGGTACATTACAACGTGTTCATAACAAACAATATCTCTACACACTCTGATCATCAAGATATAACACGCTCATAACAACACATCTCTACACGCTCTGATCTTCAAGATATAACACGCTCATAACAATACAACGTCTCTACACACTCCACCCCTCGTCGATCCGATTAAAATTTAATAAATGGTAACATCATAAGCAAGTAACACGCACTATTCGCAACCAATTCACTTCATTAATTAATAATAGATTTAAATTAAGGTAAATTGACAGGAATGCATCTTATTAAGAATTTACCAAGATATAATTTCAATATAAGATCATAATATTAGCAATAAAAATAAAAATCTAGTTTGGCACCTAAAAATATGCAGCTTAGTATATACATGTATGTACATTTAATGCACTCTCACATCAGAAGAGATACAAGAACTTTGTAGTTTAAGTACACAGACAGTACAGACTTTATGATCTGAGCAATGAGGCATTAAAACTTACAAATCTTTATTAAACATCACGGTTATGAGTTACTAGAAATGTAGTAGGTTTTGTCCTGGGTCTTTTATTTTATCCTAGATAAAATTCATGGCCATTTTAAAGCATTGTTTCAACAGTATATAAACGATTGTCAATTAAGTCTAAGTACAGAACGGATATGAACAAATGAGCAAGCAATATTAAGTCTATATCTTGTAATTAATTTCTCAAATGTCTACAAATAACATCAGGAGAGGTTGATATTGCACATCAAGATTTGCACATTAATAGTAGGAGATTGCTACAGCACAGTAATGGCCGTAGTTACTAGTGAGATAATCAAGTGTTTAAACATCAAAAGTTGCGTAAACTACTGATTCGTCACAATTTGATATTCTGCAAGCTTAAATCGATGTGTAAAGTAATGCATAGCTCTGCAAGCCTGTTTTCAGCCGTTTAAACAGTTGATAAGTAGTTACATCACTGATTAAGAAATAATATTCTGACTTTGTTTACGAAGTAAGTTGATTGGTCGATCAGCCTGAAGGACAGTGCTGTGATTGGCTGACCGACCTAATTTTGGTGGTTGACCTTATAGTCAATAACCACGCAACATTTTTTATTGAATACCAAAAATTCTGAACAATAGTTTCACCAACAACAGAGGCGTAAATTAACAACTGATCAAAGAAAAGTTAGTAAATGCTGGTATAAGAGTGACACAATATTACAACTTCAAATATGTACCACTGCATCATTTCTGATCAGAATAAGATGACAATTAATACAGCCTATGTCAATAATTATGGCAGTATACAATCAGAAGTCTTAGAGTACAAACTCAACATTTTTCTTTCTTAGTAACTGTGTTTCTCTGGTCCCAGATAATTCACATAATAAAACTAGGCTATGTCTGTTCACGTAACAAAAATTTAGTTAGGTTCGACAATGTTTCGATTAGAACTAGTAGTCTCTTGCTTATCAAGGAAGGAATATGGCGCAACGGTTTGAGTGCTAGCCACGAAGGCAAGTTGACTGGTTTCAAGATCAGGTCAGTCAGTGAATGATAGATATCCCCTAGCACTCATGGAAGTTTAGTCACGTATCGGAGTTAGCTACCAGTTGGCGATACTAATAGCAACGATATCAATAATCATGGAATTGATTGATAACAACCTGCCTGGTTAAGCGGTCTCGAAGACCGGTTACCGGCCATGACACTGCTGTAGAAATTGTCCGAGGTTATTATTATTATTGTTATATGGAAAGCGTTCTACCAATTTTTCCAGTAGCAGGTGTATAATCCAACCCAAACCAATTGATCATACTGATACCATAACAAGCAGCATATTACATCAGCGAGTTTCATATTGCGATAGTGGTTATTTTATAAATCACAGACGGAAATTACTTATTTTAAATCCGGCACTTTGAAAGACAATGCAGTCAGTATACAATATAATAAAATATACTATAATACAAAGCGACTCACAATCTCCTTCATCTTCAGAGGATAACGATAATAGGGACATCTCCAACGGCACAAGCCATACAATCGGGTCAAATAAAACACAGATACTGAAAAATAATAGAGATCACCAGCTGATCAAATGTGGTGCACGTCCATTATCTTTAAAAGCCAACGATAATAAATTACAGAAACGATGGTGCAAACAATTGATAGAAACATTGAATACTGAGCGATTTCCACTAGCAAGAAATATAGGAAAAATGGTAGAATATTCAATTAAGTCAATCTTGTAATTGGCTGGTAACATTTCATTTTCATATATTTAGTGCTAACTTTAAGACATGAGGACAACGAAGAAATGATAGTGTTTGGAAAATTTTATATTAGAGAACCAAAGCGTAGCAGAAGAAATGTTAATATGGTAAAATCTCAATTCGACATGTAAGTCATATTAAATTAATGTTATACTAATTTATCTAAGATCCACGAAAGTGCTACTGAATTATAAAAAGTTAATATGACAACAAAATTTAACATGTGCTTCCCTCCGACAAATTCACTACTACAGTTCCGAGACAATACAACTGGGATTCAACCCATTGGCACCTCTTTATCAACCAAACATGCAACAAACCCATCCTATGGGCACTCGGTTCATACACAAAAGCACAACATCATATTTCTAAGCATAAAATATCAACAGCATTGTCACTAGGTAGCATGATTACATTAAATTTACCAGTAATGAAAATAAAATAAAATTTTAAAATCACAAAGAATCATACGAACTCCACTAATAGAAGACAGTGGCTGCCTTTTAAAATCTCTCAACATAAAAGTGTGCAACAGATGTTGATACTAAAGTCCAACGTTTATCAGAGCTGTAAGTTACAGGGCGACGAGAGAAAGGTCCGCTCATTCTTCTGTGGAGGGTAAAATATAAAATTCATAAAAAATTTGTCCTTTTTTATTAAATGCATCAAGAAAAAATTAACACATATCTGCATTACATTTAGATTATATAACTAAATATAATCATGGTTAGACATAATCATATAATCATATAGATTATATTACTTAATGTCCGCATTACAATTAGATTATATTACTTCCAGTGTTTATAAAAAATTTTGCCCACGGATATGGCAAAAAATAAGCACAGGTAATTAACGTTTAACATGTTTATATCAGAAATTTTAAGGACAGACGATCATATCATTGACAGACGGTTTAACTGTACTACAAATCGACGGCTCACAGCAGAGCAGCAGAATGTCGTCAATCTGACTTAAGACATACAGAGCATCTTCAGTCAGATTTAAGACATTTAGAACGTCTTCAATCAGATTTAAGACATACAGAACGTCTTCATTCAGATTTAAGACATACAGAACGTCTTCAATCAGATTTAAGACATACAGAACATCTTCAATCAGATTTAAGACATACAGAACTTCTTCAATCAGATTTAATACATACAGAACTTCTCCAATCAGATTTAAGACATACAGAACGTCTTCAATCTGATTTAAGACATACAGAACGTCTTCAATCAGATTTAAGACATAGAGAACATCTTCAATCAGATTTAAGACATACAGAACATCTTCAATCAGATTTAAGACATACAGAACTTCTTCTATCAGATTTAATACATACAGAACTTCTCCAATCAGATTTAAGACATACAGAACGTCTTCAATCAGATTTAAGACATACAGAACATCTTCAATCAGATTTAAGACATACAGAACATCTTCAATCAGATTTAGACATGCAGAACGTCTTCAATCAGATTTAAGACATACAGAACTTCTATCAATCAGATTTAATTAAGACAGTTCCTCGTCGATGGTGAACGGAGTGACATGGAATATGAAGCAGTGGTTACAAACGCGCACCGGAGAATAGTGACCAAACTGAGGAAGAGGCACTGTATTAGCAGAACAACGTCCACAGAATATCTGCAGTAATCAATCAATTAATCCATCACTTTAAATATCAATAACTTCATATATGAATCCGTCGAGTGTCACTCCAACTCAATTCCAAAGAAGTGCTAAAGACAAAAGCCAAAGAAGCTGTTACGTCAGATTCATCTCTCACAAGATAACAGTGATCAGAGAGGATCTGAACTTTGAACATAACGATCAGCAGTCGGAATCTAAGCCACGCAGCCACTGGCTCATCCTAACACAAGATAAACCGGCTACGCCAGTCTCAGGATGAAGATCATATTAAACATTGACAGTATCACTTTGCACAGTAACTGACAGCATTAGAGTAAATCTAAGAGCAAGAAGGAAGGTTCTAAGATTCATATTTGACAGTTATTAAAACATTATTATACGTAGAAATATTACAGCATCGATATTATTAAATAATATTAAACTTATATGAGACAGAGAGGGAGAGAAGAGAGAGAGAGATAACTATACAAAGAGAGAAAGACTAAGAAATAAATAGATTTAAAAACAGCGATGTAAAACAGAACAATGAGGGGAAAAAGAAAAGAGAGCAGAAAGAGAGAAAGAAGAAAGCCATAGGAAGGAGATAGTGCAAAAAGGACTATATTTCAAACAGAATGGACAAGAAAGGGATAATAGGGACACAGATATGCAAAAAGTCGAGCAAAGGTGAAGAGCAAAGATTTGGATCCTGAATATATAGATCATAAAACTACGCGATGCAGCGGTATGAGGGTGAGATAGAAAGCAAATGAGATAAAAAGAGAGAGAGGGGGAGAGAGAGAGAGAGGGAGAGAGTGAGAGAGAGAGAGCGATGATGGGGGGGGGGGGGAGTAAGAAGCTACAACCTTGCCACAGTTGCGACAATGATGTCTACGACGTAGTAACGTGAACGTCGCTTTACAGCTCATACACTTGTCTATCAGATCATCAGGTATCCAATCAGGAGCTGATAGATCTACAGCGGTAATCAATAAACCAATCAATCAATCAGCTCACACACTTGTTGACCTGATCATCAGGAGCCGATAGATCTACAGTGGTAATCAATAAACCAATCAATCAATCAGCTCACACTTGTTGATCTGATCATCAGGAGCCGATAATCTACAGCGGTAATCAATAAACCAATCAATCAATCAGCTCACACTTGTTGATCTGATCATCAGGAGCTGATAATCTACAGCGGTAATCAATAAACCAATCAATCAATCAGCTCACACTTGTTGATCTGATCATCAGGAGCCGATAATCTACAGCGGTAATCAATACACTAATCAATCAATCAGCTCATACACTCGTTGATCTGATCATCAGGTATCCAATCAGGAGCTGACAGATCTACAGTGGTAATCAATAAACCAATCAATCAATCAGCTCAACAAATACAATCTTCAAGCTATAGCAAAAATTACTAAAACTATCTAACGATCAACCCACAATTAATTAACCAATTGCTCAATCAGTCAAATCAACATTGAAAGGATTGTTCTGTATAATCCACCGATCTCGTACTATGTGCGTAAAGATGACAACCATAGCGGGCATGCCATGACGAGCAATTACATTGAAACTGATGAGAGCAATGAAAATTTTCTGTTTTACCATCATCTATTCTGCGTGTAGTTACAATGAAAATCACACGCGTGACCTCCTATCCAATGATAAATCAAATTATAAACTAGACCACATCATGGTTACAAGAGTGAGCTAACAGAGAGAGAAATTTGTTTTATTTTTACTATATTTCATGGAGTAGTAACATCAATGAACATGTGACAAAGAAGAACAGTGAAATAAACATTATATAAATCTAAATAAGAAGTGCAATAAATCCAGTAAGTTCAAATATGTGCCGAAGAAATTAAATAAAAACTAAGCCATCAAAGAGGAAGCAAGGCGTCCTATCTGGTTGAATACTAAGTTTTCATTTAATATAGTGTTCCGGTTTTAGACTTTGAGAGATCCTAATTCGTTTTACAATTATTATACAATGTCCTTTTATAAATAGATAAATTTAAATTCATAGAATAGCACAATGAAAATAAAGAAATTAAGTGAATGATATGAATAAAAATAAATGAAAAAATAATTAAATACTCAATAAAGCATGAATAAATAGAAATAGTAAAGTAAGTCATTACTAGTAGTACGACTATCAGCTTCACTGCTGGTTCTCTCTTCAGCTGACTGACCAGCGTTACCACTGTTGTCAATAGAAGACTCTGCAGTGTTACCACTGTTGTCAATAAAAGACTCCGCAGTGTTACCACTCTCAAGCAACTCTTCTGAGCTGGATCTCACGGATGCCACTGAAGAGATTGCAGATGTTTCTGCTGCAGCTCCGCCAGATCTTCCAGTCTTCTCTGCTTCAGACGTCTCAGAACAACCTGCCTCAATCTAACAGCAACAAGTGCTACCATCAGCCTTTACATCAGTAATGATGAATAATTATCCACATAAATACAGTGCTACATACAAGTTCTCAGAGGAAAAGGCAATACACAGTGAGCAAGAAATTGAAAGAGTAGCAACAAATAAGAAATTGTTCTAAACTTTTTTGCTGAATTTTATGCTTCTTCAGTGCTACCATCATATAAATGACCAAGTCATCTATTGCGCAAAAATCACTATTCCTCGCTACAAATCTTCAGTATTGAATATCGGTGAGAAAAATTCATAAATGCGAGTGTAATTAGAAACATAATCAAACTGCTAAATAAAAAAAAAATTCTAAAAGTGGTAAATTCTAAAAGTGGTAAGAGTAGGAAATTCCATTTTCTACTCTTACTCATTAATTTAATAATTAATACATACAGGAAAAGCTTTACTGCGAAATACATCTAAAATATAAACTAATCCAATAATTCACTAAAGCACATAGCAGACGGTTCACGGTAAAAAAAGCTGGTAAAGCTAATGTTAACGTCAGTTTCCTCACTCGAAAGCGATGTTAGTGACGGATGAGCCCAGGATTTGAATCCCGCACATACTGTTCCGCGGTCGAATCAATCAAGCAATCAATCAATAAGAATTAAACGTCCGGTTCCTCGCCCTAAGGCAATGTCAGGGATGTATGTCTTACAGACATCGCCACTGGCTCCAGCCAGTAAATGGTAAATGGTGGTAGATAACATATAAATGTAAACTGAACAACGAGTGCATACCACGGCTGTTTCTTCAGCCTCGGACCAGTGAGTGTCGTTAACACAGTCGAGATAACTGCGCGCGTCATCATCAGGCTGGATGTCTTTTTCATCCAGAGATGAGCTGTACTCAAACACAACCTTGAGGATGTAGCGTAGATCTGCCGCATAGTTCGTCTGCAGCTGATCAGCTACACCTGAAACAATCAATCTATCTTTTATTCCATTAAGTAATGGATCGATTAGTAAATCAATCTATCAATAAATATACCAGTTAATCATAGAAAAATCTATCGACTAATCGATCGATTTATGATCACCTTCAAATTGGAAATCATTTTATACAACGAGGTGTTGTTTTAAACAACAGATGAGTAAATCAAAAGCTAATTCTTATAACTCAAAGGTAAATTCATCTATCAGTTACCAATTAACTTATGATACTGATCAATCAATTACATCATTATCAATATTAACTGTGCGTGGACTTCAAACAATACGTTTCATCTTAAATTTGTTTTCATTATTCAAGTTTAGACCATTGCAGATGCTGTATGGAGCATCATTGCGCATTACGTGAATATACTTTGACAGCATAATTAGCTTATCAATATATTTATTATCTCTCAGTAAATATCTGCAAAATCATCATCATCATCATCTTCCCTTAAATCCCAGTTTAACCAGGGTCGGGATACGAATAGACTTTATATCTATTAAATATCAGTAAATATCTGCAAAATAAATCTAGAAAATACTAGAAAATACTCTTCTACTGATCAAAAAAAGACAGAAGTCATTCGTCAGAAGGTGAAAGCAAAATCTTTAACGTCAAACTAATCGCGTAGAATAAAAGACTGAAAAAAGCAAAATAAAAACACACACAAGAGAAAAAACAGCTAAAGACACAAAGAGCCAAAGAGAAGACCTAGCTGAGATAGAGGTGAAGATACAAAGAGAAGACCTACCTGAGATAGAGGTGAAGATACAAAGAGAAAACATAGAGGTGAAGATACAAAGAGAAAACCTACCTGAGATAGAGGTGAAGATACAAAGAGAAAACCTACCAGAGATAGATGTGAAGATACAAAGAGAAGACCTAGCTGAGATAGAGTGAAGATACAAAGAGAAAATCTTGCAGAGATAAAGATAAAGGTCTAAAGAAAAATAAAGTTAAAGGTCTAAAGAAAAAACTATCAGATTTACAAACAAAGATAAAAACACACCAGAGATACAGACAAACAGACGATGAATGAGATCATTGCTGCTTTTGAACTGAGATCTGGCTGACTGTCTGCTTGCTTCTTCTGCTGCTTGTATCGCTAGTGCTATCTCTGTCGCATCCTGCGGTTCTGATGTAAAGGAGCCTGAGTCACTGCTGCTGCTATAAAACAATACAATACTATGTATTACAATACAATACAAAACAGGATGACATAAACTATCCAGTATGATACAATACAATACTATGCACTACTACTGAGACTGCGCTACGTCCTATTTGGACCCTGCAGTAGGCTTCAAGGTTAATTGACTCCACTTTGCTCTATCCTCAGCCAGATTACAGCTGCTCTCATCTAATATGTTCAAATTCTGATTTATATCTTTGATATCTTTATTTACTAATTTGATCCATGTTTGTTTATTTTGACAACCTCTTTGTTTTGTCTGAGATTTTTTATTCTCATTATACTACTATAGTACTATTATAGTACTATACAATACAATACAGTATGACGTAATGCAATATTATGCAATACAATACTATGTATTTCAATACAGTACGGTATAATGTATAATTTCTCAGATTGGAATATTTAAGCCACATTTGTGTTGCGTGGCTTAAATATGGCAATCTTACTAAATATTATGTGTTACATTACATGTGATAGTTATTTGATATTTTAGTGATTTTACTGTGTGCATTTTATTGTATATTGCTTGTTTTACTGTATCTATTGTAAAGTACAGGGTGAGTAAAAAAAATGATAACACCTGCAAAAAGTTTGAATATCTCAGGCTATTGTTAATATTTTCAAATCAAAATTTTACCAAATACCGAAGGACTAATTTCTGATGGGGTGGCCAATTTTCAACAATTTTGGTACATAGATTGACTAATTATGAAAGTTTCAGCAGAGCAACATCCCATTTTTTAACGTACTGTAAATAAAAATTCCATTTTATTTTATTTATATTTTAGCTCTGAAAAGGGTCGTTGTGGTGGTTCAGAAAGTGTTACACTGCAATCCAACTTTTCTTTTTCTGTCCACGTGGATGATATAATTAGCAGTTGCTCTTCTAATCTTTTTGCCATTCGCACTCTAAAATCAAAAGATCTTAATTCTGACCTAATTGTCACTGTCTCAAAGCCTTCCTCAGGAAGGCTACAAGATGTAACTTCTATGATGGAGTACGATCTTTTGCTGATATCGCTGCTGATGCAGATGAGAAATTGTTTAACGCTATCATCAGTAACAAACAGCATGTCCTGCACCGGCTTCTTCCGCAGCTTAAAGATAATTTTAACTTTAAGCTCAGGGAGAGGGCTCACCCTTTCTCTCTACCATCTAAGCGCACACCTTTGATGGATAAGAACTTTATAATTAGAATGCTATATAAAGACCCTTATTAAGTTTTTTTAAACAATGTCTGCTTATGCTTATTACTTTCTATATTGCCATTTGTGTGTGTGTACGTTTTCTGCGGTATGTCAGATTTCATGTAATAAACGAATACAATAATAGAAAGAACCAGTTGTATCTGCTAGCATTGCTGACTATTCGATATGCTTTCCTCCAGTTGCTTTTTTTTCAAGACTGCAGCAGCTTTCGGAACGCTAGGACAGCCTTGTTGATTCCAGTTTGGGGCAGTCTCTCCCAAATTGATGGTAGGTAGCACTTCCTACAGTTCTGCCTTGTTTTTAGGCTTTGACTGGTGTTTCTGATAGAGATGCAGCATGGTTCCCCAGACATGGTAATCCTGACGATTTTGATCGGGAGAGTTTGGAGGCCATTCACTCTTCATGAGGAAATCCGAGTTTCTCTCACTGATCCATTCCTGTGCATGACGAGATGCATGAGCCGGAGCATCATCCTGCTTAAAGATGAAACCATTCGGTTGAAGAACATAGCAATCATTAAACAGCTTGGAAAGTAAAGTATTGACGTAATACTGAAGGTTCACCTTTTCCTTCTCGCCAATGAAGTGCAATTTGCCCTTACCGTTGTAGTAAACGCCATTTTTAGGTAAAAAAATGGGGGGTTGCTCTGCTGAAACTTGTATATCTGGCCAGTCCATAGATTAAAATTGATGAAATTTGGCCACCCCAACAGTTAGTCCTTCAGTAATTGGTAAAAGTTTGCTTTGAAAATATTAACAATAGGCTGAGATATTCAAACTTTTTGCAGGTGTTATCTTTTTTTTTTTACTCACCCTGTATAGAGATGCCTTAGCATGATATAATTTTTTTAACATTAATGCAATAAAATGCATTAAAATGAAGTACGATAAAATACAATATTATGCATTACAATACAGTATGATACACGAAAATACTATGCATTAAAATACAGTATGATACAATGTGATACTATGCACTACAATACAGTATGATACTATACAATAACACAATACAATACTATGCAATACTATACAGTACGATACAGTACAATACAATAAAATATAATATAATACAGTTTGATATAATAGAGTATTACATTAAAAATAGCATAACACAATACAGAATATATATACAATATAGAATACAATAGAGTAAAATATAATGACATACAATATTATGCAAATGTTACAATACAGTACGATACAATACAGTACAGTAAAATATAATACAATACACTATTATACATCACAATATAGTATGATACAATATAATACAGCTAAATATAATACAATACACTGACATTGCTTTCGAGTGAGGAAACTGACGGTAACCTTAGCTTTACCAGCTTTTACAATACAGTATGATACAATATATTACAGTAAAGTATAGTACAATACAGTATGATACAATATAGTACAGCTAAATATAATACAATACAGTATAATACAATACAATTTAGTAAAATTTAATACAATAAAATATTATGCACTACATACAATACAGTATGATACAGTATATTACAGCAAAGCATAGTACAATACAGTATGATACAATAAAGTACAGTAAATACAATAATACAATATCGTCTCTAACCTAGGCTTATGTACATACATAAGCACAAGTTACTGTTGTTTCTGCGATGCAATGCCTTCTGATACAATATAATTAAATACAATGCAAACATAATATGGCACAGTACAATAACATCTTAAGCCTTTGCCAATTGAAAATACTGGAAATTTAGAGACTACCATAATATAAATAATCGAGGTTACCAGAACATCAAAAGTCACTATGCTAGCCATCTCATAGTCAGTGCAACATAATTAAAAGTAAAGAGCTACTGTCATCATGACAACATAGAGCACTATTGAAATTTGTTCATTGAACACAACATATTTTATTAGTTGGAGATAGTTTTCATACTGTTGCGACAAAATAATATTTTGCAAAATACTGCATCACAAGACATGATCTCTCCTTTATCCTAGGATCCTAAAGCAAACAATTTCTGCTTAACCTGAGATTTGACTCAAATCATTCCACTTCTGATGTGCATCGGACACTAATAAGCTAAAATTACCAATGTATCTCACATCATCATCATCGTCATCATCTTCCTTTGAATCCCAGTTTAACTAGGGTCGGGATAAGAATAGTCTGCCTCAAATCCTCTCTGTCCTACATCAATGTATTTAACATAAAAGAAATAAATCAAGATTTCCATAACAGACATGCACCGTATGATATGAAACAAAAGGCATAAATGAGAGCATAATGTAAATAAGTAAATCAGGCACCTATCTTTTCTCTCTTTATCCCATTCACATTTGACGCTTGTTACAGACAGAGTTCTCTGATATTCACCGCTGCGACTCAGTCTCGAAACACCCAATTGACCAGTCTGAACTTCCTCCGAATCCACATCCACAACAACATTTATGACTGCTGGTTGCTGCTCCGAAACGCTTTCACCATCCATGACAAAATCAACCGCTATTGGTGGCTGCTCCAAAACCCTGTGGCCGTCATCTCTAATAACATCCGTTGTCACCGGCCGCTGATCAGACACATCTTCACTATACTTAGCGACTTCATTCCCTGTTGATGGGCCGCAACCAGAAACTTGTTCATGGTCTTCTGACAAAATCTTTGATTTCTCTCCAGACGAACTCTCACTATCTTCAATGCCATCTGTTGTTCGTAGCGGAAGAACATCACAGCTCTGACCCTGAGAACATTCATTGCGTGAAGCACTATGATCAGAAGAACAGTCAAGTTGATCAGGTCCCAGGCTTTGTCTTAAACTCATCTCCATTGCATACTCAACGAACTCTGTGAAGGTCTTAAAATTGGGAAAACTTCCATTGCTACTTCCGCTACTGCTACTATCTCCACTCTCACTAGTATGACTAGAACTAAAAGTGGCGTCAGAGCTGCTTACAGAGGCGAGTTCTGTACCTTTAAATTTATAGCTGCCTTCGTCATTTATGCCCGAAACATTGTCGCTGGCAAGATCGCCGTCCCTGCTATTGCTTGAGCAACCAGTAGCACCAGATGGAGTATTATAAGGCACAGATTTATCACATAAAACAGGCGGATTACTGTAAACTACATCTTTAGCGACTATTACTTCTTCGCAACTTGAAAAATTTACGATAGAACTGTCATTTGAATTAACATCTAATTTCTGAGTATTTGAACGAATGTTGGAGATGTCGGTATTTTCGACTAAAACGTCTGTATTGAAATCTACAAATCTATTACCCGCATTTGCCGTGCTTGAACTATGCACCAATGCGCCATCTACAATGGCACTTTCTACTATATTTCCTTTATTAGTCATCGCATCCGTCGTTAAATTGTCTGCCTCTAAATCCGACCTAACATTGGTTATACACGGCAGGAAGAAGTTGAATTCGCTACTGCCCAACCTGGCGCGAGTTCTGATAGATCTACGAGGTCCCACTCTACTCCCCTCACTGCTGGAAGAGGCTTCATCGAGGCAGTCCAAGCTCAGAGCCTCCGTGATTGTCGACATTCCAGTAGCGTGCTCTACTCCGCAGTCCTGTACAGTAACGTCAGACTGGGGCCAAGACATTGAATGATGCAGCTGTCTAGCAGAATCCTTTGAAAATCCACCAGAAGGTTGGAAAGAGCTGACTGAAGGTGAATCACAAACATCTGGTAAACTTAGTTCATTCTGTTGTGGCAGCTCAACACTGTTGACAGCCATAATGCCAGCACCCTGAACCATGTCACTGCTCGTGTTACAAGAGTCAAGCACAGAAACGTGTGACTGTAAATCAATACTCAGCGCAATACCTGACCGGCCAGAGTCTCGTTCTAAAATCTTCTCACCCGAAACTCTTCTAGAATAGACGATGTCAGCAGTTACATCAGTATTCTCTTGTTGTTGCTGTCCGATACACGAATCATCAGCTAGAGACTTCTGCAGACATAATGACGCCTGCGAAACATCCGATGACGCAAGTACATCAAGTGACAACAAAGCTGTAATCTCATCAGTTGAAGGCAGAGACTGTAAGGTCGAGGATAATGAAATAGGATATACGACTGAAGGCACAGAAAAATCACTTGAGCAAGTAGATAGAATGTTAGAAGATGCAGACTCCACAGGGAGGACTGTAGAAGGCTGATCTTCTGATACTAAAGAACTCTGAACATATGCAGATGGATAGCTCAGAGAAGCCCCTGATGAACTGAGACCACCCGGCTTAGCAGATAGACTGGGCAAACTAGCATGTTCAGTGCTTAAATTCGTATCTGCCGACGGTGTACAAGTAACCAAAGCATCGTTTAATGAAGCACGCTGCGTTGCAGATGACATTTGAGAACTTGTAGGCACTGAGTTTGAAGTTGATGAAGAACAATGTGAACCAGTAAACACACTATTCAATATTTCTAATCTATCGTCAAGCGTATCCGGCAGCGAATTGGTAGGCGTCTTAAGATCTTCTACAGACGCAGAAGTTGACAGAGCCTGTAATCCAGTGGACTCCGTAGCAGTGGGCGTCAGATCTTCAATACCTGCAGGAACATCATTCTTAGTCACTTCCTGTGTCGCATGACGAGCACTCAGAGGCGACATTCTCGGTGAAACAGTCGATACTGATGTCGGAGACGTATTAAGCGATGAAGAACTACTGGTGGAGGAAGAAGACGTGGACGAAAGAGAAGACGTTGACGGAAGAACAGAAGAAAAAAAATTAGCCTGACTGAGAGAGGAAAGTAGAGAAACTTGACGTTGAAAAGAGGGACTGAAATGTGACTCATCGCTATTGCATAATGTCTGCTCCAGCTGCCATAATTCTTTCTTGTTCAGTGTATACAGTAAGTCTCTAAATCAAAGCAATCAATTAATAAGTTAATCAATCAATCAGTTAATTAATGAATCAGTTAATCGATCAAATAACCAACTAATCAATCAATCAATCGATCGATCAATAAAATAATGTCTGCTCCAGCTGCTATAATTCTTCCGTGTTCAGTGTATACACCAGATCCCTATGACATCAATTGGAATATTTAGAATGTCTGAATAGCGTAGAGGTAACGTCATGAAGTTTTAAATGACATATCCTGAGGTGAATTGAACCCTCGCGGGTTCGAATCCCGGCCGCGATGATCTGAGAGTAAAATCTTGGACATTTCACTGGACTGGTTATACGGAAAATGGTCTATACTGCCTAACGGATTAAACATGTGGTTTTAAAAGTGACAGATATCAACATAGTTGATCATTTTACTATATTGCGTGTTTACTTTTTCGTTGTTTTACTTTACTATATCAATCATTAAACTAATCAATCAATTAGTAGAAATCAATAGTGACTCTCCAGTAGCCACAGCCAGAAATGATTTAATTTCAGCGACAAACACAAATTACATATAAATACTGAGAGAAAGAAACTCACCTGATCTTGCACAGTAGAGTTTGAAAAGGACGGAACATTTCAGACATGGTTGTGGGATCAACACTAGGATTCAGAGGTCCATCAGGGTAGACCAGTAGACCACTGTGAGCAAGCAATATCAAGCATTAAATAAGTAACAACTGTGAGCAAGCAATACTAAGCATTAGATATAGCGGACCACTGTCAGCAAGCAGTATCAAGTATTAGATAAGTAAACCATTGTCAGCAAGCAGTATCAAGTATTAGATAAGTGAACCACTGTCAGCAAGCAGTATCAAGCATTAGATAAGTAAACCACTGTGAGCACGCAGTATCAAGCATTAGATAAGTGGACCACTGTCAGCAAGCAGTATCAAGCATTAGATAAGTAAACCACTGTCAGCAAGCATTATCAAGCATTAGATAAGTGAACCACTGTCAGCAAGCAGTATCAAGCATTAGATAAGTAAACCACTGTCAGCAAGCAGTATCAAGCATTAGATAAGCAAACCATTGTCAGCAAGCAGTATCAAGCATTAGATATAGTGGACCACTGTCAGCAAGCAGTATTAAGCATTAGATAAGTAAACCACTGTGAGCAAGCAGTATCAGGCATTAGATAAGTAAACCACTGTCAGCAAGCAGTATCAAGCATTAGATAAGTGAACCACTGTCAGCAAGCAGTATCAAGCATTAGATAGGTAAACCATTGTCAGCAAGCAGTATCAAGCATTAGATAAGTAAACCATTGTGAGCACGCAGTATCAAGCATATCTTCGGCTTACGGACAACTCTTTAATCTCGTTGGTTTCTTGAGTCCATTGTAGTGAGAGTTTATTCTGGTGGATTACATGAAAGTAAACGTAAAGTTTAATGTGTGTTCTCGAACAACCAGGTACACTCTCACAAATGGTCCGAATGGGATTTTAATCAAGAGTTTTCAGATAATCAAGCAAGTAGGCTACCAACCAAGCCATCTACTCATACCATCATGTAATGCTTGAATAAGGTTTGCATTGTTAGAAAAGTATCAGAGACTGCACAGCACGCAAACATGGACGATAAATCTTAAATGCTTTGAATTATATCTGGATAAATCAGCAGCAACAGCTATTGGTTACAAAAAAAATTACAAGTGTCTATGATTTTACCATTATAAATGAAATAGTTTATAATTGTCATTATATATGATGAAACAACCCGGCAGCAGTGAAAATCTACTTAGATGCCATACTTTTCCAAAGCTTAAAATTAGTATCAAGGTTTAACAAAAACTTAAACTTTATGCTGCAATCAAATTGCTGTTAATGAAGAGCTTCTCAGTGCGAAAGTTGAAAAATAGTATTAGAAATATAACCTTAGACCAGCTACTTAACAGAACATAAAGAGGGAGAAAGAGATTAGCAAAAAATTCAAGAATTAGGGCACACTGTGAAGAATTGACCCTTCGGTCCTACGGTCCAGGTAAAATAAAGGTCGACTATATTTCCTACACTTGTTTTTGCATAACTCACAAGTTAGAAACACACGTAAACCCTAAGATACATACTCAAGAAAGAATTGCTTAAATCTATAATTATATAATTTTTATGACTATTTTAGATAAGTTCAATTGGACATATTGCACACTGTGTACATTGCAGCAGACAGAAAAAGGACTGAAATCTTCAATTTGTAGAATTATCATTGACAATAGTTTCAAAATAGTATAAATATATGTAAAGAACCAGACGACGGCGAGACGAGGTATTGTGAACATGAGAGCAGGTTCACAGGATTCCACTGTGTCCAGAGTAAGGAGGTTTAGGCGTAGTGCTCTGTGAAACATTCAATGAAATATATAAATATATAAAAATATCATAAATATACATATATCATCATAGTAAGAGGCAGCACTTACCATCCGTCTCCGAATCAAATGTGTAATGCCCATGACGGTACGTCAGGGTCTTGAAAAGCTGCCTTTTATCACAGGAGCTTGCTATTAACTCGACCACAAACCGGTGCCTTTGACGGATTAGTTAACAAATTATCAGCTGCACAAGATTATTTCGTCATTTCTTACATACAATATGATAAGTAAATGTGATTCTAGTTATGTACATAGTATGTAAATAACTGCAACTGATTAGAATTATAAGAGAATTATAAGAGGCTGCTAACAGAGATAAAGTAGTCATGCGACATATTGAATAATTTCTAATTTTCTGCACAGCAAATTAAATTTTCAGGCTTCATTAATCAATATTTATCAATCAGTCTATACATTCGCATCAGTCTAGAAGGTCTGTACTGATGTATCAGCTTATGTCTGAATTGTCAAAACAGTTTAGGTCAGGATTGTCAAGGATTTGGTTTCATCCTCCCAGGAAATGGGAGTATGGAACGATGAAATGGGCTTTAAATAAGCATCTGTGCTTCCTGACCAAATGTGCCTTTATGTACGATTTTCAAATCAGTTTAGATCTGGGTTGTCAAATCAGTTTAGATCTGGATTGTCACATCAGTTTAGATCTGGATTGTCACATCAGTTTAGATCAAGATTGTCACATCAGTTTAGATCTGGATTGTCACATCAGTTTAGATCTGGGTTGTCCCATCAGTTTAGATCTGGATTGTCACATCAGTTTAGATCTGGGTTGTCACATCAGTTTAGATCGGGATTGTCACATCAGTTTAGATCTGGATTATCACATCAGTTTAGATCTGAATTGCCACATCAGTTTAGATCCGGGTTGTCACATAAGTTTCGATCTGGGTTGTCACATCAGTTTAGATCTGTGTTGTCACATTAGTTTAGATCTGGATTGTCAGATCAGTTTAGATCTGGGTTGTCACATCAGTTTAGATCTGGGTTGTCACATCAGTTTAAAAAATATAATGGCACACTGGGTGAGGAAGCACAGATGCTTGCTTAAGGTCCATTTCCTCCTTCCTTTCCATGATTACTAGTAATCTTTGCCTTTTATGGCGCATCCATTGCAGCCGGCGTGCAATTAAGAATAACCTTCCATCACCCTAGAATTTTTTCCTTCAAAACAGTTAATACTCGGTCTTCCAAGGTAGTCACTCACAAAGTACTAACCAAGGCCGAAGTAGCTTAACTTATATTATTGATGCGCAGCTAAACCAAATGCGCTAAATCTCGCCGTTTATATGGTCTAGAGAGTCACACCAGTTGCAACCGCTCAATTTATCACTACAATTAGAGACTTTATTTCACCAATACATGGTAGTTTCGAACAAAGATTTAGACTTCTTAAATTTTGCATTTGTTTAAATAGCTAAAAACGACAAAAATGAGATATATAGAATAAATAAACAATAATAATTATAGCGCTACTGTCGTCAATGACAACTGGAACACTATTTAACCAAATCCAAGTCGAGAAGAAAAGAAATTTGAGGATACAAAATGGTGCAAAATTTAAAAATCTAGAAAATCACTCCAAAGATGGGCAATTAAAGAAAAGAAGGTTTATGTATTGGTCGCAGCTCATGAAAAATGGATGGCAAAGAGACATGGTCGATATTATGACATACATGAGCACAAGTTATTGTAATTGTGACAAGGACGTCGGTATTTAACAGCCTATGCAACTGCTCATAGGAAAACAAAAGCTGATGTGATTTTAAAAAAACTTCAAAGAGTGGAAGGAAAAGTATTCCAGATCTGCGAAGCAGCAAGCTGGAAAGAGAAACTAAATAACTTACAATATGAAGGTAAACTATCTAGAGTAACTAATTTAGAAAACTGAGCTATAACAGGCATCATCACTTACATCAAGTTAGACATATAACATCGAACAGGCCTGGCTAAAAAAATGAAGCTGTTTTTGTAAACTATAGAGCAATAATCTTAAGGCAGTGTAAATATTTAAAAATAGAAATAATTTGTGAGAAAATAATAGCAATATATAATGTCATACATCTGCTTCATTAGAGAGAACAGACATGCCATGTCAGTAAGTCAAACAATTTCTTAGTTCCAGCAACCTTGTAAAAACTCAAATCTAGCTCAATTTTAAAAAAGCTGGTAAAGTTAATGCTAACGTTAGTTTCCTCACTCGTAAGCGATGTCAATGACGGACGAGCCCGGAATTTGATCCCCACACATACTAATCCGCGGTCGATTATCTTACTAACTTTAAATTTTTGATTATAAAATTGAGCAAAACCTTCATGCTCAATTTTATGACACAAGGAATACAATAAATAACGTCATACCGTTGGACAGTTTGACAGAACAGCACAGCCACTTCTTGAAGTAAATCAAATTCCTTCATCGTCTTGACCGGTACCATCGCGCTCACATAACTGCAACAGCAGCAGATCAGATAGGATCCAGCATGAAAATGTTACTCATTCATAAATAAAAGGCCTAGAAAGAGAAATGAAGATATAAAATGTATTAGATACCAAAACAATAATAAAACCAGAAATAATTTTTCACTATTCTTATAATTACGATGTACACAATAGACATGGGTCTTGTTATTTTTTTTCACATAGACTAGAATATGAGGAAGAAGTCTAAGTAAAAAACAGATATAAGTTTTGAACCCAGAAAAAGTAATAATTCAAACAAAAAAAATATTAAATTGCAATTTAAAAAAGTAAACACGCATTATGGTGAAATGATCAACTAAGTTGATATCAATCACTTTTAATACCACATGTTTAAACCGTTAGGCAATTTAGATCATTTTCCAAATAACCAGTCCTGTGAATGTCCGAGATTTTACTCTAAGATCAGCGTGGCTACGATTCGAACCCACGAGGGTTCAATTCACCACAGGATCTGTCATTTAAAACTTCATGACGTTACCCCTACGTTATTAGGACTTTCATGTTAAGACAGTAAGAAATACATGTATATATAAACATGTATATATATAATAATACTATATCACAAATTAAAGCAGAAATGAAATGAGTTAATTCGGAACAGAAACACAAAAAGTTTTGACTTTCTAATATCAATGCTATTAGGCCATCAAACCGTTTCTTTCAATTCATGCTACTGATTAAATGGCAAAGTTAGCTACGGCTTGTCTGATAAGAACTGGAGCAAGTCTTAGTCAGACCATCTAGCTCTGATACTATCCTTAGTGCTAACAAAACAAAAATTAATCTTCGCCATTAGCTAATACAAAAAAATGCATTATTCTACCTGATGTGGTATTACACACAGCATGCTGAGCTAGTAGAATGCCACATAGGTGTCTGACTGCGAATCAGTTGGTAAAGGGGTCAAATCCAATGCTAACTCATTACTGATAAGTTTTGAGATGGGAAACTACGTTGAAATTTGGCTTAAATATAGTATTATATAGATTGACTGAAATAAGTTAACATCTAGTAGTATAGTATTAAATACCTCAGCTCAAATTCTGCAAATACTTGGTCAAACTTCACCAGCGCCTCACATATCTAAATAAATTGCATACAAAATACACAATTTCTCTTTTATTTTTTACTTAGAATGCACTAGAAGTGTCTTGCAACTCTGTACAGTCACATGGCTGGAGCCAGTGGCGATGTCGGTAAGATACTCGAGCACGGATCAGTATGTGCGGAGTTCAAATCCTGGGCTCGCCCGTCACTGACATCGCTTTTGAGTGAGGAAATTGACATTAACATTAGCTTTATTTTACATACATGCTAAGCTGTTGGTGTCCCGCTCGATGACCTTAGGCCACATCAGGAAGCCACAAACCATTGCTCACTCATGCAGTTTATTGTTTCGTAAAGTGTATTGGTTTGAAATAAATAAACATGCAAACAAAGATACAAACATAAACAACCCGTTATAAAACTTTAGAAGTGCGAACCAGGGCTTTCAATAGTTAGCTAAAATGAGTTCAACCATAAATAATACCAATAAATACAGACATATAAAAGATATTAAGCAGAAATATTTAAATAGTCAAACATTCATACAATTCAAGGACAGAAAAAATAATCACAAAATTATCTACAGAGAATTTTAATTCTTGAAAGAAACATTAAAATCATATTTGAAAGATATATTAAAATTTCAAATAAAGGCTTTCAAATCTATCATGCTTTGACATATGTAGAAACATACACAATCAAATGTCATAAGTCACATTAATTTTACGCTCGGTGCAAGTGTTGTAACTTTTAACATGGGTGGATAAAACCTACTTTTTCCAAAAGAATTTAGGTTTTTAGGTACTTAGGCTTTTTAAGTTTTTCCACTGTTAGTCTGAAAGCTAGCAAATTCTGAACTCATAATCAGAAATGAGAAATGTAAAGCATTAGTGGCTTGTCTATGAATTGACTAATAGCTTAACGACTAATTTGTAGCATTTATCAAATATTAATGTCAAATTGTCAGATTTTAATTTGTCCAATTTTCAAAAACCTTTTAATTTTTAGGTTTTTAGGTTTAGGTTTTTTAAATAACCTAAAAACATAATTTTGTGCTTTTAGGTTTCATTAGCTTTTTTAAAACTAGCACTCATGAACTCAAGAACTAATACTCAAAACTAATATTTTTTGAAAACTAATACTCATAACATACTCAGAAAATCCGTCAACAATTATGCAGTCTACGTTTTAGCCACAATTTTTAAGTCACTGTTCATTTCTATTATAAGAAAAGAGTTGGCAATAACCCACTCGACATAAGTGTTGTGGTTTTTGAGGCACTATTCACTTATATTAACAGGGCAAGCAGTAACTTGCTCTAAGTATTCAGTTTTTGGGTCAGTGTTCATTTACCTTGGATTATATTATGATTTACATTATACTAGCAATTATATTCTCAACCCTTAACAGAACCTAGATTTGATCCCTTACCACCTAATCCTAAGGTGAACATACTAACAATGATTCATATGCCTTGCAAGAAATCAATATACAAAATTTTCTTGTACACGAAAAAGTTATTTTAATTTGAAATTATAAATATTATGCTGCGATTAAATTTATATTCGTCACAAATTTATACTCGTCAAATGAAAGAACTGTAATTAGCATAAATATTTAGGAATTATAAATATGATGCTGCAGTTACATTTATACTCGCCAGATGACAGAGTTGTAATCAGACTCAGCGTTACTTCAGACAAACAGACAGACAGACAGACAGACAGAGCTGGGTCATTATATTTATAATAGCAAGCACAGACCCGCTCGGTGTAAGTGTTGTGGTTCTTGAGGCACTGTTCTCTCAGGAGTCCACGAAGCTGATCCAGACGTTTGGTAACGAGTAGAGCCAGCGGTCGCATGCTCGCACTCTCCACTTCTCTGTGCATTATGCTCGACCCAGCCGCTAGGCACTGTAAGTTAAATGTTAAATTTTCATTTTCCATAAAAATGATTGTATATTGGACTCTCTCAGAGTCTTTTGCCGGAAAACAATACTGGAGTGAAAGCTGGATGTTCAACCGGATAGGATGCCATACGTCCTCTTGATGTCCTAGTTTTTATTGAATTTCTTATGCACATATTTTTTTGCACTTACAGGATGTATTGCACTTGTTACTTAGATTCTGATAATGCCTATTTAAGTTTTTGTTACGCAATAATTGATGTAATTACTCTGTGAAATTTTGTGAAAATAAAACATATTTCTCTCACATATTTCTCTGTATTTACAAGCATTCCAGGATAAACATCTAGAACTATTAAAACATTAAGTGTATATCATCAAAGGATTCATCGTCTGTATGTTTAAATGCTCCATCTTTCTATACAATATGGCCGATCAAGCGGACAAGCAAAACAATAAAAACATTATCGTAATTAGCAATTAGTAATTGGCCTGTCATAATTCAACTTTAATATTTCTTGTAATATATTTTGCACAAGTGCTATGCTAATATTTATTACCTGTTTGCCCAGAGTGTAATGTGTAATAGCACAATGTTCAGCAATGATTAGTGTAAGCCGTATGATATTAAATGATTTTTCTCCACCTTTTATTGCGGTGTACCTTGTATCTCAGGTGGAAGTGTAGTTGAACGTTTGATCAATAAAGTTCTACAGTTTGCTATTTCAATCTTTGCAAGTGAGTTGAGGTTTAGCTTGAATACTTGCATCATATTTAAACATTCACCCCCAACAGTTTTGAGAAAAGTATAGACTAGGACAAACAGGATAATGCATCACTTAAATACAAAAATTTGTCGACACCAAACTCTGCACTGAACCACACATTGAGCCAATCTTAACTCATCCTTAAACCAAACACTGTGAGATTCTTACCTCCAAATCACACGCTATGCAAATCCTTTACATCAGTACCACATCACTACCACCAATCAGGACCACTGGCAGGAGCAAGATACTCAACCGCGGGTCAGTATGTGCAGGTCCAAATCCTGGGCTCGCCCATCACTGACATCGCTTTCAAGTGAGGAAACTGACGTTAACATAAGCTTTACCAGCTTTTACCAGACTTTAAGCCAGTCTTACCTCAGCACCAAACCAAAGTTGACCAGCTAGGTTCTCACTGACAACATCGTCTGGGAATTTTACGCGGAAGTCTCTAGCAGCTCTCCGGTGAGGAATGGCTTCAGCCATAATCTGCTCAATGATGTTCAGTACCACCTACAACACATATCAGTATGCATTACAAGTGATATACAAATACACATCATATAATAATAGTAATAAAGGTTTAACGTCTGCTTACTCTTCCAATGATGAGGTCATGGACATCGTATAATGAGCTCGTCATAACAGAACACTATATGAAAATACTAAACATACATCTTCAAAATAAAAGCTCTGTTTAGCAACAGAATTTTGTCATTGCATAGTCCAGTTCGGGGTGAGCATAAAAAACTTGGCTCAACGTGCACGTCACTGAACGAAGTTCAGTAATACTGGATCCAGTTGGTATTTGAATGATCTACCACCACGTGCTGACAGCTTTGAACAAAAACCCAACAGTGTAGGAGGGTTATTCTTATTTGGTGCTGTGTGCTACGCTGTATAGTTTATATAGGCAACGTTTATTTATAATCCAGAAAAGAAGGAACTTATGTAAGACTACCAAAACAGAAACTTTAGCAAGGAAACAGCAGTATATACATCTTTCATCTGTGGAATAAAAAAGGTTAAACAAGTTGGGTCCATGAATCAAAATATCCTACATAAACCATTTCTAAATTAAATAAATCAAATTAATGCAGTAAGGAAAGAAAAAATGAAAGCCATTATAAAAAATTAGAACTATATTGTTGAACAAGAATATCACATTAGACTGATCAATTTGAGTGTTCATTAAGTAAAAAATGAGAGACTATGCCTTACGGTATGCCTTGAACTTACAATGAGTTTACGCTTTGAACCTACCATCAAAAGAACTACTTGGACTTATACCTTTAACCTACTGGTCATATGTCAGAAAAATTACTTGGACTTATGCCTTGAACTTACTATGAGTTAGACAAATAGATTACATTACCTCTTGACAATGTTTCAGCTGGTTAACCAAACTTGTGCACCTTACAGGTTCCTTCCTGCCATCAAACCCATCGAGCTCTGACGCAATCTCATTCAATTCCTCGTCTGCATAATAGAACTGAGCAAGGTGTGAATTATCAGATCTCTGCAAGCAACATATACAGAAAATCTGTAGATAATTAAAAGTTGTCAATTAAACAATAAATTTATTTTACACGTCAGTTTTTTTATAAGGAGACTGCTTTCATGTAATCCAGGCTTCCTGAACATTCATTTATCACTTAAGTTTCAGAGATTATTACATTTTAATGCTTTTAAATAGACATTCTACTAAGGTTTTGCCCCACATATCTAATATAATTTAAATTATTTTATTTGTCGGTGTAATTGTACAGAAAAAAAAGTAAAAAATTAATTTCCGTGCCGTCAATTATTATATTAACTTAAAGTAAAATGAAGTAATAAACATACTAAGATTAAATTAATGTAAGCTTAAAACATTTTGAAAGGTACTTTAAACTAGACTGAGAATTTACAAAACATATATCAGAATTACGATCACTTAAATTTCAATACAAAATAGAGATTAAATAATAATCGTAAGTCATATTACACTGAGTAATAGCTTAGTAGTACTTCCTCAATATAAACAAGCAAAAAATGTAAACCTTTGGTCTAAAGATCCATTTTCGAATTGAATTCATGTTAAGCAAAGTCTTTCAGATTTAGATAGGCGCAAATAAAATAATGTCATACTATTATTAAAAATAAAAATTACTATTATTAATGCAAGTTTTGTTCACCAAACTTTTCAATTAAATGTAAATAATAGTAAATAAACTTTAAGTTTGCATATCCGGAATTAAAATGAAACATCTAAAAACTGGTTAAACCAAGATGTAGATTAGATCTAAGCTTACTTAAAAACTTTTTTAGTCCCAGAGTTATTAGCTGGAAAGAGCTTCCAGATAAAGTTGTAGAAGCAAAATCCAAAAATCAATTTAAAAATGTGTATGATAAATATAAGAAGTTCGCGTAAAATTGCTCTATGAGTACAATTACTTCTTTACTTCTTATATACAATTTTGTATTAATAATTAGGTACTTTATGGTTTAAGTATAGTATTATGTGTCATTAGGCTAAAGGGGTGCCCAGGGGGCACGGGCCCTCTCTTTAGGTATTTGAAACTATATTTTCATTGTTTCTATGGAAATTTCTATGTGCAAATATGTTTGTAAGGGCAGTGGTTAGAGAGGGCGGGGGGGGGGGTACGAAAGGGAACTCAGTTACACTAGCTAAATTTTTTCAATTATGGGATTAGGCGCCAATATTTGGTATCCTATGAGCCTTATAAAATGGAAGGGGACCCAAAAAATGTTGATCGTTTCACTAGCTCTCAATTTTCACTGTAACTGCTGTAAACGAGGAAAAAAGAGTGTAAGTAACCATGTGAACTGTGTCCCGGAGCAATGGTGCAAACAGCTATGGCTGGGATAATAATAATAATAACACACATTATAGTGAAATGATCAACTATGTTGATATCTATCACTTTTAATACCACATGTTATATCCGTTAGGCAATTTAGTCCATTTTCCGTGTAGCCAGTCCAGTGAATGTCTGAGATTTTACTCTCAGACCAGCACGGCTGGGAATCGAACCCACGAGAATTCGATTCACCTCTGTGTCTGTCATTTAAAACTTCATGACGTTATCTACACCCTTAACCATTGCGCTATTGAGACATTTGGGAGGGACTTAAGCCCCCTAAACGCCAAACTTAGGTCACTTTTGCAATTCGTCCGGATCCGCTGAGTTTCGTCAGAGAAGAAAACATTAACCTGCTTAATATTTTTCAAAGCAAATGTAGGATTTTAGGCATTTCAAGTTTTCCTCTCACTTTAGTACGGGTATGAGTGGAGGGTGGGGGGGCGTAAGATACGGAGATACACTCACTCTGAGTCGAGCGCAGTAGTGAAAAAATTTGAGCACTGATGAATGATATGATGTAGGACAGAGAGGATTTGACACCGTCTATTGGTATCCCGACCATAGTTAAACTGGGATTCAAGGGAAGATGATGATGATGATATATACATGTATATATATATTTATTTATTCTTAGCAAAATTGCTTGATGACAACAAATTCACATTCAATTCATTGCCGACTGTAGGCCCTATTGACAGCAATTCTTCGATCAGTATGTAAAAAACGAAAATATTAGTAGCTCAATTTTTTAATTTTCAAGAATAGAGTCCTACTGTATATATTGGCTTCTATCAAACCCTACTTCAATGACAAAATGGATGTAAACCCCCTACTAGTATTTGTAATATTGTTATAATTAATCTATATTTATTAATAATAAAAGTAATAATAAAGGTTTAACGTCCGTTTCCTCATCCAGGGATTATGTCAGGGATGTCCCCACCAGCACACATCACTACAGATAGGCCTATTGTATATAATCAATTCACGTGTGGATAAGGTATAGCCATTTGTGAAGGGATTAACTCATTAATCAATCAATCAATCAATCAATAAGAATTTAACGTCCGGTTCCTCGCCATAAGGCAATGTCAGGGACGTCGATGGTGTGCTCAATCAATAGTGGATTAATCGATGGTGTGCTCTTTATGGAGCGTGAAAAGCAGTGAGTAGGAATATGTATCTTGGACCTACCGCTTGGCAGAGCACTAGAGAGAGAGAGAGAGAGAGAGAGAGAGAGATAGAGAGAGAGAGAGAGAATCAATTCATGTCTCCTCAACATGGTTTGACTATAAGTGTAATATGTATATCAACCAACTTGAGTGGATCAATATTTATTTTTATATATATACACGACTTCAAGGCTCAAAATTTGAGGAAGCAACGTTAAGAAATATACTAAAGAGGTAAATCAGAGATTATAACGATCAGCGTTCGTAATATACTACGAATGTCTAAATAGAGTAGAGATAACGTCATGAAGTTTTAAATGACAAATCCTGAGGTGAATTGAACCCTCGTGGGTTCGAATCCCAGCCGCGCTGATCTAAGAGTAAAATCTCGGACATTCACTGGACTGGTTATTTGGAAAATGGTCTAAATTGCCCAACGGTTCAAACATCTGGTAATAAAAGTGATAGATATCAACATAGTTGATCATTTCACTATAATGCGTGTTTACTTTACTTTATTGCTGTTAGCAATTCAAACAATATGGTCTCAGTAATAAGTTAGTGGTGATCGAGCCAACAAGCCAGCTATCCTTAAGAAACTGAGGGAACTAAGTTACATCAATTGATAATTATACAGGAACTGTAGTAGAGAATTGATGAAAAGTCTACAAAAAGTGGCTAGATAACGCTAGTTATTTAAGTCACTTGACAGCAATGCTTGACAGTGGTGGTTTAATAATTAACTCCAGACTGTTAGAAGTGTATTTTTAAATCTGCGCTAGCTACAATGATAGGTATTAAAGGGCAATGAATACGAATAATCACGAGCAAGAAAATAATGAAGTACAAAGAATGCATGATACCACCATACACATAAACTACACAAGATAACACAAAATTTTATAATTAAAGAAACAGGCCATATAAGCTAGCTTCGATCGTCAACTATCACAACATCCCTTTTTAATGTGATTTAGCTAAGAAATACATCAGTTAACGTTTTTACCTCGGTAGCATAACTAGCAACATTTTGTGGATGTTTGCTGATGATACAATAGAGAAGTAACGTTAAGACAAAACAAAGATGTAATTTAGAGGGGTTTATTAAGATTTTGATTTGAAACCATTTCTATTATTGCAATTTATAACTGTTTTAACTCCTACAGAGAGGTTAGCATATTATGTACACCATAAATTTAAATTCTAAAGTTACAAGAGCAACAAAAACCAAGCAGCAATGGAACAGCAGTCATTTCACGAAAAGCAAAAATGCTACAATTGTTACTCTATCTATATCTATATCTATACATATATATATCAAAAACTTCTAAAGACAATCGAACTAGAACAATTAAACTTGGCTTTAGCAACAGAACGCAGATATTTAATATATTTTGTTTACACTTTGGAGTCACTTAAAGTATAAAATAATTAATTAACTGATACTGTAAGGAAAAACATTTGCTTTGATATTCTTTCTTGCTTATGAATCTGAGACAAGGCAAATCTCATAAAATATATTGCAAATATATTTGTAAACAGTTAAACTGATTTTTCTTAAAGTCATAGCAAAATAGAGATCAATACATACAGAATACACTCAATATTTTATAGTCAATAAATGATCAACAGAGAGTGTGAACAACATAAAGCCAAAGCATGATCAGTATTGAGAGATTCATAATAACGTTCATCCTGCTCAATTAAAGCAACAAAACTGACTACAAAGTAACAAAGATATATTACACATTATACTAATATAAATATAATAGCAATTTTAGATTATTAGAATATTGTAAATTCATTCTCTTGGAAAAGCAAAAGTGAATTATTTTGGCTTATATATATATATATATATATATATATATATATATATATATATATATATATATATATATATATATAATGTAATGCACACTAGATGGTACGAAAAATAAAATACAAATATTTGGTTAAAAGTAAAAACTGATGAAGGCAATGAGGAACCAACTCAAGAGCCATATGTTTTTTCAAGCAATAGACTACATAAAGTATGTGTAAGGCATATCTGTTTGTTAACGAATTAACTTGTTGATTTATGGACTGCTTTATATGGTGTGTGAAAGCAAACTCTGAGTATGAAGGCCTACTTTGGATCTGCCGCTTGGCAGAGAATTAGAGGTTGTGGAGAAGATACCAATGAGATAATATTGCTACTATTCCAGCAAAATGTCACTAATTCGAAAACAAGAAGAGAAAATTTAAAGTTGTTTTGCTTATTTTAAATCGTCGAATAAGCTATTTATTGGAATAGACACTGTTCATTGTCTCACCATATTGGGAGAACAACACTTTAGCATGTTGATTTTAATTATTGAGAACATTCTCGGTATGACTCATGGAATGCGTAAGTCAAAAAATAGAAAATATTCAGTACAATATGCAGCAGTAAACTAAAGCATAGGACTCCAAACACTGCTAATGTATATCCCAACCAGAAAGGTAACAAATCTACAGTACAGCTAAAGTAGACATATTTCTATTAGTAACGGTACTGCGCCTGTGCCTCAAATACTTAGAAACCACACGTAGGCTTTGAGCCAGCTTCAACTGACGTCTACCTGGGCGATGATGCTTTGCTGTGATTGGACGATATGGTGCGAGTGGGCGTATCATAAATGTAGTCATGTCAGACGTCTGAGTCATGTTAACTTGTGCATCGTCATCATCTTGACTCTGTTCATAACTTTCGTCGTCAGTTTCTTTCTGATGGAAAATTTCTCTGCGTCGTGAATGTCCCCCCTCTGTTGTGTCACGTGATAACCTCACTGCGTCAGTCACGGCCACTGCAGGATCGATAGATTGGTCCACTGTAACTGATTTGCCGCCCCAGGCATACAAATGATAGCGTCCAGGTGTTGCGGGAGCATTACAGCATCGTAGATCTGTTGCACAGTTTCTTCCACAACATGGCAGCCTACAACGACTACTCTGTACTCTCACATTACTCCTAACATCCGATTCACTGACGTCAGCAGTTGCACATTTTCCATCCTCAACAGTAAAACTATCCGATGATAACTCACAGTTTTGTAGATTGCAGCAAGCACTGGGATCATTGGATCTCGACGCAGTTGCTTTGTTGCTCTGTCTGATTGGACTGCACAGGGGAACGCTGGCAGTTCTATGAGAAGAACCATCTTCACTACTCTGTTCACACCCTACACTTCTTCTGGCAAAGGAATCACCCCATACGCCTTCCGTATTATAGATGCTGCTATCACGGGAATATCTCAATTTTCGTTGCATCTTACCTACAGTACTTGGAGTATTTCCAAAATGCGTTGATCGATATGATTTAATTCGTTTAATAACTCTATCTCTTCTGCTCTTGTCATACTTCAAACTACTTTTAATTCCGGCTTCATATCTACTGGTCCGATTATTTCCATTTTCTTTCAAGCTGCTCGATTCTACCTCAGACGATTCAATACTGCGACGTTTAGCTTTGAACAGGTTTTCATTTGTTCCTTTCTCATTTTCGTCTCTACGAGAATGCCTCTTGAGACTTTTCCTTTTTCGTATCGACGGAATATCTCCATGGTCAGAGTTAGAAAGTGTGCTGCTAGTTTGTTGACATTCCTTACAGTGAGCCTGTTCTTGTTGCTCAGCCAAATCTGCAGGTCTAAACGTCTGAACAGAATTTGCTTGGGAACCATTTCTATTTATTTCACAATCTTGTATTTTGTAATGGCGCTTTAAATTTAGCCCTTTCACAATAGACGTGTCATTGTACACCTGAGTATTTGTCAATATTCCTGATTTTCTTTTTTCATATAACTCATGTCCCGACTGACTTTCAATAAAGCACCGACAATCATTCTGTTGCAAACAACACCTATTCAGACTTCTGATGTTAGCAGGTGATTGCAGCGATGCACTAGACTGCGATGCCACATTTGTCAACCTGGTATACCAGTGAAAAGATGCATCGTTTCCATCATTAGAAGCCACATTTGATCCATTTATACTCAGCTTGTGAAGATGAGCATAACTCTGGCTAGCACATGAATTGCCCTTTGACCTATGCCATTCACAGACATTCTCAATGTCAAATCGTCTTGGTGTTGATGGTGTTAAACTCGATTTTAATCTCGCTTTTGTTATAGGAGACGATCTAATAGCAACAACACCCTTAACTGCTGAGCCACATTCACATACGGTTCTATGAGAATCAAAATTTTGTCTCATAGCCTGACGCGACTTCATATTGTGTGCAGATGATTCGCTTAGTTCTGAATTCTCATCAATGGTTTGTAGGATGGGTCTATTATTAGCAGATTTAAAATTGCTGCCACTTGAGAAATTTGTCTGCATCTGCTCCTCACTTTCAGATTCATTATGATTAGGCTCAATAATGGAATGAAGCCAACATCTGACTTTCTCGCGCGATTGCTTCATCGTCATATATTGAGGATCAGCATCCGCTGGACCACAATTATTATTTGTAGAGTCACATTCTAATCGTTCTTCGCTAAATGGATACTTCTTTCTGTATACTATCAGAGAATCAGAGTGATTGTTTTTCTGTTCGAAGCCATCAGTCATACTGTCATCAGACTCATTTAGTTTTTGTTTATCTTTAGTAGATTTTACAGTAAAAATTTTACCTATTCGATCACTAAAACGGCCTCTGGCCCCCACAGCTGAAGTCTGATTTGGAAGTTCAGGAACAGCATCAGTTGGTAAACGTCTACCAGTAAATTTCCGAGGACCATTTGAGGATTCCTCTGAAGTGCCAGCTCCATCTAGCTGTGAGGGTGATTTCTCTTGTCCTAAGCACTCAGGCCGCTCTATGTACTTCGCAACTTCGGTCAAAATTATCTCACATTTACACTTGCCCATGACTATGGTTTTAAAAGGAAGTCCTTCTACTGGATCCTTTGTAAGATCCCAAGTTTCGACATCTCTAATCATGCGAAGCTGCTGAGATGTCAAACCTTCTCGACTTATTGCAGCTTTTGCAATATCTTGCTCACCAGGGATGCAATGATTGCAAGCTGATATTTGCTGCTTACTGATCACTTCAGTAGCATCTGTGGCCCTCTGTAGTCCTGATATAAAATCTCTATCTAGGCGTTGTCCACTAACGACTTGCTTATTTCTAGTAGCAGTTTCTCGTTGACTGATCACACCGGGATCTCCACATGTTCTACCCAGCCCACCTGAAACTCCAGTAGCGATAACATTAAAACCTTGTCCACTTATCAAATCACTACCTCTAATATTTGAAATTGGTTCGTTGATCCTATCATTACTATACCTACTTGACTGCCATCCACCGCTAATTCTACCGTTCCAAGAAGTTATCTCTTGTTCAGCGACCACACCATCACAACTCCTGGTTAAGATTGATCTCTTTACAATAGCTGGTCTATCAACATTGGCTGATCCAGCAAAATGACTAGCAGTCAATCCTTGTCTACCATCAACATCTTTCTTATGACCGACAAACCCTGGTGTATTGTGCACAATAGAGCATAAACCTCTAGAATCTTTGTTCACTATAGGCGATAGAGTATCAACATCTATTTCAATATCTGAATACCCTTCATATATTTCATTGCATTCATGATGAGCATTACTGCAGCAATGACATGGCTTCTCAGAAACATACAGCATAGAAGTTAGGCTGTTACCCGGGGATACGCAGCCGTTAATCAACAATTCCTCCGGAATGGTCTCAAGACTCTCGTCTTCTAGGATTCTCTGTAAACCTCTTTGTGCGCCACACAGGCTTGTAGGATCATTGAAGTTGTTTGAACCGTTATTTGACAACATAGCCATAGGACCGTTCCAGATCGTCAATCGATTTGTGCTGCATCTTCTAGAAGCTGCGTTTCCCTTCATAACATTTTTTATTTTAACATCACTCTCTTTTGATCTACAAAATGCTGTTTGATTGTCTTTCAAGTAATCTGCGCCATAATTTTCAGCATTACAAGCAGCTCTATACTGCTCTATTGTATGTACATTGGGAATTTTAAATACGTTCTCTGAGTCACTCGACTGGGACGAAGTTCTCAAAGCATTTACACGATTAATGCTGCAAGAAAAGTCAGAGGGCGAGTTAGAGGGCGCAGCTGGTAATGTATTAACATTTGCTTCACGCTGATGCATTGAGGTAGATTCCTTAGAGTACATTTCCAGAGAACTATCATTCATTTCACGATTATTGACCACATTTTTATGATTACTGGAAGTTTTTCTGCGGCTGGAGGAATTTGGCAGGGATTGCCTTCGATCGGCATGCTGAAAGAAGAAATCAATGAAATCAACATCCTCTATAGTTCTTACGTCAGACATAGTTAGGGATGAACAAGAGTCGTCAGTAGTCGCATATTCACCTTCCTCATCATGCAGTGCACTGGAATCCATCATAAAGTAATTAGACGCTAATCCGCTCACGTAACCCTGTGGTTCGCTGGAATTCATTTCATACGTCGCATTAGGAGATATCGGCCCACCTTCAAATCTCTGTGGGACACTCGAATCCCTTACACTGAAGTCACTAGTTGTAGCAGGTCCCTCTAAAGCAAGTTGAGAGTCCCTCGTGTACTTGCCATGATTACGATTAATCAGCTGCTGCTCAGATTCCGTTGCAGACACATCAGTGGATCTTTCCTTCGAAGGGTCAACCGAGCATCTAGTGGGTTTCTTTATCTGGCTATTCTTACAGCCACATCCACATAACCCATAAGTTGATTTGGCAGCTTGATCTTCAGTCTGTTGAGATGAATTACCATTATCGCTAGTTATGCTGGTGTCAGGAGTAACTGAAGCATTTCTGCACTTGTCTGGGCTCAAACACGTTGCCATGATATCCAGGTGAAACAGATCAAAGACTACTGGCTATTACAATCTCTACCTGTAACAGATTACATAATTTGAAATGAGTAATCTAATTAATTCTGATAAAGTTCGTATATGTCGTTGATTATAATGTTGACGATATGGTTTAAATTACAGTACAAATTTAATGTCTGAATGTTTCTCTACCATAGCGATACTGTCGGAGTTGGTCAGGCCCGGGCTTTGAACTCTTGGTTTCCCGCTTTTCAGGAGAATATGCTATTAATTTGAATATAAAACCAGTATTTATTAAAGAAATGATAAAGGGCTAATACTAATATATTTTCAAACATGGAAATGTTTGAAAAGGCAGAGTGGACGTCTGGAAAGACTTCCACTGTGCCTTGCAAGTCAGTACAAAATGAATTCTTGTTATTAGCCTGAAGTGCCTACATCGTACTATTAGCTCTGAAAAACTGTCAAATGAAGCTATTTTAGGAGTATGAACTAATATAAAGCAAACTGTAACTAGTAAAGAGACAAACAAATAACTACCTGTGGCTAGCATAAGTATAAACTGAGCCCTATTTCCTGCGGCTATTATCCACAGTTTTTAAAATGAGAAAATAGTTGTTCATTATTATGGTGTTCATAGGTCCATATCAACAGAGTAAACCATCAAACAGTTACTTGCGATTACAATCTGATAAGTTTAATGTTCACATTTAACAGTCTTGTAGGAATTTGAACTTTATAGAGTTTAGTAGCTGCAACTTTATGGCTTTCCTATTGCTTTTTAATAAATGTGTTACCTCTTTCGATGGCCTTTCATTACAATGCACTGCTCTGTTAGTAGAATTTAATTAATTTTTAATTTTTATTTAATTATTTATTATTATTATTTTATTTATCATTTTAATAAGAATGCCCAGCTAAATTTCAGTAAAATCACAATAAGTTCGACTAAAGTAAAATCTTTAAAGCCAATGTAAGTTTACTGTTTATGTTGACTGATAAACATACAACATACATGTAAAATATATACACGTAAATAAAACAGATATATAATAGTAGTACTATTATTTATCAATATATCAATTATATTACATTTATGAAATGAACAAAATTTAACTCTAATATCAATACCGAACCAGCCATACTTATAAGCCTGAAGAAATGCCCATTTTTTCAGACTTACAAGTACGTCTGGTCCTGCAGCTTACACATTTACAAATTGTTTCCCTAGGAACCATTTCCCTCATAAATCATCTTGAGCTTGATAGTTTGTAATGTAGGCCTAAATTATATAAGTTGCATATACACATTTATATGCCGTAACACCAGCAATCTTTAAAAGATATATATTTTGGATATAATCATACTGCAATCCTTAATCGCTGACCTCTATTTCTAATATTATGTTAAATAACTAAAAAAGTACATTATAACTTATAAAAAATAACAAAACAATTCAACTAAAACTTTAATACTCTTATGTAACTTTTAACCCATACAGAACTTCCCTTCCTTCTCTCTCTCCCTCTCTCAGTGTACTGCCAAGTGAGCATTCGTAAGTCGAAAGGTACTTATTCATACTCAGATTCTGCTTTCACGCTCCATAAACAGCCCCCCAAAGATCAACTAGTAATTTCTATTCACAAAGGCTTTATCCATATCTTAAATAGCCTATAGCTATATAAAATATGGCTTCTGAGGGGGCCTCAGAAGCACCAACACATGTTTTTTAAAGAACCTATATTATTTTTGCCTTATTCTTACAAACATTCATCTACTCTGATATATGACTCGGGTCGAATACGTGCAACAACAAGTATCATAATAGTTGAATGGAGTGAAAAATGACGAACTAGGCATACACTCCCCCCAATAGAAAAGTCTCCAGATTTGCATGAATTGCATGGGTCAATTTTTCAAAAGTTGAATTATTTGAACAACCCCAAACAGCCTATCGGCGATGCCCCAGAGGTGGTTTCCCATTGCCTTCCGGAGTTCTTGTTCAGTTGCATGACACACCTCTTACCGTTGGCAGTTTAATAATAATAGTAATAATGTCCATTTCCTCATACAAGGATGATGTTAAGGACGTCAAGTTTACAGTTGGCCCATTCGTCAGAGTCTCGAACACAACATGGAAGTTATTTCAATAGCTTCCTATCAAAGATATTATAACATTTAATTAAATTTAATGATTTTAAAACACACTAAGTGTCAGAGGCACTTGAGCTTTGACCTGAAAATAATTATATACAAATACAAGCGATTTTTAGTTAGGTAACAAGGAAGGCAAGTGAGAAGTGCAATACACAAAATGACGGCTTGTCATAATTGTTTACAATTTAGTACTGCTTACAAATTTAAACAAAAAAATTGCAAAATATTTAGAAAATAAAGTTATGGGAATACAGTAACCTTAAATTCTCTATTTAATTTACATTTGCACAAACCTAAAATAAAGGTGAGTTCATCGTTTCAATGTATCTCAGTCCAATCTGCCACCGCTCTCTAAAGGGGAAATTCAGTTCAGATAATTTAACCAGAAATTAGTCAAAAAATAATAATTTAAAATTGTATAGTTTTATTTCAATTGCCTTCAAATTCGAGAACAGGAACAAATCAAAACAAACAATCAGTGTTGCCAATGTGCTAAGCTGAAGATAGAAACTTTCTTCAAAATACGTTTTAAAAATCCATATTTGTTACCTAAATAATTATAATCTTAATTACATTTCTCTTTCAAATTAAAATGAAGTCTTAAATCGTCATTGAGATACATTAAAAAATAGTTAACTATGATCAATTTTAATTTAATAGCACAACCACATATTAGTTTGTCTCTACTTTTCTTGAACAAGGGAGACATCCTGACCTCTTTCCAGTCGTGAGGTACAATCCCAGTTTCGAGCGAAAGATTGAACAATTTAGTAAGAGGACCTACAAATATGTTCAATGACTACTTTAGCAGTGTTTTTACAGTAGAAAATCTAGATAATATTCCAATAGCAGATAAAATAATTTTCAGGTCAAGAATCAGAATGTTTGAGTGATTTAGTCATTGACAAGGAAATAGTGTTAAAGAAACATAGTGAAATTAACTGTAATAAAAGTCCAGGTTCAGATTATCTTCATCCTAAGTTACTATTTGAGCTGTGACACCAATTAGTAGGTCCTCTTACTAAATTTTTCAATCTTTCGCTCGAAACTGGGATTGTACCTCAAGACTGGAAAGAGGCCAGGGTGTCTCCCTTGTTCAAGAAAGGTGGAAGACACAAACCTGAGAACTATAGACCAGTTAGTTTGACTAGTATCATAGGCAAAGTGTTTGAAAGCATTAAGGATTGTTTAGTTAAACATTTTAATAGCTATGGATTAATAAGAAATAGTCAACATGGATTTACCAGAAATAGATCTTGTCTAACAAACACTTTGAGCTTTATGGAATCCGTCACACTGCATATTGATAACGGTAATCCAGTAGACATTGTCTATTTGGATTTTGCAAAGGCTTTTGATAAAGTGCCATACGAGATGTTGTTTTGTCAACTTGAAGCTCATGGAGTTACTGGCTCTGTCCTGAATTGGATTAGAAGCTGGCTAACCTCCAGGAGACAAAAAGTTTGCATTTCAAATAATGACTCGGCTTGGCGCAATGTCACTAGTGGGGTTCCGCAAGGTTCAGTGTTGGGTCCAATTTCATTTTTGGTTTACATTAATGACTTAAACAACACCATAATATCGAAAATGAGTAAGTTTGCTGATGATACAAAATGATGTAACAATATAGGTAATCTAGAGGATATATTATCACTTCAGAGAGATTTAGACAGTTTGCATAATTGGGCAACTACCTGGCATATGAGCTTCAATGTTGATAAATTTACAGTTATGCATGTAGGTCAGAACAATATTTGCAATCAATATAAGCTTGGTAATGCAGAACTAAAATAATCTATTAAAGAAAAAGATCTAGGTGTCATTATTGATAATACACTAAAAATTTTCAGAGCAGTATAAATCAGCAGTAAATTGTGCTAATCGCACTTTAGGTTTAATTAGGAGAACTATAAAAAGTCGTAATAAGGATGTAATAGTTAAATTATATTAAGCATTAGTAAGACCTAAATTAGAATATTGCGTACAAGCATGGAGACCTTTTTTAAGGAAGGATGTAGAATGTATGGAAAGAGTTCAAAGGAGAGCAACTAGAATGATTGCTGAATGTAGAGGTCAAAGCTATGAATCTAGGCTAGATGTATTAGGTCTAATTAGTTTAGAAGATAGACATACCAGAGGGTATTTAATTCAAGTGTTTAAAATAATTAAAGGTTTTGACAATATCAAATGTGGAGAATTTTTCAAATTATCTGATTATGCTAGAACTAGGGGGCATAGATTCAAAATAATAAAGGTTAGATCCCTATTAGAGATTAGAAGAAATTTTTTCAGTCAGAGAGTTGTCAATATATGGAACGTGTTACCTCACTATGCAGTAGAGGCAGATTCAGTGAATGCTTTTAAGAATAGCCTAGATAAGTATTGGAAAGAAATACATTGAATTGATAATTTTTTGTTTGTTTTGTGTAGATAGGCTGATTGGTTGCACACCGCGTGGGGTATTTGGTTTCTGGGTATTTATGAGTGTGGGTAAGGCGTGTATGTAGGCCTATGTGTAGGTGTGTGCATGTGTGAGCACATGTGTGTATGTCTATGTATGTTTGTGCATGTTTGCGTTTATGTATTGTAATGTGTGACTATATTTTGCAGGTCGTTGGTGTGCCCGGTATATGGTTGTATGCATGCTTGCATACAAAGATGCACTGTGCATTTTTGTTTGTAAGGTCGATGTGTGTGTGCAGGTGGATGTATTCTTTGTGTATATATGTAGGTGTATATGTAAGTGGGTATATATATATATATATATATATATATATATATATATATATATATATATATATATATATATATATATATATATATGTGTGTGTGTGTGTATGTATAGATGTATATGTGTATATGTATGTATGTGTATATATGCGTGTAGGCCTATATGTGCATATATGTTCGTACATGTGTATGTATGTATACGTATGTATATAATAATAATAATAATAATAATAACAATAATAATAATAATAATAATAATAATAATAATAATAATAACAACAATTAGAGTGCTACTGTCATCAATGACAACATCGAGCACAACTGAGACAAAATCAAGCCGGCGAGCAAACAGATGGTCCAAAACGGTGCAAATTCCAAAATCCAGATAATCAGTCCAAAGTACAGGGTATTAAAGAAAAGGAGGTTTAGGTGCAGGTCGCTGCTCATGGACACCGGATGGAAAAGAGAGATGGAAAATATAGGTCTTCAACTGCCTATGGAACGGATCATAGAAAAACAAAGGCCGATGTGCTTCAAATGAAGATTTTCGAAGATTAGATGGAAGAGAATTCCAGATCTGCGGTGCAGCATGCTGGAAAGAACGATTAGATAGCCTAGAGCGCGAAGGTAAGCTAGGTCTCACAAGAGTAATTAATTTAGAAGACCGAGTAACAGCAGGTTGCATCACTTTAATCAAGTGAGACATACAAGGTTGTCCAGGGATGGTGATGGACTTATAGGTTAACGAAACTGTTTTGTAAATGATTCGCTCTTAATCTTTAGCCAGTGCAAAGACTTTAAAATGGGCATAACATGTGAGTACTTGGAACTACAAAAAATTGCTCGTGCAAGAGAATTCTGAACAAACTACAATCGATCAATCTCACAGCCAGAGAGATTTAAAAACAGGAAATTGCAGTAGTCCAATTTAGATTGCACAATAGCAGCACCAATTGTAGCAGCTGTCTCACGTGACAAATATGGACGTATTCGACGAAGATCTCGGATATGAAAGAAACATGCTTGTGAAGTTTTAGTTATGTGTTCGTGGAAGGTTATGTGTTTATCAAGGATAACAACGAGATTTCTCACAGAAGAAACAGGTGTTATTGTAATATCCGAAGATAACGTAAGAGTTTTCCCAATCAGCTTCAGAAGCTGTTGAGGTGTCCCAACCAACAAGAATTCAGATGGATTAAGTGCCAAAAAATTAGCAGACATCCAAGAGGATATAGACTGAAAACTATGTTGCAGGAGGGTTTCAGCATTAGAGTAAGAGTTAAGGGTGAAACAAGTGTACATTTGAGTGTCATCAGCATATAGTTCATGATCAATAGAATGAGAAGAGATCAGTGAGCTTAAGGGTGTTGTATATAGGTTGAAGAGGATAGGACCAAGAACGGAGCCTTTGAGGCACACCATACTTTAAGTGGGAAGGTGAAGAGACGTACTCCATCACTTTTACACTAAAAGAACGATTCGTAAGATAGTAGGAAAACAAATCAAGAACAGTTCCACGAATACTGAACCAGGAAGAAAGACGTTCCAGAAGAATATTGTGATCAATGGTATCAAAAGCGGCCGAAAGATCAGGCATACATAATCCAGTTAAGCGTTGTGTGCACGTGGCATTGACAATAGAATTGCACACAGATAGAAGCACCGTTTCAGTTGAACGATGCTTAGTATAAGCAGCTTGATGCTTATTAAATAGATCATTGCAAGAGAGATGAGTAGAAAGCCTCTGAAGAACAATTCTGTCAGTGACTTTAGATATGTATGACAGATTAGATATAGGCCTGTAATTCGACAATGATTCCTTATCCAGTGTGGGCTTTTTAAGCAATGGAGTTATAACTGCAAGCTTAAAAGCGCAAGGAAGTATGCCAGTAGAGAGAGAGAGAGAGAGAGAGAGAGAGAGAGAGAGAGAGAGAGAGAGATTAACAATCAATGTTATTACAGGAGCAAGTATGTGAATACACTTCTTTAGAAGAGAGGTTGGGATAGGGTACAAGTCACAATGTTTGGCTGGAGAGTCTAAAACTAATTTAGTAATCTCATCAATTGTAACTGGAGTGAAATTAGAAAGCTCATCCTTGGAATGAGTCTGTACTGGAGCATGAGGAGTAGTGTTAGGAGCTGGAAAGATAGATGCTCTAAGATTGCTTATCTTATCACTAAAGTAACTGGAAAATTGTTCAGGAAGTGACTCAACAGGAGTAGAAGGAAGAGAAGGAGAAATAGATCTATATAAAAGATCATTAACTGTTTTCTATAATCTCTTGATATTCACAGCCTTACTGACCAAAGAGGAGTAGTACTCTTTCTTAGCATTAGCAATAGATGACTTTCACAGCTGTTAGCCGCGCCCACTTTTAGACACCTGCCGGCATTGGCATCCATATTGGATTACGTTTGTTGATTTTTAGCATTACGTATGTCTAGATATATATGCAGATAAAAAATAAAATTTCTATGTACGTATATTGCAATTTGTAAAAATGCACACGATTTATTAGCAATATACACAGACAGTGTACCTACGTGACTCATGAAGTTATATGAACCTACGTATGAAATATATGAGCTCCGATCTTACCGGTACGCCGTACTTTGTAGATTCGTTATATAGCTGGATTCTATAGTTGAAGACTTAAATTAATTATACTCGTTCAGTAAGTCTTGAGGACCTGCAACACTAGTCTAGTCGTAGTTTAATGCTTCAATACACAAAGACTGTAAGGATTCAAATACAAACCTTAAGTCTTAAACTATAGGCTAGTGCAAAAGGCCAAAACTTTCAATATTTCTTTTGTGTACAGATCTATGTATATTCCAATAATTTGACTCTGTTTTGAGAAATTTGATCTTAATCTGCATTACGGAAATGGCAGAAATGACAGAAGTTTTGCAATTACTAATTTCATCAAACCATTAAAGCTTGTCAACAATAGGCCTATCTTATATTTCGATTGCTAATGAAATACATAAGTGAAAAAATAAAACAGAAACACGTACATCGTGCGGACAGATTTTTGTTCCTTTTTCCTTAATTCCACTCATAGAGTCCAAATTTCTGCCATTTCTGCCACTTAGCCTGTCCCATGCACGGGACACTAATTGGCAGAAATGCTGAAATTACGTGTAACAAAGCTTTCAAGAACCATCGTATCCATTACCAGTTCATTAACCTGTAAATAAGAGCCCATGTCCATACGCCAGACACAATTTTATACTAAATTAAGATGAAAAACTACTTAAAGATACATATATAGCCGTGTATCATATAGAGTTTTCTGCATCAAAATGGCGGCTTTGTAATGTAAACAAAAAATGACGTGTCCATGAAACCTCTCTATAGCAGGACGATAAATCTTGTGTTGCAAATTATAAACAGTTTTCCAAAAATCGGAATGGGTATGACGGCACTTTCTTTCAGCTCTACAGCATGCAGCCTTTAGCTTTCTCAGATCAGAGGTGTACCAAGGATTAGATTTCTTAAGCTTCTTGGTAGTTAGAGGTGCATGCTTATCAAGTAGAGATGAAAGAGTAGTGTTACACTGTTTTACTAATTCATCAAGATCATTAGAAGGAGACTTGATCAAAGTCGAGTTTTCAAGATCAGAACAAAAGAGATCAAGATCAATATTATTAACACACCTAAATGAAACAGTAGCTGAATTTTTAATAGTATCTGGCTTAACATGATTATAAGTAAATACAACAGGAAAATGGTCAGACGGCGAGTGAGATAAAATATTAACACTTAAAGGATCAATAGCAGAGAGACTTGGTGTAATAACAACATCAAGTGTATGATGGTCAATATGAGTAGCAACATTCACATGTTGAACAGCATTACAAGAGGACAGCAAAGTAGTAAACTGCTGAGTTAAGGAATCAAGAGGCTTATCAAGGTGAATATTGAGGTCACCTGTAATCACAAAGTCTGATTTAGAAGTTGTAAGGAAGGAGAGTAGGGCAGAAAACTCAGATAAAAGGAAAGAGAAAGGTTTAGCATAGGTGGAGGAAGATGGTGGTCGATACACTGCAACAACATGCAGAGTACATGTGCCAAATTTACCAGTGACTGAAATTGCTTCAAATGAAGAAAATTTATGACAGTCATTGCCAAGAAGGGTAAAGGGCTTCCTTAGTAGGAGAGCAACTCCACCACCCTTAGCACCAGATATCCTAGAGTCACGATTTGCAATAAACATATCATAACCTGGAGGAAGAATAGACATCAGTTCAGAAGGAGTGGTTATAGAGGATAGCCAAGTTTCACTGATGGCAGGGGCGGTTTTAGCTTATGCAAAATGGGGTGGCCAGACGGGTGGCAAGGCCAAATTTAGGGGGGCACATATGAGGCATTTTTTCGGGAAAGGCGTTATTAAGCCCCTCCCCGGAGGGGGAATTTTTTGAAATTAGAGTCATGATCCCTATATTTTCTGAGAATCTTATACTAAATATAGGGGATTATTTTTCTTTTTGGAATTTGTCATTAATAAATCTTTTCTATTATATATCATCTTCATCATCATCACATCGGTCTAAAGAAGCATAACAAATCTTGAGTGAATGCAGTCCCTGGCCACACCCAACTATGATGTTTTATAAATTATGCTAAACCAATGGCTAAAACAATTAACGTAGAAATTTGTCAACTTAAACGTTCTAAATTCGCATTAAAAGAAAACATTTGTAATTTTCCAAAATCATGACATAAAAGAAACATAAACTGAGTGAAGCCTTCATTAAATAGCTTGCTTAATATTTGAATTACATCTACAGTATAAATTAAACTATAAACTTTAAACTATTAACTAAAAACTTTAGGCCTAAATGCTAAAAATAAAGAAAATGCTCTTAGCTGTATTGCTAAAACTTAATAAAACAATCTAGCGACTATTGTTCATTCATATGAAGCCCAAAACTGAATGAGGAGTAGAATGAACGTTCTACCGACTCGAAGACTCCCGGCGAGATTGCTAGCTTCCTTCATTACGTGTTAATGAATGTGTTCATTGTCTTATCACACCCCTTGAAGTCGACCTACGTTAGACTTCAAGTTAAGGTCGATGACCTTAATATGCATTATATAGATTAAATTACAATGTAACAAATGAACGTCTAAACAACTTTCGGATTCGTACCGGGATATTTTGTACTCAACTAGATAAGGTTAGGATGTTTTACGAGAGTTGGAGAGTTGATTGCGGGAGTCTTCAGTAAAATCAAACAGTTTTATAATTCGATGGAAGCAGCATCGTAAAACAATTAGACCAAATGCACTGAAACTACTACAACCGATTCGTTGTTCTGCGGTGTCTCAATTAAGCTTTTACTTGACTTAATCAGCCTACGCCTATGCTGGACCGATAAGGAATTCTCTTTCATCTACTCTTTGGAAGTCTTCTTTTAAATCACATCGGTGACATCGGCCTCCGCTTTCCTATGAGCAGTTCCATAGGCAGTTGAAGACCAATATTTTTCGTCTCTCTTTTACATCCAGCGACTATGAGTTGCGACCAGAACGCAAGCCTCCTTTTCTTTAATTTCCTTTATCTTTTGTCTGATTTTTTGGATTTTGTCAGTTGTACCGTTTTGGACATTCTTTTTGCACACCGGCTGGGATTTGTCTCAATAATGCTCGATGTTGTCATTGGCGATAATAGCACTCTATTTGTTGTTATGTAATGTTTATGAGCTTCGTTGTGGAAAAGCTCCTCTTGCACGAGGCAAAACTTGCAGGGAGGATTGCTGAAATCTTTGCTAATCTAAAAGTCTCATGTAACGCTTCTGCGGATTCTACGGTTCAAAAAGCAATTTTAAATCATCAGATAAATTAGTGTGTGAGAGTCTGATCTATTCGGTCTTAGTTTCGTTGCTTTGTATCATTCGGCTAAGCTAATGAGGCTCATTATGAAGGTCTACCATATTGAGTACTAGCTCAGCAGCCCTTCTATTTTAAACAGTGAGTGGACTCGGGCAGAGTGCGAGTCTGCGCGTAAGTAATATGATATCATATCACTGATGTCGGGTTCTGACGGTGTGGCTTAAATTCCCTGTTAGATTGTCGTTATTAAAGTGCATCACACTTTAATCAAGCATCTTAAACAAGCATCGTCTTAAATGAGCATCTGATGCTCCTGATCCAGCACTGTTATGTTATGGTAATCAGCAATAAAAATCAATATTTTTGTCGACCATTTTTGGGGTGGCCACTGCGGTGGCCAGACCTTCCTTTGAGGTGGCCGTGGCCACCCCAGGCCAGCCCTCAGAACCGCCACTGACTGATGGCAAAACAGTCAAACTTGTGAGTCTCAGCCAAATCATGCAAAGCAATGATATGGTCTGAGGTAGAGAGGGATCGAATGTTAAGAGAGCAAAGAGAAATATTGCTTCGAAGAGAATTAACCGGAATTCTCGATCGAAACATGCTTACAAAACTGATTAATCAGTAATTGTTAACAGTACAGAAAGTACAATATAAAATACAATATAGTATTACACAAATTACATAAAATGATACAAATACACAAAATTAACTAACGATCAAAATATAAACACTATAACTTTAACAATTTAAACAGTAAAAGCAGTATAAAATAACTGCAACGGAATCAACTATAATGGTAAAATAACGGTCAAAACTGTAAATTGATTTTTCAACAAAATAACTAGATAACAGATTAACAATATAACATAGAACTATGAACTAAGTTAATAGTACGCCAATGTACTTAATCAAGTCAAAAACTATTCACTGACGACGCTAAATTTCGTCAAAAATGTATTTATGTATTAAAATCAATAAATAAACCTAAAATGATAACATTATATATGTGCATATTTATGTGTATATCTGTATATATATGGATATGGGGTATGTATGTATGTATATGTATATACACGTAAGTATTTGATTGTATGTATGTATTTATGTATGTGTGTATGTGCAAATGTGTGTGGGTGTGTATGCATGTACATGTACGTGTACTTGCATGGGTGCATGTATGTATGTGTATTTGTGCATAGTTGCATACCTGTGTGTAAATTTACATGTATACGTGAGATGGTTATGTGTGTGTGGTATGTTGGTGAGTGTTTATTTATTTTTTCTTATGTTGTTCTTTTGAAGCCTATAAACTTGTCAAGGTTTGTATCTTTATTTTTCCTTTACGATTTCTATGTATAGAGGTATGAAATTACGTCAAAAACTGGTGTTACAAGTCTTTGTGACTTCCTGAACCAGTATAATGATGTTAAGTTAAGTTAAGTTAAGTTAGTTGTAAGCACATTAATTATTTATATATTTCAAAATCATACATGCACAATAAAACTCGAGCGTAGGTCCTATTCGTCAAGCTTTCGTCCTTAGTATCTTTACTGAAGTGACTCGAAAGTAAACTTCAGTAGATTTTAACGGATAATAATTATGCAGCTGATACGGATTCTGATGCATATAGGCCTATACAAAGATATAGAATTATAATCAGAATTGTAATTCCTTATTCTATGGGCCTATATTATAATTTTTGTACAAGAAAAGTTCCATATTGCATCTATACCACTAAACCATCGAGGCTTCCGGTTGAAAACAGGACGACAGTAGCACTCCAATTGTGTTGTTGTTGTTGTTGTTGTTGATAGTCTATTTACTCTAGTGTATGATTAAATCGTTTTCTTTTAAGCAAACTTTACGGAAGTTGCATTGTTGTGTTTGTGTTTACAAATATATTGCTGTATTTCTCTTATTATTCTAGATTTATCTTTGCGGCTGCAAGTGAGTTGAATATCAACTACAGTAGGTTAAGACTACCAGATTTTGACAGATTTCTTTCTGAGTTCGAGAAATGTAAGTATAATGAATATATATTAGAAGGTTGTAAGCTGCGATAGCGATGTTTAAGTAAACATATATTATGTGAAATGATAAACTATTTTGATACCTTTCACTTTTAATACCACATGTGTGAACCGTTAGGCAATTTAGACCATTTTCCGTATAATCAATCCAGTGAATGCCCGAGATATTACTCTTAGATCAGCGCTGCTGGGATTCGAACCCACGAGGGTTCCATTCATCTCAGGATCTGTCATTTAAAACGTTACCCTTACGACATTCTAACATACATTTTTATTTTTATTAATTTTTATATTAATAGTATATAATAAAATTTTCTATATTAATGATATAACTGATTATAGTAGTTTAAAATTATTATTAAGACAGTTTAACATTGTTTAGTTAAAAGTTGTCTTTCCTGATTTTGCTACCCACTTTAGATAAAAGATAGAGTAGGAATAAAATCTGGTTGCATTTTGTAAGACTCATTAACTCGCATTACTGAGAGATTTTTTGTTTGCTTCTAACCTAAGAACTTGAACGTCTCCTTTCTTTTAAGATTGGGAATTTTGACGTTTTTAGCTTCATTGCTATTTTATCCATCTAATGATGTGGCACTGTGTGTAATAAAGGAATCTGCAAATATTTATGGACTGGTTTCTGGATTTTGTCATTTGCACCAATTTGGACCTTCTTTTTGCTCACCGGCTTAGAGTTGTCTCAACAATAGTCGATGTTGTCAACTTGTCGCGGATGATAAAAACACTCTAATTGTTGCTATTATTATTATTGTTATAAAAAGTATTTTTAGTTCAGGTAAATGCTGTAAGATAAGTTATTACAAACATATTTTTATTAAAATTTGTAACAATGCCCTTTTAAATCAGCAAGTCTATATGATATTTATGAGTGAAGTGCTACATGTATGTGCATTTCTTGCTGCAGATATATTTTTTAAACATTGTTCGAGAATAGATAGTTAGTAATTAGTGTTGGCAAAAAGTACTTAAGATTGATGATTATTAGATTTGCCTTTTGCTTATATATACATTGTTTATACATAGTGTCTATACATGGTGTCTGTTTATACTACATTTGATTTTGTTTAATTGAATTACCTTTTTCATTTCTTTCCAACAGTTTCACTATGATTGAGATCACATGCAATGATCGCTTGGGAAAGAAAGTTCGCATAAAGTGCAAGTATCCTTTCAATTGAATTTACTGGTTTAGTTGCTTTGAGTTTTACTAAATAGTTGTTTCTCTGCAATATTTTAAAGTGCAGATATATCAATCAAATGAAATATTGAATGAGCCATATTTAGATTATTCCAACAGAAGGCTAACAGATGAAACAATTGAGCACCACCATTGTTCATAAGTACTTCAAACAATATAAAAATCAAAGTATTAGACACCTAAATTAGATTACTTTTAGAAGTTTGAGCATAGAAGATAACTAAAAATGGAAATGTTTGATGTTTTGTGAGAATACTGCGGCTGTTTTTATCTCCTCAATCTATTAATTAATCCCAAACTTTTCTACTACACGTAATTATGTCATAGAAGTGTTCTTTTTACTGCTTAGAAATGTTAGCCACACCTATCAAAATCTCAAGTAACTTAAATAGATCTTTATTATTCATTGTATTGTGAGTAATATTTGTATTTAGTCTAGGCTTAAAAATTCCTTTTACAGACCACATGGATGGATGCACCTTATATATCATCATAATTAGTCACCACTCAGTAACTTGTAAAGTTTGCATCATGTCAAATATCTGTATTTTCTAGAAATACTGAGCTATATTAGCCTATATTAACCTACGGGTGGTAAATTATGTGATTAGATGAGGTATTTTGTAGTTTTGGAATTTTGCCTTGACTTATCAATGAACAGTCCCGATGACACGATAGGAGATGTCAAAAAGCTGGTTGCCGCTCAGACTGGAACCAGGGCTGATAAAATTGTCCTTAAGAAATGGTATGTTATTTTGTATTGTATATCTTTTGATATAATTATTTTAAAAAATAGTAGACAGTTTTGAATTTTATTTCTTTAAAATGAAAGCATTGAAAGTAAATTTGTTACTTTATTAATTTTGTGCTTGCAAAAAGTTTATATAAGGATTTTTCAACAAACTCAACCATCTGATGTTACTTCTCGTATTCATCTTTTATATAACTCGATTAATAAAAGTGTGAAAGCCCTGCCTTAGAAGTCATCATTAGCCTAAATTATTATTAAAGGCTAGCATTAAGTCATCAATTATTATTAGAAGCCAGTCTTAATTCGCCAAAATTGCTGCAGTTTATTTCTGGCAGACACAGAGCTATTGCAGTGGAAAGAACAACTTGTTGAGGAATGAACTGTTCATGCTCTTATTTTTTAAACCTTATTAAATCGAATGGCAGATGGTTTATATAAATTCTAATTATTTTCATTCTTAATCAGTGTTTTTGATGATGCTAAACTGGAGTAGGCCTACTTGTAATAAAAATTATATTTCTCTGAAATAAAATATCTTAAATTAGTTACAAGTTTTCTTTCTTTTATGTTTTCTTCAGTTGGTTTCATGACTTAAGAATATATCAATTTTCAGGATGCACTCTGTTTGGACCATGCACAGCACATACTGATCCACAGTCAAAAACCTGATCGACCATCTACAGACTTAACCGAAAATATAATTAATCTATTAAATAATTGTAGTGTATCTGAATATTAATATACTAGTAATTTGTGATTGTTCCTTTTTGTGTTTATAGGTACACAATATTCAAGGATCACGTTACACTGGCTGACTGTATCCTTTAAACTTACACACATGGCTAGACCCATTTCTATCTATTAAATAATCAATTCAGTTCACTTTAATGTTAAAACTAAATTAAATCATAATTAAATTAAGTTAATTTAATTAAAATTAGTTGAATTAATACTAATTTAATATACATTAAATTAATATTAATATTACGTTATAATTTAATTTTGATTTAATATTATTATTTTATTCTAATTAATTAATTATTGATTCTTGATTCTAATTGATTTTCTAATAAATTAAGTAATTGATTAAAATTAATTTGATTCTAAAAATTACTGAAAGGCAAATTTTATAGTTCTGTGGTTAGGCCAGTAATGATGTATGGTTCGGAATGTTGGGCACTAAAAAGGGAACATTTGCAGAGTTTGCATGTGGCAGAAATGAGAATGTTGCGTCTAATGTGTGGAAGAACTAGGGAGGACAGAATGGAAAATGAATGTGAGGATGAATTTGAATGTTGAGGGGATCAGGGATAGGTTGGCTCAGTCGACATTGAGATGGTTTGGGCATATTGTGAGAAAGGCAGATGAGTATGCAGTAAAGAGTTTGGAGGGAAGAACTGGTAGTTAAGCTAGAGAGAGGTAGACCACAATTGACTTGGGATGCGGTAATTAAGAGGGACATGAAAAGTAGGGGATTGACTGATGATATGGTGTGGGACAGGGAGGACTAGAGAAGGTCTATTCGTATCCCGACCAAGGTTAAACTGGGATTTAAGGGAAGATGATGATGATTTGATTCTAATTAATGATATATCATTAAAATTATAATTTATTAAAATTAGAAATTATAATTAATATTATACACAAAGCGATGTTTAACATTAATTTTTCAAGTTATAGTCCTTGATTTTCTCTTTCAACACGCCCACAGATGAGATACATGATGGCATGAACCTGGAGCTCTACTATCAGTAATCTGTCTATCGATGTCGATGCCGCCAACCATCTTATCATGTAGTTCTACTGTCTGGACTCTGTAGACTAGGTGCTGCTGACCAGGACAACAAAATTGACTGTTGCTGTGTGTGATAGGACTGCACCTCTGCTTCTCTCTGAAATTATTTGTGATTTATGTGCAGTGAAGATATAGTTGTGTACCTGCAAATGGCCGAGTTGGTTGCATATCTGCACACAGACATGCAACTGGTCACAGATTTGAAACCCGATAGGAGCGTCTCTGATTGTACACTTATGATACAAATAATCAGAAGTTGGATCGTTTGTAATAAAGTGTAAATCCAATATTTTCGTGATTGGATTCTTCATTACGCAAACTATTCTAAATTCTTGGATAGAAAGGTGATTTACTGCATTTGAAGACAATCTAATCTTGAGCAATTCTCTATTGTCTGCAGGTGTTTTGGAATTAACTGACTTATTAACTTAAGCTTATCTAATGCTCTTGGTTTACTAATTAAAATATTCTGTAACCAATGAGAATGTTTGAGTGTTCATTCTCTTTGTTGAGTGCCATCGGTGTTAGTGTTAAACTCTGTTGTGTGGCAAAACATAGTAAATATTTTTCACATATTATTCCTTTAAAATAAATATCAGATAGTAGAATAGACATGTAGAATATTATAAAATATACAATACTGTATTTAAAAAAATATAGAATCTGAATATAGACTCCTGATAATTAATTCCCCTTTTTACGCGGTAATAGTCACTAATCTAAATACTATTTTGATATAATATGAAATTATACTGATTGCCTAATTGTACATTACATTTGATCTATTTCATGATGAATATAATGTAAAAATAAATATTTCTTATTGAGAATTTTTCATTGAAATTTATTATCCTAAATATTGTGATGTAATTCAAAGATATAGAATAATTACAGCTACAGAGTAATTCTTTATTCTATGATGTAATTAGAAAATTGTGCTCTTTCTATGTTTAAATAACTATGGGTAGCCTAATGTTGCTAATTAAGTAAAAATGCTTATTTAAAAGTAGAATTTACTTGAGGCATAAAGTATGATAAAATTAAACACTGATTATATACTGTCAAACACTTCACACACACACTTTCACAGATTTCATGGCTTTAAGATAACTATTGCAGGCATTTAGAAAGGCAAAGTAAAATCCATTCTGCAATCTGCATATAATTATAATTAATAGAATGGTGAAATTATAATTAAAACAATGGGAAACTAAACCTATATTCATATTTCTCAAGCTACATGTATGAATGTGTATCTTGAACCTCGACTTGGAAGGAAACTGTAGAGAGAGAGAGAGGATTAAATGGATGGTAGTGCTCCAGACATGTACTTAAATGAGTAGTATTGTTAATCATATAACCAAATGGCTCAGTGTGTAAGAGCGTTGGGTTTCGTCATGAAGTTCTAAATGGCTGTTCCTGAGATCCTGGAATCAATTCCTGGTAGAGCTGATCAGAGAGTAAAATCTTGGATATTCACCTTTCAGGGTACCCAAGTTGACCTGACGTCTTGAAGAGAAGCTCTTCAGGTTTTGGACCTTGACGTTAAACGGCATTTAAAGAAATCATGTAACTACTGATACTACATCAACTGTTTTCAAATTGTAATTGACATAGCTATAACTTAAGATTATAAAGACGACACATGACTACCATAATAGAGTTTAATATAAATAACAACCAAAATTGTAATTTAATAATAAGTAGCATTACTTCAAAATAAAAAACCAATCTTAGTTTGAAACACACTAGTTCTATGAATTCTAATTTCGTTTAGTATGAGTCAATATGCTCACTATATGTTCGCAGACATCAACTCAAATGAATAATTTGTGAATATGTAAGCAAGCAAGGAATAGATCTTGATTCGAAATAGAAAAAAAACCTGCTGTTTCTGATATAATTTTTATCGCTGAACATGACTACAAAAGGCGGCCGTAGTCATTTATCTGCTCCATTGGAAGAATCTAAACGATTCCCAGTTTATAATTACGATGACCTTAAACAAAGAAGAGTTTATATATTCTCTCTCTCTCTTAGTGCACTGCCTACTGGCAGGTCCATGGTATATAACGCCTCCACTTTCCTCTTCATTTCCACATATGCGTGGGTCTTTAAATCATCTAACGTACCTAATCTCTATCTGCCCCTGCCTCTTTTCCATTCTACCTTCTTTGACCTCTATTAATAGACCTTCTCCCCCTACGATGGGTCCTATCCAACTCTTCTTCCTATTTCTTAATACATTTATATATTATGTAAACAAAAATGTATGCTCTATAGTGAGCATGACAGCAGACTGTAGGTACCCTCGACCAAACAATAAGCAGAATACAAGGGGAAACTGTTCAGAACACACAGAAACATACATTCAAGGGCAATTGCCTACACATTTATAAGTAAAACTTATAGTCTTACAAAATACATGTAAAAGAACACGTGACAGAATAATTTAACTACTGCTATTATAGAGTGCATATTAATAGCAAACAGGATAATAGCATTTATTCTGTACAGGGATTTTTGTGTAAATAACTACACGGGCATTGTATTTACGAAGAGTATACAAATTTCTACCATTGCGCAAAATAAATTGGAACAGAGTAAGATTAAATAATGTTCACTAATCATCATTCTTATCAGCTTCCTCTAAATCCTGGTTTAACTAGGTTCGGGATTAGAAAGTAACGTTCACTAATCTGTTAAGAAAAAGTAACATTCACTAATCTGTTAAGAAATTGATCCAAAACGAAAGAAGTATAAAAGCAAAGCACAGGATAAAATTAGACCTATCTTTAAAGATTAATGGTTATATCTATGTATATAATCATTAATCTTTAAAGATATGTCTTTAAAATGAACCTATCTTTAAAGACTAATGGTTATATTTATGAGCAAGGCTTAGCTACAGGATACACTGCTGTTTATTTCCAAGAAGCGTGAAAACGGTATCTATGAGGCACATTCAAAGAAGTAAGGACAGAGACCAAGTCGATGTCGAGCAGTTAAACTTGTGTTAAAGGACGAACCCTACGTCATAAAACTGCCTCCCCCCCCCCCCCCCAACTTTCCGTTTATAAACTAAACTTATTGGTTGATCAGCTTTATTTTAAAATTGGTTTACAAAACTGCAATATTGACTCTTGCCGCATCCAGTAACACAGGGACCTACTTATCTATCATATGGCGCAGAATGCTATTCAACAACCGAAGTCAGTTCATAATCTATATAACTAAAGGACGAGCATCCATTCCACTGTTCAAAGTCTCCTAGCCTATCTGCATCAACCGCCGAACGCTGATTCACTTCATCTCATTAAACGTTCACTGGTACATATCACTGCTAGACTGTATAAAAGCTTTCCCACTGAATCACCTACCAGCCCTCATCACTTCTACCATTGAGTCACTTACCAGCCCTCATCCCTTCACCCATTGAGTCACTTACCAGCCCTCATCACTTCTACCATTGAATCACTTACCAGCCCTCATCCCTTCACCCATTGAGTCACTTACCAGCCCTCACCCCTTCTACCATTGAGTCACTTACCAGCCCTCACCCCTTCTACCATCGAGTCACTTACCAGCCCCACCTCTTCTACCAACGAGTCATTTACCTACCCCCACCGCCTCCTCCCTGATTAGGATCAACATTGCTGAGTAACATCATGAAGATTAGCAGAGGTACCAGATACATCCACTGAAAGACAACAAACAATAGGATAAAATATACAAAAATACAATCTCTATTACAAAATTATAGCTCAAAGTCTAAGAAATCCAGTTAAGACCTAACTAATAAGATCATTAGAGTAAACTGTGAAAACGAAGCTTATGAAGTTTACATTTATTTAATACCAAGGAGCTGATCAATCAATTAAACTTCAGACAATTTAAGAAATAATAGTGCATATATTTCACTAGAACAGGAGTGTCCTTAGTACAAAATAGGAGTACAGGCAAATAAATAGATCTACATACAGTACGAACAAATCTACCCACAGAATTAAAAAGAGAAACTTCTACTAACATATTTAGCAAAGAAAGATCTATTGTCTGCCTGTTGTCCTTTTGCTTTCTCCATCTTCTCATGCTCTATCTTCTGTATGTACGCCTGTGTGTCTGGCCTAGATTAATTAATTAATTAGTCAAACAATCATTAATTAATTAGATTAATTAATTAAATAGTCAAACAATCATTCATCAATGAATAAATAATCAATTCATCACTGAATAAATAATCAATAAATAAATAATGAGGTATGTAAATATTAAATTACATAGTGTTTAATTTTATTATATAATAATTTCATGTCATTCAGTTCATTATAGTTACAAGCATTCTACAATTATGAGTCTCACTTACAGAAAAATACTTGTTTTAAATATGGTGTTCCAAGAATTTAAAAAATGTAGACCACAGTAAACGGCTAGATAGATAACTTCTCTAGAAGAAAATAAAAAATTTACCCAAAATGTCATTAAGTCAAGATGATAACCAATTATAATCTAATATATTATATATATATTTAATTATTTTATTTTATATTTAATATATTATATATATATATATATATATATATTAAATATAATATATATGGCATTGATTAAATTGAAAATTAATTTTACAGCAGTGAATATCTGAACTCTTATAATACATACGCGGGGCCATTGACAGTCTGCTGCACCACAACGGTCGTGTTGAATTCTCCGCTGAGCTCGCGGTGAGACAGACTAGACCCAGAACAATATGGGAGAGGCGTCGCCAGTGACGCAGCTATCAGGCCGCCCGATTGGTCAACGTGTAGCGTTAGGATATCACTCAGTCGAGACTCATACAGAGCACACTAGTAATCAATCAATCAACTAACAGTATAGAGCACACTATTAATCAATCAATCAAGTAACAGTACAGAGCACACTATTTATCTATCAAGTAACAGTACAGAGCACACTATTAATCAATCAATCAAGTAACAGTACAGAGCACACTATTAATCAATCAACTAACAGTACAGAGCACACTATTAATCAATCAATCAACTAACAGTACAGAGCAAATTATTAATCAATCAATCAACTAACAGTACAGTGCACACTATTAATCAATCAATCAAGTAACAGTACAGAACACACTTTCAATTATTAAAACAATCAAGCAATTGCAAACAATGGACTATCCGTCTGCTGCGTATAAATCACCCTAGATTGCAGAGGAGAGTAGGGGCTGTGAACACAACAAAGATCACACTTAACAATACACACTCCAAAGCAGACACCAACACGTACGTACGCTAAAGGTCCAGCTACTAACATCATGATAGCATTCGATGATATAAGTGCACTTATAAATATGGCAAGGATGCCATATTGAAAGAAAACTTTCTTAGACAGCAGATAGCTAAGAGTTTGATACACAGGGTAAATTGCCTGATAGTCCCCTTCTGGTGGGAAGGATAATATATTGGGTGATATACACAATACTAAAGAAGTACAACAATAGATAAGTACCGCTTTTATACAGGCATGAACGTAAGATATGCTATTTCCATCTGATGACCACTTTCCAACTCTAATTCTGTATATTTCATCTTTGTCTGCTAATTCCTTTATTATATACACAAGCAATGTTTCAATTAAATATACAATCACTTTAATATAAATAATATATTAAAAGTATATATCAGAATCACTTTAAATATATCAAATATATCACAATCACTTTAATATTACCACACTGTAGTTTCATAATGTCCATTTTCTATTACATAATGTAAAAAGCAACTTGACATAATGCAAGATATGAAGGAAGAGAAAATACTATTAAAAGTTTGCAATTCAGGACTTCCAAGGATTCTAAAGCTAGATTTGAGCTCATAATGCTATCTCCAGGGTAAAACATGGCCAGATTTTCAGAAAGGAGATAAAAGCATACCTTCATCACTTCGTAATGTCTCTCTCTTTAACCAAACCAGTAGTTGTTTTAATACTAAATATAATCGCATAATTCAACTTATCAGACATTGTACTAAGCTGAATACATGAAAATTGAACTTTTGATTTTATAAATAAGTATGAATTACTTAAAATTGCACACTCAAAATAAAACTGAAAACAATTACAAATTCCCAAAGCTTGTGTCAGCCTAAGTAAAAGCTGGTAAAGCTAAGGTTAACGTCAGTTTCCTCACTCGAAAGCGATGTCAGTGATGGGCAAGCCCAGGATTTGAACCCGCACCATCTGATCCGCGGACGAGTATCTTACCAACTTTGCCACTGGCTCCAGCCAGTCCTAGTATGTAATATAGAAACATAGTGTGTTTGTTCTAGTTTCCTAGTGCGAAACATTGAAAGCTTATCTGCTGTGGCTGTCAAGTATCCTCATTAAAGGCTGGCTACGATAGAGGTGCTGAAAAAAAGTTGTAATAAAAACAAATAGGAATAAAAAAATTAAATTGGTCAAATTAAAACAGTATTGCACAAACTTTCAATTTGGTTAAATTCTACAAAAACTAATCTAAGAATAACTTGGCAAATATACACACTGCTCATGAGTGAAATTAAAACAACGTTGAACAACCTTCAACTTAGTTTTTTCCACATCAGTCAGCGATGACTCAGCGCTGTAGTCAGCAATGTTCGACTTCAGTGACTGAACGTCAATCAATCCACGCCGACTGTAGACAGCTAGGCCACCTGCGAAATACAATACAATCAAATACACTACAATACAGTGCAATATACACAACTTTTGCCATAATTTAAAATAATTTGTTATAATAAGACAAAAAGCTAAAATTCTAAAGACTAGCTTAACATCAGTTTCTTGTCGCCAAAACATGTCAGCGAGTGCTTGATTTGAATCCAGCAACTACTGTAGTCACTGGCCATGCTTGGTTCAGTCCATAATGATGATATTTAAGTACAAAATACATGTGTCTCTTTTACCATGGATGTACTTTAAACACACACTATGTATGATTATACATATACATAAAGTTTGCTTTCACACCACATATAGAGCACTCCATAGACCAAAAAGTTATTCCATAGACCAACAAATTCTCTTTATCCATCCATACCTTATGTAGATTACAGCTTGGGAAAAATAGAGCTTCTGAGGTGGCTTCACATTGCCGTTTTCAGTTCTTGTTTAGTAGCCTCTTACGAAACATGCAGTTAACAGTAGGTCTATATTTGGTGCGGCAGACACAACACGGGAAATACAATTATGTTAAGTAATGTGATAAAACAATGCAAGTAATACCCCAGGGGTTTCAACCATACAGCTTTTAATTGATATACTTCATTCATCCCTGGTTATGTTAATTTATTTTAATATCTCTATTTGATCCGCTGTCATCATTCACTTGTGCGAATAGACTGATTGCTAATATACATATTTGCACAGATATGTAAAATAAAATCTTGAGTTAGAACCACTTACTGCGAGAGAAATAGCAGAGAACAGTTTTAAACACAAATAATGAGCACTCTATAGGCAGATTCCATCGTAAGGTCCTTACTCATTTTTAACGTAGCCTTACGTTAGAAAACCTACAGCTTCTCATGTAATTTTCCAATTTAACACAATTTCAAAAGCATCGACAAATTGTCAAGAAAGAAAGAGGTAACAATGAAAATCCAGAGGTAGTAGTCCAATTTTTGCACAGATATTCTCATGTTTCTTGAGTTTCTTTTTCATGTTTATCACAACCAACTACTTTAATATTATAGTAGTAGGTAAACCTACTACTTCAGGCCAACCTAGGGAAATATAAACTAGCAACAAGGGCAACCTAAGTACAACCAAGTAGCATCAACCAGGGGTAAGGCGAATAAAAGAATCATTTCTAAGCAAACCTTAATACATATTACATTTCCATAACTACAACAATTAGGAACCTAAATCTGATATTAAATACATATGATACAACTTACTGGGGTCAAAGGAATGTTCAACTACCAACGAATAGATATCTTCATCTCCGTTCACCTAAAACAAAGCTAATTGGAATAAAAAGTTTGCTACTGACTTAATAATAGATTCAATAAATAAAAGAAATATTGTTAGGAAGAAATAGTTAGCTAAATTCTAAAGCACTAAATAGAAGAACATAGTGTACCTTCTCAGAATTTTCAAAGAAAAAATCTGTATTTTCTGTAATATTGAAAATTGAAAATGTTATTCTTAAATTAAAAGATAAAATAATATATTCGTTTGAAATCTGACATACCGCAGAAAACGTACAAACATACATGGAACAAAAAGCAAATAGAAATTTCTATAATACCATAATAAAGTCCAAGACATAAGTTTCATAACGGTCATTATATATGATATTCTAATGATAAAATCTTATCCACGAAAGGAGTGCGTTTAAATGGCAATTAAAATGGATGAGCCCTCCCACACAGCTTGATGTTAAAATCTAATAAATATTCGTTTATTAGTAACACGCTATACTTCAGATCAAGGCCACTAAATACCGTTTTTAGCAGATTTGTAGTCCTCGAGACCTGGTCTTGGTCTCGAGACCACTTGGTCTCGAGACCAAGTGTTTTGCAGGTCTTGGTCTCAAAACTTCTGGTCTTGGTCTCGAAGGTTCTGGTCTTGGTCTCGAGTGATTAGTCTCGGATATTTTCGAGATCACTGCATAGTACATCTTTTTTAACTATTTTCAAGAAGTTGTCAATGGACAATATTCAAGAATTATACATGCATGATCGAAATGGCAGAATGATGTGCATAATGTCCTTTTATTTCTTCGGAAATATATCAAATATATCGGCCTATATTTAGCCAAATGTCCCTTAACATCCTTGTATACGGCACTAACAAGTAACTTTCAAAAATGTCAGATTTAGGCCTATCAAGTAGGGTATGTTAACATAGCCTATCAAGCAAGCTATGGTCTCAAGGGGTCTAAGTCTGGGTATTGGTATCGAAGTGTCCGGTCTTGAGCTTGGACTCGGAGTTGGGTCTCGACTACAAGTCTGCTTTAGACATTTTTACATAATCCGAGGTTTAAACCAAAGTTGAGGTGTAATGCTCGGATATATCGTTTTATTAAATTCGGTCATAGGAAGGATATTAGATAGGTTACTTTTCGTAAAGTCCATTCCTTTGATAATTAGAAAGTAAATCGCTTTTTAGAAAGAAATTCGCAGGCACTTTAGAGGATTGTACAAACCGTTAGACACAGGCACGAGCAAATAAAAGTAGAAATTAATATCAACATCATGCGCGCAGCCATCTTCGTTCTATCAGCTGATAATTTTATCGACTTTTTCTTCTTCTTATCAGAAAGCTCCTCCAAACAAATTTCCAATCCCAAAGCCATAGGCCTATAAGATAAGGTTGTCTCAACTTTCCCTCGACTAGTGGTTAAATTGGGCTGGATCGAATCTCCCACCTCGCCGTGGGACTATAGTACTAGAAATGTGGTAATGCAGAACTAAAATCATCTAGTAAAGAAAAGATCTAAGTGTCGTTATTGATGATACCCTAAAATGTTCAAAGCAGTGTAAATCAGCAGTAAATTGTGCTAATCGCACCTTTAGGTTTAATTAGGAGAACTATAAAAAGTCGTAGTAAGGATGTATAACAGTTAAATTATACAAAGCATTTATAAGACCTAAATTAGAATATTGCGTACAAGCGTGGAGAAGGCCTTTTTAAGGAAGGATGTAGAATGTATGGAAAGAGTTCAAAGGAGAGCAACTAGAATGATTGCTGAATTTAGAGGTCAAAGCTATGAATCTAGGTTAGATGTATTAGGTCTAATTACGTTAGAAAAACAGATCGTCGAAAGTGGAGAATTTTTCAAATTATCTGATCATGCTAGAACTAAAGGGCATACATGCAGATTCAAAATAACAAAAGGTTAGATCCAGATTAGAGATTAGAAGAAATTTTTCAGTCAGAGATCAAGTTGTCAATATTTGGAACGTGTTACCTCAGTATAAATAGTAGAGGCAGAGTCAGTGAATGCTTTTAATAATAGGCTAGATAAGTATTGGAAAGAAATGCATTGAATTGATAAATTGTTTGTTTTGTGTAGATAGGCTGATTTGTTGCACATCATATGAGAGTATTTTGTTTCTAGGTATTCATGAACGTGGGTAAGGTCTGTGTGTGTATGCGTATGTGTGTGTATGTGTGTGTATGTCTATACAGGACTATGTTTGTGTATCCATGTGTATGCATGTATATGTTGTAATGTACACACACACACACACACACACACACATATATATATATATATATATATATATATATATATATATATATATAATATTATATATTTATATAATAAATAATGTATTTTTATTTCTAATTATATATTTTGCAAATGGTTAATATGCGTAGTTATGTAGTTACATGCGTGGACCCCAAATGTGGACCCCACTAGGGGCCCATACTTGGTATACTAGGGGCCTTGTAAAATGGAAGGGGGCCTAACAATGTTGACCGTTTCACTAGCTCTCAACTTGCACTTAAATCACTGTGTAAGAGTAAAAAAGAGCGTAAGGAAAAATATGAACTCTCTCCCAGAACAGTGGTCTCAGACAGATTCTTGCTAAAAGCCTTAGCTGCGAGGGGCTTAAGACCCCCCCCGTCGCAAGAATTAGGTCACTTTTTCATTTCGTCCAGATCCCCAGAATTTCTTAAGAGGTCAAAACATTAACCTACTTTTCTCCAAAACAACTGTAAGAGCTAAGGCATTTTAGGTTTCCCCTGACTTTAGTACGGGTATGAGTGGGAGGGGGGGGGAGTTAAGATAAGGGGACACACTCACTCCACTGACGAGCGCAGTAGTGAAAAAACTTTGAGCCCCCCCCCACAGCATTTTTTCTGGTTGCGTCACATGTCCCGAAGAAGTCGGGGCGTAAGCAAAAATGTGTACACTGTCAAAACAAATTTCGGGCCCCCCTTTAAAAAATTCCCGGTAAAAAATTCCAAGGGTAATTAATGTCGTACGAGGAAGATAATGATGTGGGAAAAGATGTTATAGAAGGAAGAATGCAAGGAAAAGCATTAGAGACAGACCGGGATCTTCTATAGACGAATAACACGTAGGTCTTCTTTCGTAAGACGAGACCGATGACAAGAGAAGGTGAGTATGCAATTATAATTGAGTATCGAGCTTTAGCCTATATATGACATGGATCATGGACCTCTGTACATATTATAATTTATATTATAACATAGCGGTATTATATATATATATATATATATATATATATATATATATATATATTATACAGAGGTCCATACATGGATCTACCGTTAGGTCACACACATATACACAGCACGCACAAACACACGAACGCGAAAACGATTACGCACACACGCACAGACAGAGAGAGAGAGAGAGAGAGAGAGAGAGAGAGAGAGAGAGAGGAGAGAGAGAGAGAGAAATTATGGTCAGTAGAATTAAAACATGATAGGCCTAATTATATGAAATCATGTTTGAACAGTTGAAGCTAAATTCTGGGAGGAACATTAGAATGGATATCTCCTACTCAAAATTCGGGAGGGGGAGCATGTCCCCATTCCCTCCTTAGGTTGTTACGCCAATGTTGTGCATCGATCTTTCGTTATCAGCTAAAAAATTGGAAACCCTGCAAGTTCTGCCAGTTTTCAGTTTTAATTGCTTTACAATATTAATATTTGTATGAACAGAAAATTGAAGTGAGCGGTCGAACAATGCACGTTTTTGCGTTCAATATTGATAAGAGGAAAAAAGCTAAAATTATCACCTGCTGGCCTAGGCTAGGCCTTGAGGACTACGCTAGCTCAACGACAGGTAAATCACGTGACGATAGCCATCGTATAGTCCTCAGATAGTGGGTGTTTCTCTGCAGTGCTATCATCAACGGGGTTTTCAGCCAGCAGCAGTTATGTCTAATCAAGGCCTTCTTCACATATTTAAATGCGTGCCATCTAAATGATTCCTTGTGTCTTATTTAAGAGATGCTTAAGAACGTCTCCTAGAAGAATAATTCATTTTAAAAATCTATTTATAATCAATTACCAGGCCGTCCTGTATATGGGATACTTTAACTAGGTCAAATATAAATGTTGACAGACTCCCTCTTCTCTATGTCTTTGTCTATTTTCGTTTGTCTGCCTGTTTGTCTCTCTCTCTCTCTCTCTCTTTCTCTCTCTCTCTCTCTTGTTGGCGTATATTTGGTATAAACCACTTTTATACTCTTTAGTAATATTTAATTTACTACTGCATGTATAAAATAGGAGCTCAACTCATTACAAAATAATTAACCTATAGCAGAGTACGCGTCAACACTTTTGCTATAGTGATAGCATTGATAACCAATTAGTGCACTTATGGGTCTCGGCGTTTTGCCGGGTTGTGAAGTTTATACATTTAAGTCGCTCGCCATTGGAAACAGCTTGAAATTGCTTTTGGACATAAAAAATAATCAAAAATATAGCAGTTCATAGTCTATACTTATTCGGTTATAGAAATAGTTCATGTATAAAAATTTCAACTTTTAGGGTAGTAAACTATCTGTTGCCAGTGGCGATGTCGATAAGATATTATCCGTGGCACAGCATGCGCGGGGTTCAAAATCTAGGCTCGCCCGTCACTGATATCGCTTTCGAGTGAGGAAACTGACGCTAACATTAGCTTTTTAAAATCAATCTTACTAAACATTTATTTTTGGTTGATATGACCTAACTATATTCTTGGTTGATATGAGAGAGCTAGGTTTTCTCGGGCGTGGTAACTTTCAGTAGAATGTTCGCGACTTGCTGTTTTGGTGGGCCAGGATTCCGTTACATAGATTCTCGTAGACACTGACGACTAAAACTCTTAATCAAAACTATAAACTCCACCTCAGGATATATTTCCGGAACGCCAACTAATGTGATCAAGGAAAGACGTATATACACTCTATTATATTTTAAGTACAAAAGTAAAAAAAAGTAAAGTAAAAGTAAACACGCATTACAGTGAATAATCAACTATGTTGATATCTATCACTTTTAAAGCCACATGTTTAATCCGTTAGGCAATTCTGACCATTTTCCGTTTAACCAGTCCAGTGAATGTCCGAGATTTAACTCTGAGATCAGCGCGGCCGGGATTCGAAACCACGAGGGTTCAATTCACCTCAGGAATCGTCATTTAAAACTTCATGACGTTACCCCTACGCTATTTAGACATTCGCGTAATCAGCTTATGCAAGCGCACAAACAATCCGGATATATTAGTTGACTGTTAGCCCGTTTAGAATATAGCGAAATATTATCAGCAATTGCACCCATGACGATGGATATTATTTTCTTTAGATACATTACCATAGTCATCGTTTTTAAAATTATAATTTGGTTCAGGTAAGCAAGAGAATATCTTTAAAAATCGAAACAATTACAATTCAGTAAATTAATCTATTATAAGAACTGAAGAAGTATTATATTGCAAAACTTTGTTGAATTTATGTTAAGAGAACTTGTAAATAGAATTAGTTACCCGTATTGTGTCCGGATTGCTGAAGAATGGACCAACCGTGGATTGCACTGTCGTAAAAGGCGCCAAAGCACTAAGATCCAAGTCAACGTCAGAAAAAGGTCATTCGGATGGTGAACTCTTAGGCTCCAGAATTTGCTATGAGATTTTTTAATCTCGACTTCAGTTAAACTGGGATTCTATCTAGGAGGACCAGAGTTTATAACAGCTCGGTTGAAGATGATCCTTTTGTAGGTGACTGAATTACGAATCAACTGAATCTGAACTAGGTTTTTATTTAAAGAGTTAAATTACTCTTTAAGGAAAATAAATAAGAAACTAATGTTTTAGAATAGAATTGCTATCTAACCAATATAACTCTGTAACTAATATCCGCCTAGCCATTAATACGTAATACTCTCTCTCTCTCTCTCTCTCTCTCTCTCTTCAGTGCACTGCCAAGTGGCAGGTTCTAGGTACATATTCATACTCAAAATCTGTTTTCTCGCTCCATAAGAGCACTCCTTAGATCCACAAGTTAATCCCTTCACAAAGTCTATGCCTTTTCCATACCTTAAGTAGCCTATAGCTTGGGAAAAGTATGGCTTCTGCGGTGGTTTCCCGTTGTCTGCCTCAGTTAAGTGGATTACGTAATACATCAAAGTTTAATTAGTATCTTTTCAACTTAGGCTACATACATTTATTGTCGGAGACCGAAATATGTAAAATAGGATTAAGATGATACCTACATGTGCATGTGTGTGCTTTTATTTTGTTTTGGGTCTGTGTAACTTTGTCTCAAAGGAAGCCCTGGAGGTGGGCTTTCGCTCAGTCGACGTGTGTAGTGCTCGTATGATAATTAGACCTTAGGAAATGTGGTGTTTGTTTAACTTATTACCTAAAACTGTATGACCAGAACTTCTAGGAGTGGACCATAGCTGTAGTGTACTGAAGAGTAGAGCTAGAGTAGTATATCAGCACACTTAAAACTAAGTATACAAACACGATTTATAGTAATGCACTGAATTTCAATAGCGTATAAAGAAACATATTGATTAATATATTGATTTGTGTGGGATGTGATATGTATTTAGATTTTATTATGCATATCTTTAGGTTTAGCCAAAACACAATGTCGACGAAATAAGTCGTAGAATAAATAAATCGTACAGTAGTATATATGCTTCGTCTAAAATTAATAACATAACAACATAACATAACATAACGGCACACTGGGTCAGGAAGCACAGGTGCTTATTTTAAGACCCAAAACCCCAAATATAAAACCTCTAATTGGTGGTCCATTTCTGATAGTACCAGATATAAATATCGAATTTTAGTTTAAATTTCAATTCTGATTTGTTAAACTATAAGTGCGGGGGTGGGGGTCAGATGAATTCACTTTAGCTGAAGTGTGTGTATGGGGGGGGGGGGGTTGGCAGCGTGAGTCGGAGTGTTTCGAGCAATTGAGGGTCAGGGGTTGAATTTTAAATATTTTTGATATTCTATTATTTACTGTAAATGCTTAGTTTTGTGTATTAAAGGTTAGAAAACTGATTATATTGTCTGTATTGTTTACATCATAGCCCTACACAGTGGGCACCCGAGGTTTACATAGACGTAGGTTTAAGACTTATTCATTTGTTGTATCTATTTTTTAGGCTTCAGTACTTAATCGACATTTGTACAGTTAAAAATACTACTAGTGAAAGTTGTAAAATAATCTATAAATAGTGCTATATTAATATATTTATATATTCTAATGGAATATGTTACAGTACAAAAAAGCCGTAATTTATGCATGTAGTAAAATAGCAGCTGTTAAACGTACCAGATTATTTTAATTAGATCTGTTTAATTTGCTAACATAACATTCTATCTACATGTACATGTAATAAGCCTTCATTGCTAGTTATGTAATAACAGCTAAAAACACGGACCGTATAAATGTGATTTGTTACAGGCAGAAATGGAAAAAAATGAAATGGGTAAGTTTATGTTTATAAGAAGGTAAATCAAGTAACAGGTAATAACTTATAAGTAACAGGTTAAGTATTTAACAAGTAAGTAGGTAATAAAAGTCATGTAATATAATGAGTTAATAGGTAATATGCAACAGGTAGGCGTAACGATATAAAACATCTTTTAAGTTATAATATATAATATCTAATCAAGTATAGCAAGTTGAAAATCGAAATCGGGGTTATACGGTGTGTGACGTTGCACCATGTACGCTACATGTGCCGATGAGTAGCACACCAGATTTATCTGATAATTATTGTTCTTGTCACAATGGATAGCATACTAATAGCAGATAATGATTGTGAAGTTTGATATTATTAATAGTAGATCCATCAGGCTATACGGTACACGTAAGACATATTGAAATGAATCTTATTGCTTATTTAAACCTAGTCAGTAGCGCTAGAGGCAAGTTGCTTGCTTACAGGTCAGTAGGTACAAAGTTCAAATCCGATGACTATCCGCCACTGACAAGCTTTCGAGACTGGGAACTGCTTAGCTTTAAAATTGGCTTTTGACCTTTTGATAAATTAAAGGAAATCTTAGTAGAATTATTGTAAAATTTCGATTTTAAAATAATTATAATTTTTCATATAGATCGTTTATAGTCACAAAGGGCAGACAATTACGAAATATTAAATGACTTTATTGTCTATTGAGAAGTGTTAATCTGTATAGAAATTAAGAGGTAAGTTGAAGGAAGTAAGATTACGTTAATTTACGTCTCAGCTCAACTTTAGCAGTGATTGCTTTGTGTGCAGAGATTAGAGATGCGAAATAGTCGAACGTTTATTTGAATAACTGGATAGGCCTAACTGATTAATTGGCTAATAGAGTAATAGAGTAATGGAAGTCACCATCAGAGGCACACGTAATATGGGAGGGATCAAGCGCATTTTTAGCTTTCGTCACAGAATTATAAGATTAGCGCTCAAAAAATTTCAATTAATTCAGCAACATTAGAATAAAGTTATTCTAATGTTAAATTCACGCAAGCCGATTCTGTAATTTATACAGGACAAGATCATAAATATTTAAAGAATAAGACAATAAAACGAATAGTGATAAAACAGAAACATGGTTAAAATTTACATGGAAGCTCGAAATAAACGTTAAATTATATTTTAGACCTATCTCTCTTAGTGCACTGCCTACTGGCAGGTCGATGGTACATAACGCCTCCACTCGCCTTCCTCTTCATTTCCACATATGAGTGGGTATTTAAATCATCTAACATACCTAATCTCGGCCTGCCTCAGTCTCTTTTTCCTTCCATTCTACCTTCTATGACCTCTTTTAATAGACCTTCCCCCTTAGATTATGTCCTATCCATCACTTCTTCCTATTTCTTAATACATTTATCAACTGTCTATCTGTGCTATCTCTCTCCAGGACTTTCTTATTTGTAACCTTTTGGGTCCAGCTAATCCTCTCCATTCTTCTCCAAATCCACATTTCCAATGCCTCCAGTTTCCTAATATCTTCCTTCCGTAAGGTCCATGTTTCACACCCATACAATAGCGTGGTCCAAACCAAAGTTTTCGCTATCCTTATCTTTGTGTCTTTCTTTAGACTTTTTGTTAACAGTTGTTTTCTACTACCAAAGGCTGCTTTTGCTTGTCCAATCCTACTGCATATTTCCGTCTCACATATCCCGTCATCGGTTATAGTATGACCCAAATATTTGAAACTCCTTACCTGTTCCAATTTCGTACCATTTATTGCGATGTTAACTTCACCTTTATTATTGGACACTCTCATAACCTTGGTCTTTTTTATATTAATCTTCATGCCGTAGCTCCAAGCCGTATCATTCAGCCTATCCATTATCTTCTGCAATTCAATCTCGCTGCCCGCTACCATTCCTTGCCATTGAAATGGTAGCGGGCAGCGAGATTATTTAGCCCTATAATCTTTCTAAAGTTGGTGTTGGCTAGATGGGATTAAGCGCTTTTTCGCAGCTTGTTAACGATAAAAGTCGCATTTAGTTCTATTTAAAGTAGGCCTAATCTAAGGTCTGGTTTCTTTAGTGAAGACTCGCGAATTATACTGTTGAAATTATACTCATGCACGATAGTTATAAAATAAATAGATTTCTAGTGAGAATGAAACAGTGGCTGCAGTCACTGTGGGCTCGTAGCATAATGCCATCAACTAGAGATTTACTGATGTCAATAATTTAATATTTAGAGACTATAGGCCTACGGCGTTTAGTAGAAAGGAAGGAGGATTTTAGGAAACTGGAAGCATTCAAAAAGTGGCTGTGGAGAAGAATGGAGGAGATTAAATGATCTGACACAAATAATCTCTAACGAAGAAGTGCTAGATAGGGTTGGCTTAAATAGACAATCGATAAATATCATATGGGACAGAACGAAGAATTGGATGGGTCATGTATTGAGAATGAATGGTTACTAAAAGAGATATTTGAGGGAAGAATGGAAGGGAAAAGGGTAGAGGAAGCTCGAGACGTGAGATGCTGGATGATAATTCATATGTTGATATGAAGAGAAAGGCAGAAAATAGAGATATGTGGATTAGCTATATGTCATAGGCCTGCAAATAGGCAGTACACTGAGAGAGAGAGAGAGAGAGAGAGAGAGGTACGGCGTTTGTTTTCTCTAAAGATTTAGGGCCACATATTGCATGCAAGGCATCTTATCTACAATTAAATTAAATTAATTTGTAAAAACTGATATGCTGATGTTGAGACTTGAGAGCTCTATTCAATGGCTGTTTGTAAGCTTTACATAAGACTCGTTGTCTCAAGCTTGTGAACGTTTCGATGGGGAGTCCTCGGTTGAGTGCTAATGTGTATTATAACGTAGTGGTGACAGTTTGTTCAATGAAGCGATACCGCCAGTAGGCCGCATATTGTACAGTGGGGTGTCTTTACACTGTACTAGTTGAGCCGAAGTTGATACCACGCAGTTCAGCTTCATGAAAACGTAATCTATTGAGCAATGCATACTTACTTTTTGTCTCTTATGTTAATCTGCAGTCAATGCAAACCACAGGGAGCAAAAAATGTATAGCATGCTTTAGTGCTTCTCTCTCTAGTGTTTTGTTACGTGGCAGGTCCAAGGTACATATTCCTACTCACACGCTCCTTAAAGAGGACACTATCGATCAACGAGTTAAATCCCTTTACAAAAGGCTATAGCTTATCCACAACTTAACGTAACCTAGCTTGTAAATAATATGGCGTCTGATATGGTTATCCGTTGTCTTCTATGATTTTTGCTCTGTCGCCTCTTATGACACATGCAGTATACGGTTGGTCTATTCTTCTGCGTCCCAGACATAACATGACAATTTATTGATTTTTTGGCGTTGGTATTCAACTGTCTGGGTCGTATGTTGTTCAATTGCAGAAATTATAGTTTTTAAATTTAATTTTATGACAGTATTACAAATTTCTAAGTTTAACGCACATTAGGCCTTTGGAGAAATGATTATATTTTTTATGTTCAGTTTAACGTCAGCTTCCTGCCTCGAAAACGGAAACTGCCGAATGGACAAACATCTATTGAACTGACTTGGTTAATTTTATTTAGCAAGACAAACTCATTAAATTAAATTAAATTAAAATCAACTAACTTTTGTTACACTAATTTATGTAAGTAACGGAGCACTGGACGTGAACCATTATCTACTGATTCTGAGTCGGACAACTTCCGGGCCGCTCTCCACTCAAATTTATAATATTATTTATATGACAGTTTATTATGATAATTAAATTTTAATGCTAAATGATTAAAATGCTATTCTGCTTAGCCTATGTACATATACTACATGTATATTATTGGTGTAAGATATGTCGGAGATTTTCTGATAGGCTTGACCGGGAATTGATTCTTGTTACGGATCTTCTTGCATCTTGGATCAGAATGCGTGCTATTATATGTCTTCTATTGTACATTGCATGGCTTACTGCAATAATTGTTGTAATTGTTGTGATCCATACCAACGTCAGAAAGGGCATTCGGTTGGTGAGCGCCAAGGCTCCAGAAATTGCTACAAAAACTTAAACGAATGGATAAACTTCATAGTCTATTCGTATCCCGACACTGGTTAAACTGGGATTTAAGGGAAGATGATGATGATGATGATGACTGCACGAAATTTTTGTAAAGTATAAAGATGCGTTTGCAGTGTATCCTTTACTAAACATTAAACCCCTTGTTATCTTTAACATTGCAACGCTTTACACGTACATACTGCACTGACTTACGATGCGATCATGCTATGAAACTGTGAATATTTTCTGTACAAGTGTTACATACAATGCATGTCGTGCCGATTTAAAAATGAATAGTATAAATATTTAACATGAAATATTTCACATACCTTCTGTTTATTCGCTAATCACTGAATATAACTGGAAATAGTTTGGAATAAATTATATGTTTATTTTCGAAGAGACATCAAATGTAATAGCAACACAAAATGCATAAACAGCAATACCTATATCTAAAGCGCGAAAAATGTTTCGTCAGGAAAGATACAGAGTATCTTGTCTGTCTGACCAGTCAAACCATAAAAAATACTTAGGAGTTCTTAATAATGTTAGTATTTAGTAATTATTCTTAACAGAGTTCATACTAGAAATAATTGTGAGAATTTTATATTTACAATTATATTTCTTAAGTCCATCACCATCCCTGGACAAACTTGTGTGTCTCACATGGTTAAAGTGATGCAGCCTGCTATTACTCAGTCTTCTAAATTAATTACTCTTGTGAGACCTAGCTTACCTTCACGCTCTAAGCTATCTAATGGTTCTTTCCAGCATGCTGCACCGCAGATCTGGAATTCTCTTCCATCCAATCTTCGGAAATCTTCATTTGAAGCACATCGGCCTTTGCTTTTCTATGAGCAGTTTCATAGGCAGTTGAATCATAGGCAGTATCTTTTCCATCTTTCTTTTCCATCCAGTGTCCATGAACAGCGACCTGCGCCTGAACCTCCTTTTCTTTAGTTCCCTTTACTTTGGACTGATTATCTGGATTTTGGAATTTGCATCGTTTTTAGACCTTTATTTTGCTCGCCGGCTCTCAATAGTGCTCGATGTTGTCATTGATAACTGTAGCACTCTAATTGTTGTTATTGTTATTATTACAGATGTAACCATAATTTTTGTCAACATATTCTTAGCTATTTATTAAATCCAGTCACTGTTATTGCTTAAACTGTTCTAGTATGACAAACGACAAGGGTACGGATTTACTCGGAGCTAGTAAACTAAAATTTAAAGATGACCATGAAGGTAACATGAGCGATCTCAACGGTCTAATAGAGGCTAGCTCTTCTAACATGGACGATGAGCTCACTGAAGAGTACGACGACGATGAAGAAAGTGAAGAAGATAAGATTAAAAACGCTGTCACAGATTTCATTGGTCTCATTAAAGAGGGAGACATAGAGACTCTAAAAGAAGGAATAGAGTGTTTTGGACCGGAGAAAGCTAAGCTTGTATGTAACGCTTTTGATGGCTTAGGACTTACCGCTTTTACTTTCGCTGCAGAGCTGGGGCAGGTGGAAATAGTTAAACTTTTCGTTGAAGCGGGTGCTGATGTAAATGTTAAAAATGGTACGGGTGGCTGGATTCCCCTACACTGCGCCTCTTCTCAGGGGTCCCTGGATATTGTCAATATTCTGATACAAGCCGGCAGTTCATTGGAAGTGGGTGATAATGAAGATTGGACTCCTTTGCATTTCGCTTGCGATAAGGTATTTTATATCCTATAATCTATTTATTTGACCAGTTCCGATGTAATTTTTAAATTTGAAAAATATGAACTTCTAATTGTTGGTCGCAAAGACTTTAAAGGAAAATCTCTTTAAAAGATTTAGCCTGAATAGGCTAAGTCCTTTAAAAAGATTTAAGTTTTTGAGACCAACAATTCGATGTTGATATTTTTCAATTTTAAAAATAGAAACGATAGAATGGTTTTGCCAAATTTTGATTGGGTGAACATCACAAAACACCACAATAAGTGGAACCCCCAATGAACTACTCATACTCTGGGTAATGTAAGTCATCAACAGATATCGGTTCAAGGTTCATTTCCTACACTCGGTGGTGACAGCTTTGGCTGGTCGTTCAATTGGGTCAACCACTGCGATGGTCGGGTTTCAGGGTACAGCGGCTCACCGGTACACATAACGTTTTGAAGTAACTCTCCGGGCTTCTGCCTTGACGTTAAACCCACATCATCCTTTACCTAAACTCAATCTGCATTGAAGTTAATAATTAATTGAATAATCGATAACCAATGTATCCAATGTTTTCAATATCCACTTTATCCCATTACAAAACCGTATGCCATGTCCACAACTAAGTGTAATCTTTATCTGTGTCAAATAAGACTTGTGAGATGATTTACGTGGACTTTCCTAATACATGTACATGCGTTGAGCCCTCTAGAATCAAGAGCAGTGCTCGGGCGGCTCATTCTTGAGTTTTCCTTATCTGATACAGGAAATACTTGTAATAAATCTACTGAGAAGTATGACTCATCGTCAGCCGCTCTTATAATTATTGTGACTCACATCACCACTACAACTTTCCTGTTGTAGTTATCACCAGCTGGTCCATTCGATGATTGTTTATAACAGCTGTTGCCATTTGTGTAGTGTTTCTTACTATATACGTTATACTATTTAATTGAGATATCTATTACCTTTTTATAAATTTAATATAATGTTTCATTCAATACAAACTATATCGATTTTATTGTTGGATGGCCGAGTTCAGAAATCACTGAGGCTACCACTTCGAAGCCCAGCCGATCACTCTCTGATCCTTCGTGGATCTTGTGAGATTTGAACGAAACATTAATCTCATTTCTCAAATTTAAAAAGTCAAATTCATCAATGGATGGTTCAATCCCAACAATGTATATATTAACTAAAGTATGAATCTCCTGTGTAGGTTCAAGAATAGTGAATATTGAAATTGCCAACAACTGCACGTGTTTGAAAGAGACGACTTTAAGAAATTTTGACTTGTAGCCACGTAGCAATTACGTGATTTAGAACAATGAATCGCGCAAATTACAGAAATTTAAAAGGCCTATCGGATATATTGACAGCAACTTTGTCCCTATGTTGCTTGATTATATCTCTCGTTAGATCTACACTGTATATGTCCATCTCACAGTCACTGCTGTGACATTTTGAATAGAGCAGCGCATCAAAAATATACATGAATATATTGATTGATTGATTTAATCGTAAAGGATTGTTTAATTGGACATGGTGCAATTCTATTAAGTATGGCAGGAATATTGCAGTTAGCACGGGCTACAAGAAAGTAATGAATTTTTGTGAAAGATTAAAAGGTTGTGCATGTAGCGCAAAAGCGGTAAATATTTGTCAAAACATGTTTAACCTATTTCTACAGAAATACCTTTCTCCTTATTCCCCATTTTCCTTTATATCACTTTGTGTTAATTATAAAAAACAGCTATTATACAACTACGACAAATGCGTGCTAAAAACCCATCTCTTTCCGCCATAGGTCTAAATTTTGACACACTTGCATTGAATTTTGGACTTGCACTGTTTTGATCTCGCTTTCTCTTGTGGTCTCTGTGTACTCAGTCGTCATAGTGGGGTGCTTTGGCGCCTGTTTGTTGTAGATTTATATTCTGCAGGAGACATCCCTGACATCGCCTTGTGGCGAGGAAATGGACGTTAAAATCTTATTGATTGACAAAATGTGCGATGTGGTATTGATGAGGACATTGCGCACTTGATGCAGTGCTGCCTGACTGGTGAAACAAGATCCAAACGAATTTAATGATTCGGCAAAAAATGTTTTCAAAAATGGCTTACAGGATCATGAGAACAATAAAGGTTATATGTATCTAACGTTGGTAATGCAATATTGATAATGCACTGATTATACATTATTATAATATATTATTTTAACTGTAGAGTATATTAATAATATTTCTTCAGGTAAAGCATTGTCGCAGCGTAGCTTGAACGGCTCTTATTCGTTATGTGTTAGTTATTTCTTTATATTTGCTATTTATTTACTGTTTTTTTCTTTTTGCTCATCGGCTTCGATTTGTCTCAATTGTGTTATCAATAATGTTGTCATTGATTTACATGTATTAATTGTTGTTGTCTTGCACTGAAGGAAAGCAACGGGAAAGCACATCAAAAGTCATACTTTTCCCAAGCTATAGGTATGGAATCTTGGATAATGTATAAACTTTGTGAAGGGATTAACTTATTGACCTAAGGAATGCTCTTATGGAGCGAGAAAACAGACTTTGAGTATGAATATGTACGTTTAACCTTTCACTTGACAGAGCACTGAAGAAGAAGTCTTGCCCTCATCTACATGTAGAGAATAGATAAGTGGAATGGGTCTTTTAATTTGACGTCTGTTTCAGTCAAAGATAATCTAGATACAGTGCGGATTGAATATGAATTCGGGACCAGACCTCTTGCATACCAGGCAAGCATTAATCAACTAGGTCATCGAACCTGCGTACAATCGTAGACCGCTGAATAAACTCATTTGTAAGTAAATTATATGCAGGAGTAGCTAAAAGAGCAGCCGACTATGTTATTTTCTATCCAGTGACTTCGACTCTTGGAGCGGCTGATATCTTACAATATTCGTACGTGTATTGCTCAGCCATCTGTAAATAATATTTTGTATTTTATCGCCTCTAGCTTCGATGCAAATTATTTTCTTTATTATTTTATTCTCTTATTAGGGCACATGTTAGAGTCTTCGGACAATAGTGTCCTTTTCATTTCACGTGAATTTCTGTATTTTGTGAGACTTTGCTAGCTCTATTGTGTTAAATGATTGAATCACTAAATAAATAAATAACAAAATTTAATCTAATATTTAAAATTTCTTTCTTTTTGCCAGGGATTCGACGAGATCGTATCAACAATGATAGCTGCAGGAGCCAATGTCAACGCTCAGACGGTCGAGGGCTACACTCCGCTCTTCCTCGCCTCTCAGGGCGGTCACGCCTCGACCACCCGGTACCTCCTCGATCACTGCGCCGTCCCAACCCTCACCGACCGCGAGGGCTGGACGGCCCTTCACGGCGCCTGCGAGAAAGGTCGGGAAGAAGTGATCAAGATTCTGCTGGATTCCGGATGTCCGGTGAATCACGCCAGTAAGGACGGTATAGTGGGGCTCTATCTAGCGGCACAGCACGACTACACCAACATAGTTGAGGCGTTGATTGACGGCGGAGCAAACGTTGAAGTAACTGAGGAAGACGGTTTCGCACCACTGCACGTGGCCTGTCAAGCCGGACATCAACGTACCGCTGAGATACTTTTGACGAGAGGAAAGGCCGATCCCAACAAGGTAGCTCAAAAGTCAGGGTGGTGTGCCATTCACTACGCTGCTCAGGACGGCTACTGTGAGGTATTAGAAGCCTTGTTGAATCACGGAGCTAACATTAATGAGCAGACTCTTGAGGGTTATACAGCTCTGCATTTATCTGCAGAAAACGGGCATCTGGGCGCAACGGAGGTTTTATTAAAGCGAGGTATAGACGCAACAGTAGCTGACGAAGCCGGGTGGACAGCACTGCACCATTCTGCACAAAACGGACATATAGATATTGTAGAAACTTTGTTAAATTCAGGCGTCGATCCAAGTCTGCGAACAGCTGATGGTCACAGCAGCTTGCTTATAGCTGTGCTAAACGAACAAATTCCCGTCATTAGTCTTTTATTAAGCCGAGGGTCATCGGTTAGCAGAAAGGAATCTGGTGAGGAAGGATTAAGCGTATTACACGCAGCTTGTCAGCAGAAAAATCGGGAAATTCTCGATATTCTACTGTCATCCAATGCACCTGTAAATCGACAAGACAGCAAAGGTTGGACGCCTCTTCATTTTGCGGCAGAAAACAATTTAGGTGATTTCATAGAAGCTCTCTTCTGCCACGGAGCGGATCTAAACGTACAGACAGTGGAAGGTCACACGCCATTGTTTATCGCAGCTCATGCCGGGAGTATGGAGTCCATTGAGCGACTGCTGGCTCTGGGAGCACAGCTGGATAGAGTGGATTTTCTCGGCTGGACGCCTCTTCACGCAGCAACACAAGCCGGGCATCTGGACTTGGTTCAAGCCTTGGTCCGAGCGGGTAGCGAAGTCAATCGCAAGACCTACCACGGCTTCACCAGTGTCTATTTGGCTGCGCAGGAAGGTAGAGCAGAAATTTCTAGATTCTTCGTAGAATCTGACGCCGATGTAAACATTTCAGAGAATCAAGGTTGCTGTCCTCTTCACGTGGCAGCTCAGAAAGGTCACTCGGAAGTGATCAGAATCCTGCTGGATGCTCACGCCTACGCCGACAAAAGAGACGAATCCGGTTGGACGCCTCTCCATTACGCCATTCAGGATCGACAAGTGGAAATTGTGAAGCAGTTGTTGACAGCTGAGGTGGACATTAATATCCAAACCATCGAGGGCTTCACTGCGCTAATACTTGCAACTCAAATGGGGGACTCAGAATTGGTTCGGCTACTGATTGCAAATGAGGCGAATGTAGATTTGAGAGAGGCTACAGGGGTGGGGGCACTGCACGTGGCCTGTAACCATGGTAACCAGGAGATAGCTCGAGAGCTGATAGCTGCTGGAGCGAATGTTAACCTCGAGACTCTTGATCAGATTCATCCGCTCTACTTCGCTGCTAAATCAAAACACCTCGACATCATAGAGCTGCTGGTGCAGAATGGCGCTGATGTCAATGCACCGGTTAGTAACATAATAATAATAATGATAATGATAGTGGTAGTGATAATGATGGTAATAATAATAATAGTAAAATAACAAAAATAACATTAATAATGATAATGATAATAATATTAATAATAAAAAACATTGTAATGAAATGATCAACCATGATATTTCTACCACTTTAAACACCACGTGTTTAAACCGTTAGGCAATTGAGTATATTTTCCGTGCAGCCAGTCCAGTGAATGGCCGAGATTTTACTCTTATTTAAGCGCGGCAGGGAATCGAACCCACGAGAATTCAACTCATCTCAGGATCTGTCATTTACAACTTCATGACGTTACCTGACCTAAGTAAATAAGTAATTAAGTAACAAAGTATATATATATATAATGTATATATATATAATGTATATATATATATATATATATATATATATATATATATATATATATATACATGTATATATATATATATACATATACAGACTGGGGAAAAAAAAATCCCCTAGTGAAATCTCAATAACTTTAAGAACACTCAAAATATCTCTACGAAATATACGGAGCTTCTAGGAGAGGAATTTCTACGTATATTCTGTAAATTTGATGAAAATGTTTTCAGTAGTTACTAAATTACAGCATTTCTACGAGAAAAGTGCTAAAATCAATTTTAACAAGGCTTTTCGAAATGTCAGTCGCTCCTTCTAAAGAAAATAACGACCCTGAAAAGGGCCGTTTACTTAAGTGGTGGAGTTTAAGCTTGCACTACCTTGTTAGCTACTTCAATAAAAGATGCTTACAATTTGTTCGTCTGTTAAAATTATTCCTAAATTTTGAAGAAAATGTCCGGTACTTTTGTTTACATAAGCCTTGTTAAAATTGATTTGAACATTTTTTCCGAAGAAAAGCTGTACTTTTGTTACTTCTGAATATATTTTCACCAAGTTTGCTCCTCTGAAAGCTCCGAAAATTTTGTAAAATTATTTTGAGTTTTGTCCAAGTTATTAAGACTTTTGTTTAAAAAAAGTCTTGTTAAAGCTGATTTTGCACTTTTTTCGTAGAAACGCTGTAATTTTTTTTCTTGCTGGATAGATTTTCAACAAATTTGCAGGATATACGCAGAAATTCCTCCCCGAGAAGCTCCGTAAATATCGTAGAGATAGTTTGAGTGTTTAAGGTTATTGAGCTTTCGCTAGGGGATTATTTTATTGCCTCAGTCTGTATATATATATAATAATATACGTACATACATACATATATATATATATATATATATATATATATATATATATATATATATATAATATAGTAATAGTAATATTATATATATAGCGCATTTCACAACAGTCGACTAAAATATATTTGAGAAAGGCAATTAAAATTAAATTCATAGCTATTAAAATAATATAATACAATTCACAGCAGAAGTCGCACACGCTCAAGACTGTAGCATTGTGCGGTTTGATCTGAAACTGTCGATGCGATCATGTTTTTGATGAATCGTCTTTAATAAGATCGTAGGCATAATATAAAAAGAAATATTTACTAAATATATGCTATTTTCGGGACTGTTAAATGAACTAATAATCGATAGTGAAAGAGACTTGCTGATGCGCCTCGTAACTCAATAAAGAAACGATCACGTGATTTAATGATTAAATTGTTTACTGCATTTAGCAATTGACAACAACAGCATGATAACGAGAGATCTTGTGTCGCAGGTACAGGATGGATTCACCGCTCTACACATCGCCGCCCAGAACGGCGACGCCGACATCCTCGACGCTCTCATACGGACCGGGGCAAAGGTCAACTTGGTCGACGACGCCGGGTGGACGCCGCTTTTCTTCGCCAGTCAGCACGGCAACCTGGCGGCAGTTCGAATCCTGTGCGCCGCGCACGCTGAAACAAACGCCCAGGGCGGCGACGGTATCAACTCGCTCTTCCTGGCTGTACAGAATGGTCACATAGCGGTAACAGAGGAACTGATCTTAGCGGGGGCTAACGTCGACATACCCAGCGCTGACGGCGTGACGAGCCTATACTGCGCCGCTCAGCACGGAGATCTGGAAATAGTTCAGCTGCTGCTCTTCAACGGAGCCAATGTTAACTACGAAGACGAGAGAGGGCTGCTACCACTTCATATGGCGTGTCTCAATGGTCATCGAAAAGTCGTCGAGTTTCTGGTGAAAGCTGGCAGCGAGGTGGACCACGAGTCGAAGCAGGGAGTGACGCCGATCCTGCTGGCCGATCAGAACGGTCACGATGAACTGGTGATGTACCTGAAAGATCACGGCGCGTGTCTGAATGAAGAGAGGTCTGCCACTAGCTGGGGAGCCTACTTCAAACAGATCCTTACCAAGGCTTGGACTCAAAGTATTAGGTCACTGGAACTCGCGCCCAATCTAGAAACGGACGAAGAGAAGATTGAAGCCCTGAAAGCGTCTTCTGACGAAAGGATTCGATCCAGAAGAGTGGCGACTGAGACTGTTTCCATTTCCAGACAAGACTCGGCGCCTTCTTCTAAGCGGAATAGAGAAAATAGATAGGTTCTAATTAAGTATTTTAAAATATTTTTTTACGTTGATAAAGATAGAAATTCACCACGAGACCCATGGACCATCAGTAAATTAAGACAGTGGTATAGTATCGAGACAAAGCCAGGCAAAAGGAAGTTGCAAAACGGTGCAAATTCCAAAATCCCGAAAATCATTCCAAAGATATTAAATATATTAATTTAGTAGCTTATACATGTATATTAAACGTGTAACATGTGTCCGATTACACCGTCGCAGTTTTACAATAACTAGTTGTCAAACTAGTAATTATGTCAAGCTAGTTATTATGTTAAACTAGTAGTTATGTCAAGCTAGTTATTATGTTAAACTAGTAATTATGTCAAGCTAGTTATGTTAAACTAGTAAATATGTTGAACTAGTAGCAGTGTTAAACTAGTAAATAATTTTTTTATTAGTAATGGTAGTAATATTATATTTATAATACTATTGTTGATACAATAGTAATATTATATTATATTTATATTATTATTAGAAATAATGGGATGGTATATGTGTAATAAATATAAATATGTATGCTTTATCTTTCGTTTCAACCATACGTTGATTATGTGTGAGTTAAACCATACGTTGGTTATGTGCGAGGTAATACGTTGATGTATTGATCTATTTGTTTAAGCTTATTTCTTCATTCTTGGAGAAGTTTTTAATGGCGTTATAAAAGATATATAGCCAAGTAAGGCTTCAGTTTTCCATATTGCTTTTTAAAATTCATCGTATTAAATGAAGTGATTTTGTCTAAAGAGAAAGGATGGAAGAGTGTAACGGTTTCATTGCTAATTAAGTAAAAAAGACTAAAGTAGTTTAAATAAACATTTTACAGGTATTTTAGTCCTGCCTAATGTTCTAGGCGGCTCATTTAAAGTTAGAAAAACAATTTAACTGTTTATTGCAGTTGCTCTGAATTTTGCTTAAGGAAATTGTAATTATATTTCAAATTTGTTTATAATTTTTGAATGTATGATGACGTCCCTGACATCATCCTTGTATGAGGAAATGGACGTTAAACCTTTATTATTATTATTATTATTATTATTAAACCTTTATTATCTCTGAGTGTATGATTTTAAAAATAATTTTTGATGTATGATAAATTGCTCTGCAATTTATTTAATGGAATTGTAATTATATTGACTTTTTAGAATTTCTGAATGCATGATTTTCTTAATTTATACTTACGAGTCATTTCATATAGTAGCGTATTGTTCAGTGTCACAATAAAAATACATTTGAAAACTTTTCCAAAATCTAATTTCTTTGATGTCGAAGCATATTTACGTGCTAATTTTCGTAGTATCTAGATATACGGTAGCAATAGACCAGATGGTTGAAACAAAATGGACTTACAAGTACCTCAATACGTCATAGTGTTTTATCTACTGAGCATCTTCGTATTTCGCATCAAATAATTATACCGCACAATATTCACGTCACAATATGAGAGAGCCAGCTTGTGACGTGATCTGTTAGGTTTCCGACTGCGCATGAGACGTCCAACCGTCAGGTACAGAGTACAAATCTAATGCTAGCTGTCACTAATAAGTCTTACAAAATTTAAACGGATGTTACTTAGGCTTTAGGTATCATATTAATAAATAAATAAGCTGACTTTAATCATACAAAGGACGAAAGTTGCAATGAACCGTGGAATCATATGTTTACACTGAACCGTCGCTAACAACGAGCACTACATAAATTTTTTAAATCCAAAGACAATTAGACAATGTTCAATGTCCAATGTATTTGTCCAATAAGACAAATGCACAGAAGTAAGTATTAGCGAAAAATGACTAAAGGTAATTCCATTGCTATAAAATTAGGCCTATCTAAACACTATATGCGTATTCCGCTTATGCGAATATGCAGGTGTTCGAATCAGAATTTAAGTTTAAAAGTTCTATATGAATATATATGAACAAAGAGAACAATGCTAGGCTCTTCTGATGAAATGAAAGTGTACGATAAAGGTGCAAAAAACAAAACATGCCTCAGCAACAAAAAGAACTGTATTTTTATGCAAACTAAGTATATTAGACTTACACAATGACAAATGCACCGCAATCTGTAAGTGCAAAGAGTGCACAATTATCTTTTAACATTTTTCTTCAGAGTAGAATAACTGGTTGCTAGTGCTTTAACTTCATTAGACAAATCGAGAAAATTGAATTCCGTTGAATTATATATCGTATTTAACCAATGTTACGATTTTACAAATTTGGCTAAAATACAGGAATACGGTAATACGTATTACTAAGACTGATCCGGTGGCATGTTGGTAAGTAGGACAAAACGCTTGTCTGAGAAGCAGAAGCCATGGGTTCGAATCACACCTCGACCGTCTCTGACTGTAACCCTTGTGGTAGGAAAAACTGACGTTAAATTTAGCTCTATAGCTTCCGTATCTTTCTACTTGTCCAACTGTGGATCAGCAAGTGCATGTTTCAAAACCCGATTAATTATCTCCCCCTCAATGATATGGCTTCGAGATGGAAACTGACAAACAAGGTTTTAGCCTCGCATAATCTCACTTTAATTATCGTCTGTATACATTTTCAGTCAGTGTCGCAACAAGGGTTTTTGTCGTAGACCAGCGACGCAAAAACGCAGTTATGTACACCTGGTGGTGTCAGGCCGATGGATTGCCGAATTTAGAATTCCATTGTCTATCTAGACCCCTCGATATCGACATCATAAAATGGTACACAATGATACGTTTATAGGAAGTTAGCTCTGTAGCGCTAATATTCACTGCGGTAGCGCAACATGTAAGGTTTAGACTAAACGGCGACAGGTTAAATTAGTTGAGTTAGTTCAATGAGTAAAATCTTTTGGACTTTAAATTAAGGCGTTCAACTTAACTGAAAAAAAAATTTTTGACAGTAAGTTAGCAACATGATGACGTCCCTAAGACCTTCCTTGGATGGATGAGGAAACGGACGTTAATTATTGTTATTTTTATTATTAACATTAGATCTAGATTAACGATATTAGAGTAGACAAATTTAGTAGATACACTGCTACAGAATGGTTTAAGCCTGTAGTTGAGTAACTCTCTCTCTCTTAGTGCACTGCCTACTGGCAGGTCCATGGTACATAACGTTGAGTAACTAGATTAACGGAATTAGATTACACAAGTTTACTGGATTATAATACACTGTTAAAGTGATTCTAAGCCTTAAGCAAAGCCTTAAGTTAAAGCCTTAAGTTAAAGTTTCGCCTTACGAAACTAGATGTTGGATAGGAATTCTTGTAAAGGTTTTCTACATCTGTGGAGCTGCAGGAACTTGCCGCAGTGCACCAGGATACTGTTGTAGGACTAGACTAGTTCTCTCTGCTGCAGCTGAAGTAACTTCATCATCTGGAAGATACGCCGGATAGGTCGATAGCACATTGGCGACCTCCGCACTCAAACCAATCCCCCAGAAATGTGTCATCGGCACCAGACTGAACTTGGTCACTTCTGAGAAAAGCCTAAACCAAGTGTCGATCTTTTGCTGCAGCGTTTTCGGTTTCTCACTATCCGACATGGACACGTAGCGACGAAACACCGCGCGATAAGCTTCCCATCCAAAAGTCTTGATCATCTGAGCATAGATGAAGAGAGCCACGCCGGGCGAGCCCTGCCATTTGCTAAATGCAGCTCCGTCGTTCAGATAGGCAATGGCTTCATTTAGATAGCCTCTCAGCCAGTCGTGAAGCCAAGGTTGACGGGAGCACAGTTGATCCATTGCGTACAGTGTGAAGATATTACACGTTACTTCCGTTGTTCCATCGAAAGTCCAATCATCTGACTGCATGTTATGGCCAATTTCGTGAAACAAACCCCAGCTGCCGGCAGTCGACAAATTCTCCGCGTTAAGAACGAAGTCCGCAATGGACGGGCTAGCGACGTCTAGATGAGTGACTATGGGATACCCCGAGTGCATGTATCCAACGAGCGGCTGCTCATCCGACACGATCCACTGTCGTCTGCAGTCGTCGACATCCGTACCTTTCAGCTCATGATACTTGCAAACCACTCGATCCCAAAGATTCATTACTACACTCGGATCCTCGATCTCTCTTACTGAACTGGAAGGCAGAGTGAATATTACATATTTTCCAATTATATCCGCCCATAGTCCTGGTGCCGTTCTTCTTTCTTTCCAGTTGGCTACACAATCTGCTCCTTCCATCAAATTGAACTGCGGGGCCAGTACGACGTCATCCAGTCTGATCCGGATAGAGCTGCGGTTTACCTCGGGGCTTTGGAGATAGATTAAACCTCCGAATGGTGAAGAAATGGTAAATCTTGTAGAATCGATTTGTTTAGAAACGTGAACATCAGGCCATCTACGTAATTCATTTCCGGTAAGGACATCTCTGTGTGCTCCAATGGATAAAATCCAGTTAGGATTCAGAGTTTCATCCAGTACCTGCACGCTTATGAGCTTTCCAGCAGCGGCGTAGTAACCGGTTGGAAAAATTTCTTGCCTCGTGGATTCAAACTCCACATCAGCGCAACAAGTGGGAGGCTGACAAGTAAAATCACCTGGAAACTCTTCACACCCAGGCGCTTTCTCCTCCAGTTTATCTTGCAGGTTGACGCAAATTTTCCACATATCCAATACTCCACGCTGTTCAACAGTAGTGATTGGTTTGGTTTTGCTGGGTATACAGCTTTGTATACGACTAGAACACGAAGCCCAGGCGGTATCTAACGATGACTGTACCGCCAAACAACAATCTGTATCCCTTGGCAAGCAGGCCAAGCTTCTGATCAGCCCAGCTTTATCTAGAACACTTTCTGGGTTTTCCGAGTATATTCTAATAAATCGTAATAAATGCGCATCTGATGCTTTGTTCTCCGCTACAATATACTCTGATTTCTGATCATTCACAGCTTCTTCAGCGTAACAAATTCCCAGCGTTTCTAAAACCTTCCAGTATGGCATATATCTTAAAGCCTTTCCATTGTTCAACTGCTGCCAGCCCCAGGGAGTCATAGCATGAACAAATCCACCTCCATTGTGGATGAAATTCAGCAGCACCTGCGCGGAAACCGACTGCTCAATATTACCTCCACACCAAAACACTAGCCTAGCCACCCCAAGTCTCTCTTCATCTATTCCATCCAAATTGACGACTTGATGATCTTCTAGCGTCGATCCTCTAACTATCCAGGACTTGACGTTACGATGTAGCATGGCTAGGTTGGAATTTTCACTGGGACTTCTCATGAACATGTCGGATGCATAGTTGTCCTTGCAGAAAACAACCGCTCTACCGTTTCCATGCTCAGCAGCAGCGATGAGCACATCCTCCTCTTTGTCACCAGTGAGTATGGGCTCTGCACGCTCTCCAAACACAACGATGCGCCCGGGCAGACCTAGCTTGGGTATCGAGACGACGTTACTGAGCAACTCAGCTCTCCAGTCTGTCATTCTCGACTGCTTGGAAGATCCTGCCAGTTAAATATGGATTGTGCGATGTCGTATATGTTTCACCAAATTTTATGATGCAGTCAGCAGTCGAAGCAAGTTGAATTCAAAGAGATCCAAAGCAATGTTTAAGAGATGAATTTTAAAGGCACGAGCAAGCAGATAAATTTTCTTGTCAGTATCACCATCAGATGAACTAAAATATAAATTAAAGCATACAATTTTAATCTGAATTAGAAACGTCTATTATAAAACTAGCTCTTTATATCAAGTTTCACCAATCTGGGAACATTTCAAATTAACTAAAATTTTACTGCTAGTTATTATTGATTAGTTTACTTTCTTTCCGTTCTACTGGATCTATTATTCAGTAGAACTGAAAAACATAATTTTGAAAGTTAATTATAAAGATTCAACATAGATAATTAAATATTCAAGTTTTCCAGCAAGCAACTGACAACTAATATTTATTATTGTAATAAGTATTCACAGATTTTAATATCATAATTAATAGTGTCTTATGCATGAGCCGAGCAACTTGCTAAGTACGCGGAGAAAGCCAACTCTAGAAGGAAATTAGACAAAATAAATTTCTGGAGGATTACATATCTTGATTTCAAGAAGGAGCTCTAATCTAAGCGCTAGTTCAAATCGCTTTTACAAATAAACGATCTAAATAAATTGTTCCGTTCCATTAATCAATTTGAACACTGTTTGCATGACATTACGATAAATCTTCATGTAAATATTTAATATACAATTGTCTACATTTCTACCTTTCAACAGAGTGTATTTTAACCTCTCTGTAATGAAAATCTATAGTGATTACATCATGGAAAAATACTACTGACACAAATGCTGGATTTCGAAATTGTTTCAACAAATTAAACTTTTAAACAGTAGTAACTTTAGAAAATATACAGTTAGCACTAGATTTGGCCGAACTAATCTCAAGAGTTAAGCAGCACGTTAAAAATTGACCACGAAAACATTTTAACCCTAAAAGCCCATTAACCATTAGTCGGTGGAGTGCTCAGTTACTGAGATCGGTTGTATTGCAATTACCAGAAATCTACAGTGGACCTGCTATGCAAACGATCGAGAGTCAAAATGTGTGTGTGTGTGTGTGTGTGTGTGTGTGTGTGTGCGTGTGTGTGAGAGAGAGAGAGAGAGTGAGTGAGTGAATGAGTGAGAGAGAAAGAGAGAGCGAGAGAGTAAGGGAAGGAAAACTATTAAAGATAGCAACAAAATCTGGAAATAATTATACGTCAATGGCAACAGGTAAAAGACTATATAAGCTACAAGTGAACTAAGTTATAAAAATGTCACGTAATTATTATGATTATTGATTTGTGAATCATACAAATTCAGTGCACCATATGGCGCTTTATAGATTCACATTCTGACAGTCAGTATAGGTGGGCTAGCTGTCTAAATCTAAATTACAAGATCCACGCTGTCAGCTTTAAAAGCCATGCCGTTACCTTGGAGTCTTAAACAAAATAAGCAGAATATTCTGAAAGATCTTGCAGGTTGCAACCAACCGGAGTCCTGTAAAAATCTAGAGTAACTTAGAGAAGTTAATCGGTTCCCCACGAGCCTGTGGCTCATGGGGAACCGAAAAGTTGGATAGGATTGGACATATTATATGGGGGAGGGTATGCTAGAGGATGTAATAGAAGAAAGAATGCAAGGAAAGAGTTAGAGGAAGATCAAGACATAGGATGTTGGATGATTTGATAACAATTTCAACTATATAGAGGTGAAAGGGAAGGCTGAGGATAGAATTGGATGGAATAGTTGTATGCCATGGACCTGCCGTTAGGCAGTGCACTAGAAGAAACGCAGTAATATCAACATAGTTAAAAAGAAGCAAATGAAATAGAAACATGGAATTAAATAGATTGTTTAATTTGTTACAATAAGAAGTTTTCTAGCTTCACAATACTTTCTAAGTTTTTATGCAAATTCTTTAAAAGGAAATAATAATATAATTAGAAAATAAATCAACACGGCTCCAAGTTAGTCGCTCTACATTTTTAAATAAGTAACTGTTGTACAGTTACTATACAGTAGGCCTATATATATATATATATATATATATATATATATATATATATATATATATATATATATATATAGGGGTTACAAACTAACATTGAAAATAATCTAGAATATTATCTCAATGAACAGATTTATTCAATGATTACTAATTAAAGCACAAAATAACCTAACGTTTTATTAAGATTAGCATAATAATCTAGAATATTATCTAAAACATAATTAAGTTCACTACAATGATTACGAATGAAAGTACCTACAGACCTAGTGTAGACGTTCCTCAGCCTAGTGAAAATTGAAACAGAATTGTGAATGCTCGTAGGCCTGTTGCTGCTAGAGCCGTAGTAGAGGCCTACACTGCTTTCAATGCAGAGACCATGACAGGAGTTCTGTAATATAGTTTTACAACAAATTTATAACGTTTGGAATTTTGGAGAATATATTATGGCCCATATTGTATATATTAGGGGCCCTGTGTAATGGAAGGGGAGGCGGAAAATAGTTGACAATTTCACTGTCTCTCAATTCCAATTTTCAAGCGCGGATCCAGAGGGGGGCCAGGGGCCCTAACTCTACCCTTTAGGCCCATCGAAAAATGTTTATCTGTTTTTCACTGTGTAAATGATTCTTTGTGTGTATAAGAGTAAAAAAGTGAAAGTAAAAAATTTGAACTTTGTTTTGGAGAAGGCGTGGACGTAAGCAAAAAGAATGTGTACAGTGTACACTGTCCAAAACAAAATTTCAGCAGCCCTCATTAAAAAATTCCTGGACACTCAACTGCCCGTTTTAGCCACTGCATCCAAGTTCTAACTGAATCCGACATTGCCTAAGTCGTATATTGATGTGTTTGCTAAACCAAAAAACCTCGGGGTAATCACATTTATCCGATCTTAGAGCAATATAAGTTAACAATCCAATTAATTCGTTATGGTAAATAGGTAGTTTAATATTATTAATAATTTTAAGTTTTAAATGACATATCCTGAGGTGAATTGAACCCTCGTGGGTTCGAATCCCAGTCACGCTTATCTAAGAGTAAAATCTCGGACATTCACTGGACATGTGGTTTTAAAAAGTGATAGATATCAACATAGTAGATCATTTCTCTATAATACGTGTTTACTTATTTTTTAGTTAAAATTTTAAGCAATTATAATAACGGTACAAACTTATAACGAAAACTTGTATTTAATTTATTATATTAAATTATGAATAAGTAATTAAAATGTGATGGTAATAGCATCGTATTTATAGTGAAATTTCATCGAAACTCCGCTGGTCGTTCGAGCAAAATTGATGCATTGGTTTGACAGCTCAACATGGACGTGATCACTGTTCAGGGTTGGAGAACCTCCTGCCCTATAATAGTGTCATGCCGACTAGGTTTTTGACAATTTAATATTTTAACTTCAAGTTTATTTTATTCGTCATTTAAGGACTTTAATGAGATGTTATTACTATTAGTTAGTAATCTTAATTAATTAATTAATTGTGCGTTAACTTGTGCAATCTAATGGGATCGAATCCTTGCAATCCAATATATTGAAAAACATAAAAATTAATCAGCAGGCAATACTAAGCCAGGATCGCATCTGTATTTCTCTCTTTCACTCTCTAGGCCTATTGGTCTGCCAAGTTGCAGGTTCATGATGCATATTCATGCTCAGAGTCTGCTTTCATTTTATGATAAGAAGCACTCAATATATCAATAGGTTTAATCCCTTTAGGAAAGGCTTTTACTTATCGTCACCGAGCATGTTTATATATTTGTGCGTGACAGCTGTTGCACTTGTGCAGCATAACAATGTATATATAGTATAGGCCTCATTTCTGAGCTCCCGCTGAATAATATTTCAATTCTCGCCCCATTGCTGCTCAAACCTACGCTAACTTAGGCCTAGAGATCTCTGCTACAGCTGTTTTGTGTAGGCCTTGCACTGAGTAATTAATTTATCGACTCGTAAATCGATGCTATCCTTACCCCAACGAACTCAAATAATCAACCACAATCTCTACAGTCTACTCCAAATATTTGCGTGAATCATCAAGAAAAACGTTTTGTTGACGAAAGGAACGACTGCTATGAGATTCATTCATCTTGTGCTCCAACCCCTGTTAGGACTTGTGTTAAACTGCTTTTGTACCACAGAGATGGTTTACTGAAATTAATGTTTCCTATGTCATATAATTTGCCGGCATTAAAAACTTCCTCACTTTCCTGTCCTTTTCTTATGCCAAATTAGCAATGTCGATGATTTTTCGTCGATGAAGAACGAAAAAGCAGTTAAACGGGATTTTAAAAGAGAAAATGATCAATAAATGGAATTTGATATAGAGAAATTCGAGTATGTAATTTTTATAGGCCTATTTGATAACTTTTGATCTCTGCAGGTCAAAGGTACATATTCATACCCAGAGTCTGCTTTAACGCTACATCAAGAGCACTAGATGAACAAATTAATCACTTCACAAAATACTTTGCCTAATACATACCTTATGGAGCCTATAGCTTGGGATATTTAATCGCCGGCAAACGAAGCAGAGTCGGCACGGGAAGACGATCATTAACTTAAGAGTGTAAGCAAATGGATGCTGATACCAGATAGGAAAAGATCAGAGCACACTGGACAGAGGTATATGGAGGAACGTGTCCATGACTGCGCAGGGTTTGAACTGGCACGACACTTAAATAATAATGATAATAATAATAATAATAATAATAATAATAATAATAGGCCTACCGGAGATAAGCGAGAGACATCTTTTCTTTAGCAAGGGCTTTCCATGACTTTGCAAAGATATAATGCAGTCTGCTTCAACAATTCTTTTAAGCCGATTGATGACCTAGAGTAGCCGGGCGGCGATTCAGCACGTATTGCTTGAATCGTTTCTATCAAACCCCAGGTTCTTTACACCGGGGTAAAAATAATAATAATACTAATAATAATAAATAATAATAATAATAATAAAGGTTTAACGTCCGTTTCCTCATCCAGGGATGATGTCAGGGACGTCCCCAACAGCACACATCACTACAGATCAATTCACCCAGACCAATCTGCGAAAGAAATTTCTGAGGAGAAGTAAGGTCCTAAACGAAAGCCAGTCCGGTGATCAAAAAAGGGTCAAGGTAGATTGATTATGTCTATGGTGGGAAAAGGTAAGTTTTAACTAGAGAATGTTGAAAGAGAAAAACAAGAGCGAAGATTAGCAGGTAAAGAGTTCCAGATTGTGGGTGCTACGTGAGAAAATGAACGTCTGCCCAATGACGCGAGAATATTTGGAACTGAGAGAAGATTGGCAACGGTGGAGCGAAGTGCACGTGAGGGACGATAGGGAAGAAGAATTTCAGATAAGTAAGAAGGCTTGCCAAATCGCAGAGTTTTGAAGGTTAATAGAGCTATTTTATATTTTATGCGTTGATTAACAGGGAGCCGATGAAGACTGCGAAGTAGAGAAAGAGATCGAAATTGAAGTCGAGAGGACTTACAAACAACACGTGCAAGAGAATTTTGGACGTGCTGCAAACGATTGAGAGAAGAAGTAGGCAACCCATGTAATAATGAATTACAGTAGTCGAGCTTTGAACGAACTATAGAATTAGCAAGGATAGTGGCTGAATTTCTAGTAAGGGATGGACGTATTTGCCTAATCTGACGAATCTGAAAGAAAGAAGCGCGACAAACAGAAGAGATATGGGATTTAAAGTCAAGGCTTTCATCAAATATGACTCCAAGGTTTTTGGCGGATCGAGAAGGTGAAAGAGCAAGATTCTGAAAATTAACAGAGCTATAGGTAATTTTACTTCTATGCAAAGGAGTGCCAATTATAAGGTATTCAGTTTTGGAGGGACTAACAGCAAGACGGTCAGCACAAAACAAGGAATAAACCTTGTCTAGAATGGATGAGAGATGAGCCAGTTTTTGATCAGAATCATGATTAGAAAAGGAACTATATAGTTGTGTGTCGTCTACATAGAAACAAAATTTTATGGAGGACTGAGCAAGCAGGCAGCTAAGAGGAGTGATATATAAAGAGAAGAGCAATGAACCTAACACTGAACCTTGCGGAACACCGCGTAGGAGGGGTAGTTCAGAAGAGCGATTTTGACCAATAACAACAGATTGTGTGCGACATGAGAGATATGATGTGAGAAGGGAAAAGGCAGAATCAGATATGCCAAAACAAGATTTAAGCCTATTTATTAGGATGCCATGGTCAATTGTATCAAAGGCAGCAGAGAGATCTAGAAGAACCAAGGCAGAAACCTGTTTACTACTCATGGCCAAGCTAAGATCATTATGTATACGAAGAAGAGCGGTTTCAGTAGAATGGAGTTTTCTATAGGCAGATTGATAATGAGAGAGAGAAGGGAAAGAATCAAGATGAGTGCATAAACGGGTATAAATTACCTTTTCAAGAAGTTTAGAGATGAAGTTAAGATTGGAAATAGGACGGTAACTGGAAAGATCATCTTTTGGTAGAGAAGGCTTTTTTAGCAAAGGAGATACAACTGCTTGTTTGAAGGAGGTCGGGAAGACACCTTCTGAGAGTGAGAGGTTGATTAAGTAAGTAATAGGAGCAACTAAAACATCAATACAGGATTTCAGTAAGCGTGTAGGAATAACATCAAGGCAGCAAGATGAGTCGGTAGAGCGAAGTATAAAATTGCGTATTTCTTCCGGTTTAGCTGGTTCAAAACTAGAAAGTAGTGGTGGATGATTCAGGCATATTTACAGAAATAGAGTTGTCGGTGTCAATGAAGTTGGAGGGTATAGAGCTACAGAGTTGGGCTATTTTGTCATCGAAAAAGTTGAGAAAAGAGGTAGCAAGAGAAGATGGTGAGGTGGTAGAGGGGAGTGACTTGGGAATGGTGCTATCAAGCAGAGGGTCAAGTGCTCCCCATAATTTCTTGGAACAATTTTGATTCTGCGAGAGTAGATTTTGATAATACAAGCTTTTAGCAGAGCTAATAATTTTATTTAATAATTTTCTTTGCTTGAGGTACTTGGACTTAATGTCTGTATTTCTTAGTTCAGGTGGATTTTTCAGATCCTTCCTGAACTTAGTTTCGAGTTTTGAACGTTCAGATTTTTGTTTAAGGATTTGTTCAGAAATGAATGGTTTCCTAGGGTTTGAACTTCAATGAATGGTATTGAGAGGGGCCTTTCTCTTCAACACGAGCAGCCGTGACGTAAGATACCGCACATCTTCAATCAACCAATCAATCAATCATTCATAACAATAATAATAATCTTTACACAAGGAGTAAATTAAAAATTAAAAAATAATAATAGACTAATAATAATAATCATGTCGACAGATCTGGCGGCAGTTATTTCTCACATGCATATCGAGTCAGGAGACCATCACATCTTCGATCGTATAGGCATGACCGCTGACCGTAACCTGTCCAACGATACAGCCTTCCTCTCATTGAGTCTCGACTTTGAGGACATGTCGTCCACCGCGTCCTACGTCGATCAGTCTTCCCCCTGCCATCCCAGCTACTTCCTGACCGGATCCGGCCTAGATTTCCCTGGAGAGGGGTCCTTCCCTCAAACTCGATCCTTCGGGGAAGAATACGCAGAAGCTTGTGACAGATTCCAGAATCTGACACAAGCCAGTGACAGATTCCAGCAGAAGAAAAACAAATAAATGTTAATTTTAGTCAATATTCAATCATATTTATCACATTATTCTTTTTTATTTTGTTAGCTTAAAAAGTATAATAATAATAATAAAAATAATAATAGTGATAATAATAATAATAACAATAATACTAATAATAATAATAAAAGAGGAATTATTTTAAACATTTCTATGTCATCTTTATTTTAATTAAATAAAGTCCTTTTTATCTTAATTTTTAGCCCAGGACCCTACACAGCCCAGGGCATAAAATAATAATAATTCGGCCTATCTTGCGCTGCTGCTGGTGCTGCTGCAGAGGCGGCTGCCAATAGGAAAACTCTGAAGTATACCGAAATATCTAGCAACTATATTTTCATGCCTATACCCGCCCCTGGTGGTAACGAATGGATTCACGAGGGGTCGGTTGTGGTGTAACGTTCCCTTCTATTCAACACGAGCAGCCGTGATGTAAGATACCGCACATCTTCAATCAACCAATCAATCATTCATTCATTCATTCAATCAATCATTATTCATTCAAAATCAATCATTATTTCATTATTCATTCTTCAATCGACCCGCGATACGATTAATTTAAATATTGAGTGTAATTTGCATTATAGATTTTAGATATGATATGGTTTTCTGGAATTGTAAAGGCGGATGTTTTGACAAACATGTAACCAAATTCATGTAATAATATAATATTTATATATATATAATATTGTTTCAAACAAATATAGGATGTTGTTACTTAACGTCATTTAATATCAATGTGTTCGTATAAGATAAAGAAAAAGAAACAGCTATTGGTTCGTTTAATTGTCTGTTTGTTGAAACCCTAACTTGTAAAATTCCTAATAGTATCTCTAGTTGCAACATTAACACTACACATAATAAATTGTCAACAGTTTTGTTCTACTCTCTATAGTATTGTTTCCTGACGCCGCATGAAATTGGCCAAGACACTGTTAGCGTAATACAAGTAATAATAGTGTCATTAAACATGTTGTGCACAATCATTATTATACATTATTATACACTACATGTATTATCATTATACATATTACACATGTTATAATGCATAAAGTGTATATTAGTTGAATAAGTACAGTATATAAATATATAAATAGAATATATATATATATATATATATATATATATATATATATATATATATAATTATATATATATATACATGTATATAGGCCTATATATATACATGTATATATATACACTAATACTTGTGCTTCGAAGATCTTATTAAAGATAATAGTTGATCGTACTCAGTCGAAAGCGGATATGATATTGAGCAAGACACAATATGGTTTTAGGAAAGGATGAGGCATAGGAGAAGCAATAGGGGTAATACGGATCCTTTGTGAAAGAAGCGTAAAATATGGAAATGACGTTTTTGCATGCCTTTTGAACTTTGAAATGGCCTTTGACAGGATTGATTGGATAACGATGATAAATATCTTAAAAAGATTACAAATTGACTGGAAAGAGAGATTAATTTTAAACTTGTACATGAATCAAAGAGCAGTAATCAAAATCCAACAAGAATACTCAGAAGAAGGTGAAATGGGACGTGGAGTAAGACAAGATTGTAGAATTTCGCCGCTGCTGCTTAACATTTACGCTCAGGCAATGATAGAGAAAGCCATGGAAGAAGGAATAAAAGTAGACGGAAAATTGCTACAATATATAAGATTTTGCAGATGACCAAGGTATGGTAGCGGGCAGCGAGAATGGACTGCAGAAGATAATGGCCATAGTCTGAATACGGCGTTGAAATATGATATTACGATTAACATCAAAAAAACAAAAGTTATGAGAGTGTCCCATAATAAATGTGAAGTCAATTTTACAATAAATCGAAATTGGAACAGGTAAGAATTTTCACATATCTGGGTAATCGATAATGAAAATTATGAGACTGAAATATGCAATAGGATTGCACAAGCAACAGAGGCCTTCGGTAATAGGAAAGAACTTTTAACAAAAAGTCTAAAGAAAGACATAAAGATGAAGATAGTGAAAATCTTGGTTTGGACCATGCTAAATTATCTCAATTATTGAAGATTACAAGAAACTAGAGGCATTGGAAATGCGGATATGGATGGCGAAGAAGAATGAAAATGTTTAATTATCGAACTTCCTCATTTGTAATCTTTTGAGTCCATCTAATATAAATTAGCTGAACTCAATCGCTCCAGACCATGACTAAGACCAAGACCGGAACCTTACGGACCAAGACCGAGACAAAAAAAGTATTTTGAGTTTTCACTTGCCAGCGTCAAACCATTTGACAATTTTTTTATTTTTATAATATTCAATTGTATGGCTATCAACGGTTTTACTGTACTTAGTATTACAATAGACTTCGCTACCTACTAATTATGGTATTGCCACACAGAGCTCTTGCTCTTTTATGATAGCTTCTTTTGTTTTGCTTTGTTTGTTTGTCTGACTGCATGTATGTTCCTGTTGTTTGAATGATCTTTGCTGCGATGAGCAAATAAACGATATGAAAGTTTAAAAAAGAGAGCAAGACCGGCAAAACCCGTTCTCAAGCGGTCCCGCGACCATCACTAGTTCTCAAGGACTACAAGTCTGCCTTCTGCCTATCTAAGCTTGATCTTGGCTGGAGCCAGTGGCGATGTCGGTAAGATCTTCGACCGCGAATCAGCATGTGCGGGGTTCAAATCCTGGATGAGCCCGTCACAGACATCGCTTTCGAGTGAGGAAACTGACGTTAACATCAGCTTTACCAGCTTTAAGCGTACTGTATCTCAAGTTACATTATTACTATAACGAACTCATCTAGAGACGGGGGCATAAAAAGCTATCCTCTAGCGAAATCTTAATAACGCCGGAAGAGTTGTAAATATCTTCACAAAATGTTCGGAGTATCTAGAAGAGGATTTTGTGCATATAGCCTGCAAGTTTAGAGAGCAAATATTCTGTAGTATCAAATTTTCAGCGTTTCTACGAAAAAGTGCTTAAATCAATTTTAACATGGTTTGGTCTGTCACTTCTGCATCAACAGCAGCCTGGTGCTGCTGGAATGACGCAGGAACGTAGCAGTGAGCTGATTGACGGGGAGCAATTTTCTATGATATCGGAGTCATGCAGTTATTAATTAAATTGTTAGATTAAAATCATTTAAACTGCCAATTTTAACATGGTGTTTTGAATAGTCAGTCGTTCTTTTAAAGTAATTAATAGTCTTGGAAAGGGCCGTATACGTATGTAGTGGATTCATCTACTTTAGCATATGTTCGAATTAAACGACCTCGGCATGCAAACATGCATATCTGTAGTTTCTTCGAAATACCAGAATAATTCTATTGATTGCCTCTTGTGGTATGTTTTGCATAATTCCTTCAGAACTGTTTTGAGTTCAATCTTGTTGGTTGGTTTAGACTTGAACAATTTATAGTGTTGTAGCGTTTTGCCCCACAATCAATCAATGATAAGAATTGATCTACAAAGAATTGAACTAAAATCAGTAGTCTAGAGGATTAAAGTCTGGCGAATTAGGAGACCAATCGTCCTTTCTATGAATTCCGGACTGTTGTCTTCCAGACATCCTTGAGCGAGGCGAGATGAATGGTCCGATGCGCATTCTTGCTGGAATCTGAAGTGATTTCGCAGCAGATTATTACAGTCCTCAGTGAACATGGGAAGTAAGTCATTCACGTAGAAATCAGCACATTGCCTGGGACTACAAGCAAAAAGTGAAAAGCCTTCCCTTACACTCAAAGAAAGCTGCTTCAGATATGATGCGATAATAATATAAATTCTTAAACAAAATTCTTATACGTTTGTTTAAATACAATTTACTTGAGCACTTTTTTCGTAGAAGAGCTGTAATTTTGTTACTACTTAATATTGTCAACCAAATTTACAAGTTATATGCAAGAATACATACTCTAGAAGCTCCAGAAAGTTTATAAAAATATTTTGAATTTTGTCGAAGCTATTGAGACTTCGTTAGCGGATTGTTTTTTTACCCCAAGCAGTCGGTATAATTACGACATCAGTCAAGTTGCAAACTGGACCATGATCTTATTTACGTGTATGGTTTTTGATTTCAGAACCTCTAAAACTAAGCTTTAACTTAATTTACTTGTTTATTTAAGTAGAAATGAGTATAAAGGTCATTGACATCTTGCCTACTGTCTCATATTATTATACACTACATGTATTATCATTATACATATTGGTTGTGAAGGGGGAGGGGTACCAGAGTAACCAAGGAAATGTGCCCCAAACTAAACTATTCTGCTTTTTATATCCAGCAGTGAGAAATTTCATCCAAAATTGTTTATGCAATAAATTAACATATGAGCCTATCTGTTATGGCTTAGGCCCTCCCTTGACTTTCTACTCCTCTGATAGTCACTCTAGATGGCTATTTCTTAATACATGTAGGCGTCAGATTTTATAATGGTTAATCGAATACGTTTACCTATATCAGACAATTCTGTCGAGATAAATATCGTACCAGTGTATATGCGTAAGCGACAAAACAGTCTTGATTTCTCTCGATGTTGTACTGCATTTTGTTAAACCAGGTTAAATGCTTAAATAAGACGTAAGGGTAGAACGATTTACATAATTATTCAGAAATTCAGCTTAAGACTAATCTAAGGGTAAGAGATATTGTTGTCAATATACATTGTATGGAAATGATTCAAATAAAACATTCTTTAAGCAATACTAATTACTTCATCAGTCAGCATCAAAGTAGATTGTTGTACTAGTCGTTGGCAATTATTAGAGATCTCGGAAATTGTTTAATTTAGTTTGAAAGAATTCAATCAACATGAAGTAATGATTGTTTAACTAGTCGTTGGCAAAATTCTTGAAAGATCAGGGAAATAATTTAATTTCATAGAATTTTGAGAACGCGATTAAAAAGAGAAGTATGGGGCCCTATAAGACTTAGTAGAATGATATAGAGTCCAACTAGCTTTAATTCAAGAAAGAATTTTCTTGAATTAAGTGAATAATGATTACGTTTACCAGACAGATATATCAAGATAGATTACGACAAAAAGTGCAAAATATTTAGCTATTAATCTAAGTTTATTCTTGAATTAAAATAAAGAATAATTACTTTTACCTGCAAAATATAGCAAGAAAGGCAATAGCGAAAAAATGCAATTTATTGAACTATTCATCTGTTTTATGACAGAAATAAGAGCACTGCCTCTTTATAGTGGTCTGTCAGATGGTGTCAAAAATGTACAAATTCTTAGTAGCTTCTTACTCATTCCGCTTGCACGCTCAGCAGGAATGTGTCAATATCGTAGTGGTTAGAGGCGTCAGGTAACATCATGAATTTTTCAATCTCAGATCCTGAGGTGAATTGAACACTCGTGAGTTCGATTCCCGCCGCGCTGATCTGAGAGTTAAATCTCAGACATTCGCAGGACTGATTACAAAGAAAATGGACTAAATTGCATAACGATTATAGTGGTCTATACATGAGTCAAAACTGGAAATAAAAATGGTTGGTCATTTCACTCTAAAGCCTGTTTAATTTTTAAGAGACCTACGGTGACCAAAAAGACGATCCTTTCATAAAGGTTATGTCTTTAACTAAACCTTAATATAGTCTTTAATTTAGAAAAAATATGGCTTCTGTGATGGTTTGTTTACTGCTCTCCACATTCTCTGTTTAGTCACCTCTTGCAGCGCGTACTAGTACGGTTGATAGGCTATATTCTGCGGTGCCTCGGCCACAACCAGGGGAAATATGCGAAGTTATATAATATGATAGAGATAACCATGTAGTTTGAAATTAATATGATCTAACTAAAGGAACAGACTGCATTGCGACGTGGGGTTTTCTCATCCGATGGACAAGAACCTGTTCGATATTGTTGGTGAAATAAAAACCTGTTCGTGTACACTGGTGGTGTCAGGCCAAAGTATATAGCCAATCTAAGGGGTTCTTTTCCAATCAAGTATTTAATCAAACAAATGAAATTTTTATATTAGCGTTATGCATTTAGATAAATGTTATTAATATTTACTGGTTTGTGAAGGCATAAATCATCATCTTTAAAAATCGCAAAAGCAAAAGTTCATCCGACAATATGCGGATGTCAGGTCCATTGAATGGTTACGACGAGATGTTGAAGAGATTAATCTTTCTCATTGGTTATAAGATCATACGAGCTGTGCTGCGGGTGTTTCAAACAATTCTCTGGGCCTGCAATGGAACCCTGGAGCAGCTACACAAGTCCAAACAACAGGACGGATATGATAACTGTGTGCATGTAAGTTAATCAAGCAATCAATCAATTAAATCTGTAATCAGCCTATGGGTTCATATTCATCTTAGTGAAAGAATTCAGTTATTTTGACAAAAATACAAGAGTGAAAGCGATGAATATATTAGACGGTGAAAACCTTTACGATATTATGCTATCTAATCAAAATTATATAATGTTACTGTATCTCTGCCCGGTATCTCTGCCCGGTATCTCTGGCCGGTATCTCTGGCCGGTAACTCTGCCCGGTATCCGGTATCTCTGCCCGGTATCTCTGCCCGGTATCTCTGCCCGGTATCTCTGGCCGGTATCTCTGGCCGGTATCTCTGGCCGGTATCTCTGCCCGGTATCTCTGCCCGGTATCTCTGCCCGGTATCTCTGCCCGGTATCTCTGGCCGGTATCTCTGCCCGGTATCTCTGCCCGGTATCTCTGGCCGGTATCTCTGCCCGGTATCTCTGCCCGGTATCTCTGCCCGTATAGTGCCCCTATTTAAAGTTAAGATGACTACAATTAAGATTTAAGAGTTTTTGCTTTAATGCTTCTAGTTTTCTGGTATCCGTTCTCCAACAGGTCATTGAGGTACGGCATAAAGATTAATATAAAATAGAAAGGATGATGAGAATGTCGAGGAGATGTAGGCCTAGATATTACTCCGAATAATACGAGAGCAGAACAGGCAAGAAGCTTCAAGCATCTGGATTATACCATTACGTATGATGGAAATAAATGTCGAAATATCGAAGTAGAAATAAGTATAAGATGGAAAAAAGTTAAGAAATGGTATTCAGAAAAACATTAAGATAAAGATTGTCAAAACATCGGTGTGGACGACACCCTGCACGGATAGGAAAAACGGACGTTAAAGAATGATTCTATCTGAAACCGTAGAAGCATTGAAGATGTGGTTTTTAAGAGAAATGGAATTATTTGGTGCATACAAAATTAAAAATGAAGAAGTTTTTGAGATAGTCGATGGAGATAGATAGTTAATAAATGTGATACGAAATTGAAAGAAGAGTACAATATGACTTATTATAAGGAGGGATGTGTTGCTGAAAGATGTAATGAAAGGAACGAGAAAAGGAGATGGCATATCGAGATGGAGATATTAAAGGTTTGATAACATATTTTAGTATACGTGTATAGATATGAAAAGAAAGGCTGAGGATGGAATTCGTTGAAAAAGTTATTGCTATGGAACTACCGTTTGGCAGTGCAATAAAGAGAGAGAAATTTGCACAGAAAATGACAGAAATAAAAAAATGGCGTTAAGCCATAAAATCAATTATTTATTTCTTAAATTACATGCATAACTTTGTCTTCAATGAGACACTTTCAGGTGCATTTTATGTTCTGGGTTTGTCTCATTCATTCAATTAATTATCGTTGATGTTTGGCCAGGATTTTTTGTGTAATTCCACCTAATGGTAGAGTCAATTCTGCCGAATAAGTTTGCGAAGTAAAATATTTCGGATGAGCACGTCCTGACTTATGTAGGTTGAACCTATGCTTTTGGAACCTAGAGGTTAGTTTTCATTCAAAGCCTTAAACGCTTTGTTTTCCTAGGTGGTCACCCATTCATGTACTAACGGTGCTCGACTTACCTTAACTTCTTTTATTGTTTAATAGACGCTGCTTAAATGCTCGAAATCTCGCTCTAAGGTAGTGGTATTTTATTTTAAAAATGTTTATTTGAGATTTATTTTTTGTGTGATAACATGATATCATTAATTTTGTATTTTGCACTTCTCTGGAAATCATTGGCGTTAACATTCATTAGAAACAGGACGCTGACGTTAAATGATGACTTTTAGCCCTTATAATATGGATGTCGCTGTAGGATATTCATATACGTCTAGTATTTTTTTATTATACTGCAATTGCAACGTTTATTTTCAGGTGATGAACCTGCTGTGGTACTACACATTTGACAGATTTAAAAGTATTAAACCCAGTGACTTCCTGCTTACACACAACAGATTTGAGAGTCCAGATTACATCTTCAACACGGATGAGATCACTCTACTCACTGTCACAAAGGATCAGGCCATATTTGTGGAGGCACGCAGAGGCGAGCATCTGTGGAAAAGTGAATTCGATCCCTTTTTCAAGTCAGCTCAGGTAATATATATATATATATATATATATATATATATATATATATATATATATATATATATATATATGTGTGTGTGTGTGTATGTATATATACGTATATATATATATATATATATACGTATATATATATATATATATGTATATATACATATATATATATATATATATATATATATATATATATATATATATATTTATACACTGTACCGGCTACTGCCCAACTTTCTATGTAGGTCCTATACATCAGGCTTGTCTGGAAATCAGGATGCTTATCACTCGTTGTTGAAATTTAGTTAAGATTCAGTTCATCCATAGAAGCATGTTATAAACCATTAGTTAGATCTAAGTAGCTTATTTCGTGTAGTGTGGTTTTAGATAATTGTCTTTGACTATTCTCTGCTTATATCTCTTCTTTTTTAATAGGCACACCAAAACGGTTTTGATTCCGTATAAGAATCACTGTACCGAACAAAATAACACCGAAATGGTGAATGGTATCTAGCTACAATTCTTGGTGTCCATAAATTTACTAAATATTAGGAACAATAAACTAGTAGGTGCAGTGCAAGGAGTGAATCAAAAGAAACACAAAACATTCGTTCAATATAGGAATCAAAGTAACAGGAAATAAGAGTTACAGAATAACATAGGCCTACTAAGTTTACATACGAATAGCACATTTCAATCATTATGAGATATATAATTATTAGTCATTAAATTTGTCAATAATTGAGTACCGAATATTCTGGTTAGAGCTTTATTGCAATTTTTCTTTTTCTACTGCAGTATTGATAACTAATGAATTTGTAACGTATGTGTTATTATGCCTAAATTAATAGGTATAATTTCATTCAAAATTAATAACAAATTTTGTTAAATCTTTCTTTCAGATGACAAAAAGATATTTACTTTATTATTTATTAGGTAAGCAAATTATAACTATACGGCTACATCATACAGTTTTATTCTATTCTATTATGTGTTTGAGAAGCAATATAGGCTACTTTTGTAACCATTTGTTCACTATGTCTGGCATCAAATTAAAACCGGTATTCATGAACGAAATTTTCTCTATTCGAATATTATTGGTTTATTTTACGCAAGAATTTAAAATAATGATCCGCAGTCGGAACTTTAACCGATCAAGTCACTTGCTCAGCGTTCGTCTAGTTATGCACATGTGACGCAAACGATTAACTGGGATCTTACGGAAGTAGCATAATAGACCTTTGCGAAACTCAAAAATTCCAACCAATAGGAAGCAAGTGACTTGACCTAGATCCATCTTCGTTTCTGGGTCAGTTCACGTAGCGTCGTGCACTCAAGAAAGCTACACAATTCTTGATATAATATTCTTAAAATATGTTCTGAAATCATGAAATTTGGAAACCAAATCTTGAAAGTTGAAATAATAGTCATATAGATAAGTTATCTAATGTAACTGAATGAAATTTAATGCACCTAAAACCTTGCAATTAAATCTGATTTTTCAAAAATTTGGTACTTAAATAACTTAATGAATAGGCCTATACTCTTTTACTCTGTGCATGTAGTCTACTTTGATATTGTCTGAAAATTAAGAACGGGCTTTTCTTATCATTTCTAATGTTATCTTGATAACACTATCGAATACGAGCAGTTTAAAGGTCTTAAACGTCTTAAGGTTATTTTAGGTTCTACACCGCATAAAATAATAACACTAGATTATTATGGTGCTCAGATGATTTCCCCTTTCCCTACGATTTCTTTTGCATTATTTATCTTAAAAATGCTGAAATTTAGTTAATTTTCGTCGGATATGATTCAAAATGACATCGACTTAAATTGAAAAAATTAAATTGCATAAATTACAGTGCTATATTGTCGTCCATGGCAGCATCGCGCACTATTGAGATATATCCAAGCCGATGAGAAAAATGAAATATTTAACATTTCATGCCATTTTAATAGAGCTTAAATTATACGGCGTCATAATATTATTCTTTATTTTAAAAAATCTTATTCTGGAATGTTTCATAACAGGAAAACGAAATGAGTGCGGTGATGGCGAAATGACATGGTGCTAACGCTAAACTTTGACGGGCGTAATTACATGTAGGCTACTTGTTTAATGATATATATTAATGACGGTTAATTGTAATAAAATCATATTTATATACCGTTGAATATATTTAATGCTTTTAGCAGAAGTACAGAATGATCACAATTAATCTGATAATTGTAACTGTATAGTCTATGATTATTACATGCAACAGTTAAATAAGTAAATATATTTAACTTTGCAAATTTAAGGATTTTTCCTTTAAAATTAACTTATTAAAGTTTTAAAGGGGAACAACCTGACCTTCAGGGAAACCACATGAAAATTATTTCAGAGTTAAAAAGCCTTAACGGCCTTTTTACTAATAATGTATACTTAACTCATTATAAGTTTTGCATAAACCCTTCCGTCATTTTATGCTTTAGAATATGAACGAAGCCTTCAGTAACAAAATTCAGTCTGTTTAGGATAAATTTTGAGGATAATTAATGTATTTGGGTAGTAGTTAATTGAATTATTCTCCGGAATTAATGTAAGATGATTGCAAGGGAATGGTATTATTATATTTTATTTTGTCTCCTGTGTTTATTTTTATAACTTCGGTTGCTAGGTGACCGACATATCTTTTCACTTGTTCTTATGTATCGCAAAGGTTTAATAGACCTTTGAGTTCAACGTATGAGTTTGTCTTAATCATATTGGTTATGTCTGTATTTATTGGATCAACCCTACTTTAAATAAAATTAACAATTCGCTATATTTTGGATGACGAGCAGGTTAAGCATGGTGTAAGGCTGTTGTTTGTGCCAATGCCTCACTTCATAAAGATGGGAGAGAGGCTTGGAGACCCTCAGCATCAGATCATCTTCTTGTTTAACTCAGCGAGATGTGGCTCCACGATGCTCACACAAATAATGGAGAGAACAGGGATCTGTGTGGCGCTGTCTGAACCCGATTCACTCAAATTCCTATCAACCTGGCACAGGACTGACGGCGATACGCCTGAGGTAAGTGTTGTTTACTACGACAATTTGCATTAGAGTGTCACATGAGATGATTAGCCTCGAGACTGTTCTATAAGTTGAACTCTGGCTCTTTCTATGGTTAATCAATTCTTAGTTGTGTACATCAATGATAATTTTGCTTTGATACATGATCAACCTTTGGGCAAAAGATTCTAACAGAATCTAACTGACCTAGTTTTTAAACACAGTGCACTGCATTCCTTGACTATCGCCTTGTATTTTAGCCTATTTACTACTCCAAACTGTCCCTATGAAATTAATACAGTTTGCAGTAAAAATGAATTCAAAACAAAATAAAATCTGATACAGATAAACGGTAAATGCAAAATATAGGCCTACTCTGTTATCCATTCCTGTAAATAGCCATTTACGTTTTTATCAGCTGGCACGGTAATCGAGCATAGTTTATCATTCAATTCACCTTAGGAGCGATCTTTGTAATTACAAACCAACCGTTAGACATTGTATATGCCCAAATATGTCTGAACTTCCAAAACAGACATTATTGTCAATATAACCAAATCTTTACCCATAAAAAATTGTGAGTCACATTTTTAGTAATTTAAAGCATATATATATATATATATATATATATATACATACATATATATATATTAATATATATATATATATATATATATATATATATATATATATATATATATAATATTATATATATTCCCCGTGTTGTGCTCAGGTGTGGTTGGACCACTGCGTAATAGGGCTAACGCAAAAATTCTGCTGCGTGTACGCAAGAGGCGACTAAGGCAGGAGCTTAGGATGGCAAGAGGGGACCCACCTCACAATGAAATATTTTCCCCTGGGATTAAATGGTAATTTATCCATCTAACTGAGGAACGGGAAACCGCCTAAGAAGCCATACTTTTCCCAAGCTATAGGGTACATAAGGTATGGATAAGGCATAGACTTTGTGGAAGGATTAACTTGTTAATCTAAGGAGTGCCCTTACGGAGCGAGAAAGCAGACTTTGAGTACGAATATGTACCTTGAACCTGCCACTTGGCAGCCTGCCACTGAAGTAGAAGAAGAAGAAGAAGACGATATATATATATATATATATATATATATATATATATATATATATATATATATATATATATATATTCTAACGGTAATGGAAGGGAATGATCTGAAATTGACGCGAATGCCTTAAACGTTACCCAATTAAGTGCTGGGTTGTCTCTGCTAAGGCGGGAAACTAGGGCTGTTAGGTTAATTCTATACTTTAAGAACTCGAGACCATTTCTAACGTTTCATATTATATTACAACATTCATAGAGATACATTCATACATGACACTGTCTTTAAATCTTTAATGGCTTGTTACAGTACCGTTCATTTAATAAAATGTAACTTCTAAAAGTTAATACTTAGAAATATAACTAGACCACTTTGCCCAGATAGAAGCTGCCGTCCACGGAAGACAACCCTATAGAAAAGACTGAGTAAAACTCAGCTGCTATCTACAGGCATGACTACCCTTCTATCTCATCAACTAACTAAGAACTCAGCATACTAGAGATCTGGAATAAGAAGGAAAGACTAGAGAGAGAGAGAGAGAGAGAGAGAGAGAGAGAGAGAGAGAGAGAGAGAGTGCATACTAGAGATGAGTAGGCACAAGACTAGAGATACATAGAGATACAAAGAGATCTGGAACAAGTAGGAAACCCGTTTATATAGTATCCTACAAGAAGAAGCGCTACGCATGCACACTGAACAGGATTTGAATCCACGAACAACTACATGCCACTGAAGCATATAATTGATATTCCAGTGAAGGGAGATACAAGGTTTAAGTGTTATTAATTAACTATAGTACAGGAAAGGTAAATAAGAGTGGATTAAACTAGTCAAAGGATAACGAGATATAGGACAGGAAAATCACCAATAATAATAGTGAATGAAAGACAAGAATGCTTTCATTCCACTATAAGATATATTGTATATCTACATGTATAATATTGTATATATATATATATATATATATATATATATATATATATATATATATATATATATAGATGAGTATATATATATATATATATATATATATATATATTATACATATATATATATATATATGATATATATATATATATATATATATATTATATATATATATATAGTCTATATTATACATATATATATATATATATATATATATATATATATATAGACTATATATATATGTCAGGCGCGGATTGATAGCTGCTTGATATTATTATGGATGTTTTGCTTATATTTCAAAGCTACATGGCATTTATATGTCTCTTGATAGCACTGTGATTATATTTTGCTAGCAGTGTAATATAGACTGTATTATTGCGCGTGTTTGTTTACTTGTACTACTGGATACCTTTAGTGGTATTCTTCTGTGTCGCTACTTGTAATTGTTATTAGCGGTGATACGCCGTGATTGGATTTTAGACACTTCCACGCTCGGCTTTTATGAAGATAACATGTAACTTAGAAATGTTTTAAGTTTTAAACCTTTTGTTTCTATTATTTTAATTTTTCATTAAGTGTTAACTTTATTAAAGAAGTAACTGAATTTTATTTAATAATGGTCGAGCGTAGGAAGGCGCTAGGAATCTTTTGTCTGTGTTAATCCATATTTTCGAATATGTAAGTATGTGTGGTATGTTTGCCTAATTGTGTATCAGAGAAAAGCACCCTGTGGTAATTTCTTCCTTTTAGTCTCATTAGTGTTGGTGACAATTTATTTGCTAGTGGTGAAGTCTGTTTGTGTTGTGGAGTAGCTCAAGTGATATTTTGAACCCTATTGAGAGAGGGTTAGAGCTAACACCCTTGACTGGGGTAGACTCTGTTGTAAATTTATGTGTGGCTTAGTACCAGGAATTAAAAAGAGAGGGTACGTTAGGCCTTAGTGAAATTACCAGGTGTGGCTAATATTGCTTTCTAGAGGTTCTTGTTTACAAGGTATAAAAAACGGCTAAACCGTTTCAAGACATAGAAATAATAAATAGCCTGGGTAAAGTTAAACAGAGCTAGTGTGAGTAATTAATTAAATCCTTGAGATTTAGAAACAGACGGCAAATCCTTTAGTTAAGTCCATGAGTGACGACTCGTTGTGTGGAGGGATAGATTAAAGACCGGTTACTAGGGGAATTCCACTGTGGTGAAGTCTTCTATATTATGATACACTGGTGCATGACATAACACATATATTAAGCACAGACAACATATGTCCTAGTGTGGAAGTATTGTTTAACGTCCCTTTCTTATTTTGCTTTGACAGTATTTCGCCTTGTGCTGTTTAAAAGGCGATATAGTAATTTATGTACATCTTCGTTATTGTTTATTCATTTATTTAAATTATTATTATTAATTATTATTAATTTGACTGTAAATTATTTTATTCATTCACGTCTTTTAATTTGTTGTAGTTTCTGGCACGTTGTATATATTATTTTATTCATAATAAAACATTAATTAAGGAATTGATATTCCTTTAATTAATTAGTAATTCATGCAGTTTGTCTGAATATTTCTTAGCGTAGATATTTAAATAGATGAGACACTGAACGTTTCATAAGCTCTCCCGTCATTCGTTTGGCCTATCTGAGATTTGAACCTGGTCCAGGACTTTATTAATATTCTCATATATTTTCATCCTCCTGATATGTCTAGGCTGATAGTATCTTCATTGGTACTTTCCCTGACAATATACATGTATGTATATATTGCAGATGAGACACTGCAGTCGTTATGAATATTACAAACATTATATCTTGGAGTTTAGTATTTGTTTCAAGTTGTCGACTTAATTATAATATATTGGACATATTCAAATTTACTGTGTATTGCATAATATTTTTTCAAATTTAATTCTTAGTTCTATCTGAATCGCATCAATCTACTTTGTTAATTTACATGTAGATAATGTGTTAGTTACAGTTAATTAAGATAATTTAATTAGTTTGAACACTGTGCAGATGATTGCGAATTAGTTGTCGATGGATTAGCTAATATTCTGTTGCTAACAGGTAAAGGAAGCCTTTAAAGCCACCATTCGTTGGCTCTGCAGACCTTATTCAAGTTTCAAGCAAACAACTACCTTTATCAAAGTTCCTGCTCCTTGTATCATTTCTATGCTTCAACTTGCCCTGGACACCTACCCTCTCTCCAAATTCATGTACATGTACCGAGAGATCGAAAGATGGTCAAAGTCTCTTTACCGCATGTCGCAGGTTCTTCCCATATTCAAGATTTTCGTCAACTTTTCAAAATTTCACGGAGTCTTTCCTGAGAAAATGTTCAGCGTTGCAGGATTCTACGGTCCAGACTACCACTACAAATCCACAGACGACCTCGACATTTGTATCTATATGTGGGCTCTCTGGAGTAAGGAGTATCTGGACAGACGTAGGGGTGGATTCCCCGTAGTTGCCGTGAGATATGATGATATCATAAAAGCGCCGAGACATGCCGTCGAGGAAATCTTTAAGTATTGCCAGATACCGTCGGATTGTGTTGATAGAGCTCTGAAGTCTATGGAGATACATTCACAAAAGAATTACTTAACAATTCTGGACGGCCAGAAGGATCCTGACTTCAACACTAGGGTGGAGGAAAGAGCAAAGGAACTGTTGAAGTCATTCGGTATACCGCCAATTGTAAGATCATCCATTTTACTGGAAGGCACCATTACCTGCAAATAAATGTTTGGCGGATTTGCTAAGTTAATCGTGCACCGGTGATTCCTTTTGGATTGATTACAAAACGGAATAAATCCTATTCAATTACAATTATTTGAGGAATTCCATATCTTCAATCATCACCTCATTACCACTTCAACTTAATTATCTAGTTAAGGCAAATGGCGAACGAATTTGAATGCCGTTTTCTTATATTTTTATGCGACTATTTTTCTGCTCCACTAATAAATGCAGTTGCTCAATTTATGTCAAATAATAGATATCATTGTCGACGCTTCAATAATTACCTCTAGGAAAATATGATTAATTTACTTATTTCTTTATTTAATACTTTGTTTTGTACAAAACAGCATCATATCGCATACAAGTAAACAGAAAACTACAATGTGTGCAAAATCAGAGTATACATAAGTGCACCAGAGTGCACAATAGCACTCATAAGATCCCTTCACATAAAAACTTCGAAACTATGAATGTTACTGTCGTCCATTTCGCAGCTAAATAGTGTCAAACAAAATGCAACATGCTACGTAAAATTCCCCACTGAATTTTCAATTGCCTTAGGCAAAATTAGGCCCTAATTGGTCTTGGTCGAATTAGTCAGGGGAAAAGAAAAAGCAAACAAAAAGAATAAAAACACGTTCAGAGCATGGAAACATGTGGAATGAACCAATTGACGATTTGAGTTAAGATTAAAATATAAATAATAGATAAAATATCAAAATAAAATATCACAGGCTGTACTGCTCATGCGTCACCCGATTGCCAGTTTTCCTGTCAAGCAGCAAGTCACTGGTTCGATACACCGCCGAACTCTTTCTATGGCGTACACATGTGATAAATACGCAGGTTCTAAGCTTGGTTTGATACTTAAGCAAAACATTGAAGATCGAAATTACGATTAAGTTCTAACTCGTACAAATCTAAACTTTTCTTTTACAGAGCCCTCAGGTACATCAGCTACCGAGCCTGTAACTAGCAGCTGCTAGCACTGTATACGAGTAGCTACAGCTACATGTAGGTTCTAGTACCTTGTAGAAGCTGCAGCAGCAGCTTACTCTGATGTCACAAACTAGGACAACATAGCAGTTCTCTGTCGATGATTCGCCATAGATAGAATTTGAGCAGAGTTCTTTATCTCAGAAATCTATTAAGCTAAAAATTATTGATGAAAACATATTAAAGATAGTTTCATATAAATTCTTATTCTTGTAAAATTGCAATATATATATATATATATATATATATATTGCATATAATATATATATATATATTTATATACCTGTACATATACAACTATATATAAAAACACGCATTATAGTGAAATGATCAACTATGTTGATATCTATCACTTTTATTACCACATGGTTAAACCGTTAGGCAATTTATTTCATTGTCCGTGTAGCCAGTCCAGTGAATGTCCGAGATTTTACTCTCAGATCATATATACATGTATATACGTGCATATATCCATATGTATATAGTATTGTATGTTATTCCTGAACGTACGGCTTCTGTGATGGTTTCCCGCTTCCTTCCTCGGTTCTTATTAGTCGTCTTTTTATGAACTGTGCAGTTTTATGGTTGTTCTATTTTTCAATGATCCGGACACAACTAGGGAAAAGCATTGTAGAAATTCTCGATGTAAATATTTACTTGTAATTTAAACAGTTTCATTATACGTTCATAACGTCATCTCTGGTCCACTTTGGAAAAGTAAAGTAAACACGCATTACAGTGAAATGATCAACTATGTCGAAATCTATCACTTTTTAACACCACATGTTTAATCCGTTAGGCAATTTAATCCATTTTCTGTATAACCAGTCCAGTGAATGTCCAAGATTTTATTCTCAGATCAGCGCGGCTGGGATTGGAATCCACAAGGGTTCAATGCACCTCAGGATCTGTCATTTAGAAGTTCATGACGTTATCCATTGCGCTTTTGAGACATTCAACTGGATACGGCAGCAGACGTTAAACTTAAACATTAATCGACGTTAGACTGATAGGTGTTTATTACTCCAATTGGCTAAATAACTTTTGAGATAGAGCATGTCTCATATGTATAATTATTCAATAAAAATCGCTTATTTTGTAATCGTCGATTGCGAAGAGGTCAGTAAACAGGTGTTGTGTGCTATCTCCCGTACCCTCCCATTAAACAGTGCGTGTCTTCGAACATATATTACATTTTAAAATAAATTAGATGGCCTGAATGGTGCAAAACACATTAACAAATATAAAGATCGAGATAATTTCTATTTTTGAAGGACCTCCTGCTATATTATGGTTTCAAACACTCTCCACCTTTAATTACTTTGGCGATTTATCTTCAAATACCCTCCCTGTATAGCCTATGTTAAGCTCAGGCCTAAATCAAGTCATTTTCTAATGCAAATGCACGACGTGTGCTGATCGATAACAAATGGTTAAACCACGTAGCGTATCCAAAAGGAACCTATATATGAAGGGGTAGAGTTACAGCTGTAGGTTGCATCAAGAATTCGTAGATAGCAGCTGTAGGTAGCAGCTGCAGGAAGCAGCTGTGGTAAGGTTAGCAGCTGCAGGAAGCAGCTGTGGTAAGATCATTAGCTGCATGAACCAGCTGCGGTAAGGTCAGCTGCTGCAGGAAGCAGCTGTGGTTAGTTCAGCAGCTGCAGGAAGCAGCTCCTTTAGCGACGATTCTGAGCAGATGATTTGCTCTCTACTGGCACCTCCACCTAGACCGCTAAAGTTTTCTAAAAATGAAAACAGGGACATAAACATTAATATATTCAAGATTTTAAGGTTTAACGTTAGACATTTTCTCAGAAATCTTAGAAGCAATCGCTAAACACATTTTAGTATGTGATGACTAAGTAAAAACACCAACACATCCTTTTAATGTATATTTTGGGTTAAACAAAAGCTGCTAAAGAAACTTAAACTTCAACTATTATTATTGCGACTATTATTAACCGACTTCGCCACTGGCTGGAGTCAGTGGCAAAGTCGGTTAGATACCTGCCCGCGGATCAGTTGATGCGGATTGAAATCCTGGGATCGCCCGTCACTGACATCGCTTTCGAGTGAGGAAACTGACGTTAACCTTAGCTTTAGCTTTTAGCTTTTTGCTATTGAGTTTATCAATTATATTCAGTTAGGTTCTAATATTTACTTTTCTTTCTCTCTTAGTGTACTACCTACTGGCTGGTCCACGGTATATAACGCCTTCACTCTTCTCCGTCTTACGCTTTCCTAATCATGTTCACATACGCGTGGATTTTAAGTTATCTGCAACATTCCTTATGATATGCCATTATTCCTGGGGATTCTGCTTATGACGAGGTGGGTCCAGGCCTATAGCGTGAGGGGGGCCACGGTGGCCCGGCCCCCTGCTAAAGTCGTGGGGCCCCCCTGCTAAATTGTTCGCAAAATCATGGCCCCCCTCTGCTAAAACTGCTGGATCGGCATAGCCGCATAGTGCATTGTTTTCTTTTGCTTCTAAGAGCCTAAACTAGATCATTATTCATGTCGATCATTAGGAATGTTATAAATTATAATAATCTCTCTCTCTCTCTCTCTCTCCCTCTCTCTCTCTCTCTCTCTCTATATATATATATATATATATATACATACATATATATATATATATATATATATATATATATATACTGTATATATATATCTTGCAAATTGGGAAATCTTGGGAAATTTTTCCAATATTTCTTCGACCAACTTGGGAAATTATATTTTTTGTAGGGGTAGCACTGATCGTTGTTTATTTTTAGACATATGTTGCGTACATTGAAATCAGATTCAATGTGCCAGAAACTTCTTCGTGAAGAAACAGGCTGAATTGAACTTTTCAAAGAAGTTGCATTCATTGACTACCTTCGCATTTACATACAAAGACAAATATCCTTCTGTTTATCGTCTTCTGGCTTCCGGATTAACTGTTGGTGCTTCGACCACTACTTGTGAGACAGCTTCAGTGCACTCACACGGGTACTTACGCCATACAGACAATCAATGCTACACCAGCGCAAGGCTAACTTAGTTTTAATATCCTATGGACATGATATTGCAAATAAGTTAACTGTGGACGACTTTCTGAAGAAATTCAACAACAGAAAAAATCGTCGGTTGAGACTCTACTATCGGTTGTATTATTTATGTTTTATATCACTGATGTGTTATCTAAGGCTGGTGTTATCACTATCGGTGATATCAATATAGCTTATATTTAGCCTGATATTCCTATTTTCTCTGTATGCAATTATGCAACGTTAATGATTTTCTCACTAATTAAAAATGCTCGTTCGGGGAGAGGGTGCAATAGTCTCCACCCCCGCACCCCCCCACCCCTTCCCTACTTCAAAGCAAATAATTCACCGCCGAAAATGAGCCCCCCACCGAAAAAATTGTCTAAACAATGATCGTGAAAGCTCGAAAAGCATATAGCATCTGGCCCCCAAAAATATTTTGAGCCTTCCACCTGAAAAATCACGCTACGGGGCTGGGTGGGTCCCCAACGCTCAGCTTCGACTAACGGTTACTGGGCAGGGACGTCATTCCCCTGCCAAGTAAAATTAATATTTACTTAATAAGTTAAAATAGTTTTGATTGCTTTGACATGTTCAATTATGTTGATTTTCTTTAAAGCTTAAATCGACTTGGTTTCCTTTCTCAAGCAAATCAGTGATGGTCGGTCACTTACTTCGTTATTCACTAATAAATTATGCGTGGTTATTAACTACAACGTCAACCGGGTAAGATTATAGCGCTCAGCCAATGGTAGTGCTCTCCTTCAGACTGATCGGCCAATCAGTTTACGTAAACAGGAATAAAATAGTATTTCTTAATCAATTGATTAGCAAAACAGCGGCATAAACGTCCCAATACAGGCGCGCAGCTACGCATAACTTTACACGGCGATTGAAGCTTTCAGAATATCGAATATCGAATGGTGGCTAATCAGTAGTTTATGCTACTGTGGAGGTTTAAACAGCTGATTATCTCACTAGTAAATGCCACCATTAATGTAAACACCTACAAATCTGCTACCGGACGCCTATCAGTCATGTTACTTGCCAGCACTATTTGCTGCCCTTTCTAAACTATTTAAAACTCAGGTTTGTCAGTGACTTTTCTGGTCTGAAGCTGTAGTGCTCTTGTTCAGCCGCTCAGCAGCTGCAATCAAGCTGCTCTAAATTGATAATGTCTTCTCAAGCGTTAGGACTGACCTACTCTAGACATTACGTAGACAATAGACAGAGGAAATTTGCATCATTTTTCTCTCTGTAGTATTTTCGATAGTCTTTAGATATTAGGAAAACTTAAGTGATGTGATTTGGCTATGTGATGTGAGTGAAAATTAAATGATATATTAATATTATCTGTTTACTTTTTACGCAGTTTCATTCTATCTACTATATACGCTTGGTGTACCTAAGTTGTTTGTGTTCGATTACAAAGTGTATTTGACTGAATATATTATTTAACAGTATTATCATTTTAATAGCTGTTAATCAAACAAACACCGCATATATATCCTGAAGGATACGACCAACTAGAAATTATGAGAAAGATTTGTAATAGGAAAATAATTTAGATTTCATAATTACCAGGAAGCGGATACCCATATGATACGATAAGGACTTCTTTTGAGGCACCGATGACCTGTCCAGTGTGATGGTTAGGTGAAGGAGACTGCTTTTATATTTAACAATTATTCATTATACCAAATAAATTAATCACGGATATAATTGTTATTTCGTCCTAAGAATCTGCCGTATATGATTAGTTGATTAGCCTATATAGAAGCCATCAATTAGACATTGTTTAAATGATTAAAATAAAATTTTATTACAGAGGTAAACGTCCAAAACTTTTCTTTTGGAACAGATCAACTCGTAGATAACTTTCATACTTTTGTTTTGAATAATATATGTATTATATTATATAATACAATTGCTGTACACATATAACATATCTTGAAAGAATAATATATCTAACACCTGGAAGACAACACGACTCGATCTCCAGTAGTATAGATAAAGATGATTTGTCTAAGCCTGTTAGTTGTCCTATGCCTTCCTACATTGGCTCAATTTTACACCGATGATCGTCTCTCAAGGGTTTGTATGATACATCTCTCTCTCTCTCTCTCTCTCTTAGTGCACTGCCTATTGGCAGATTCATAGCATAGAACTCCCCCACGTATTTTTATCTTCTGCACATTTTGCATCATATTTCCATTTTTATCCCCTTGTATGATATAGGTCGTCCATATTGTTTATTTTATTCAGCTCTACTGGAGCCTTTCCAATTCTTAAAACTGATTTAGAATCTCCATTACATGTTCATTGAAATTAAATCTCAATAATAAATCACAAACGTGTCACTCATAATGAGTCAATAGCATGATATTCAATGTTTTCTTTCTTACACGTTTCAGTATTCTACTAAATGACAGGACTTATGGTCGTGGGTTGAATCTATAAATCATCGTAGGTGATTTTCTACTGGCTTCGTAATATTTGCTTTTGAAATATCTAAGAAACTCAGTGCTTTCCGATTGGACTAGTGTTAAAGATAAAAAGCTAATGGCTATATATGTACCATGCTGAATATACATGCAGCAGAATACTACATGTATAGCTCCAATATCAATGGCTATTATTAGATATTTAAGTCATTTCCTCTTCAATGGAGAATTTAGTTTAAATCTCACTTTCAAAGTCATGCTCCTACGAAGCTTTCATTTATATTTATTTATTTTTAGATTTTTATTTATTGTTTTCACAGTAATATCAGCTATAGTGTTAACTTCAGACTCTGTTCAGCTTCGAATGCAAATACATGTTTCACAATTGAATTATAAATATTATTACACGTATCAAATTATTAAATTATTATTAGATTGTCTTAATAGCGTAGGGATAACGTCATAAAATTTTAAATGATAGATCCTTAGGTGAATTGAACTCTCGTAAGTTCGAATCCCAGCCGCGCTGATCTGAGAGCAAAATCTCGGACATTTACTGGACTGGTTACACGGAAATGGACTAAATTGTCTAGCTGTTTAAACATCTGGTAAAAAGTGATAGATATAAACATAGTTCATCATTTCACTATAATGCGTGTTTACTTTTTATTACATTTTTAATTATATATGAATCTTTATTACACCATCAAAAACGTGGTAGCAAGTTACAATAAACAAACAAAAAATACCACAGTGCATTGCAACAAATACTGCTGCATTGAAAATAAACCAAAATGAAATAAAATTACAAATATATAGCATAGATTATCTACGTAATGCATGGCTAGTTAGACCTTTCGCTTTATTTATGCATATATTTCTTACAATTAAATTTTGACTTTTACAAGCCTTCATGACCAAATTACATTGATGTTTAATATATCTCTCTTTGATGCTCTGCACTCCAAATATATTCATACATAATGTAATATTATCTTTTTCCCTAATCTTAAATATCTTGCATATTGCTCTACTTAGAGTAAAGTCAAGGCTATTTAAATCAGACGCTGTTAGATCAAGCGCCCCAATGGCATAAGTTAAGATTGGGATAGCCATAGTTTCTAATAGATGCACTGGAAACAATCATCATCATCATTATCATCATTATCCTGAAGTAGGCCTATAGCTATTTACACGTCACTTCTAAAAGCAAATGGCTTAGAGAAAACTTAAACAATTTCATTCCATAGAAATCATTTTCATTGGATCATATGCAAATGTGTTTTAATTTTTCAATATTTTTCCGATAAATAAGTATGATGAATAAGTATAACCTCTATAAATCAGAGGAGCAAAGAAACGGTAAATAAAGTTAATTTTGAAACTGTGCTTTAAACATTCGCTCGTCTATTTCCTGTTCAAACTGATGTCAAGTATTCTCTTAGCCCTGCCATTTCATCTCCTGAAAACTCAGATCACTTGACATCGATCTCGTGTTCATAGTTTCTCGCTAGAAAATTAATCAATAAGACACTTCGATCACAGTCTTTTAATCGATTATATTGCACCTCATTTGTATTTTGTATTGTCCTAAAACAAGAACTTAGTCAAGAGTGTATCAAGTTCCACTTTTCACGCATAGGCTAACTCCTACAAGTTAACATTAGCTTTACTAGTTGTATTGAGACAAATTCAATTAATTGATATTTAATTAATTTATATTATATATTTTGGAGAAGCTGACAGGATTGAATGGGTCAAATACGCATATTTAGTCACTTCGCTACCACCTAACAAATAAATCATTCATATCAAAAGGTTCGCCAATAGTAATATTTTCTGAGAGTAAGATAACAAGTCCAAAAAATTTAAAATATAATGTGGGTAATCAAAAGTTTATTGACTATGTATTTAGCGTTTTGGAGAATTGAACCTAACTTTAAGCCACGAATTTTGAAAATTTCATGAAGCCGGTTTTGACAAAAGTTTAATTGACCATACTTGTAGTGTAATATACTACGTCATCGTATATAATTTATCCCGAAATTGAAAATTAATAGTGGTTGTTTATGATTGGACCCAGTGTTAAAATTCCTAGGGTGTCGAAGTCTGCACTAATAAGAGACAGACTTTGGTAAAATATGAAATGAAATGAAAAGTATGGAGTTCCAGCATATATTCAAATTAAAATATTTAACAACATTAGTACTATGATTAATGGTACTCTTACTCATCACGATCATCATCATCATCACGATCATCACGATCATCATCATCATCATCATCGTCATTATCTTCCTTGAATCTTAGAATATTTAAAGAATATTCAACACATTTTTGAATTTTAATTATTATCTCAGCAAGATTTATCGTAAAGTCTTTGACATACACGAGGAAACAGGTTATACAAAATTATCTTTATTAATTTCTTAATTTCTGTTTATATTTCTGTTAAGCAGACGCTGAACGATGGTGCACTGGGCCTAGCACTGAACGATGACTTCATCATCCCTAGCCCCAACCCTCCGTGCCCTGACCTAAGTGTACTCGACTGCTCAGCAGAAGTTCATTCAGTGCAGCGAAGAGACTCGCTGATATATGCAAATGTTCTCATAACAACGTTAAAACCTCTCTACACAACCACGTGAGTCTTCAACTTCTCTTCTTGCTCTTCAATTAATAAGTCAATAAATTTAGCGTCCGGTTCCTCGCCATAAGGCAATGTCAGGGACATCTCTTGCGGACTCTACACAAACAGGCGCCAAAGTACCACACGATGACGACTGAGTATACAGAGAGACTACAAGAGAAAGCGAGATCATAACAGTGCAAGTCCAAGATCCAAGGCAAGCGGGTCATAATTTAGACCTATGGCGGAAAGAGATGGGTTTTAAGCTTGCCAAGGAAAGTACCAATACAGTTACAAGATCGAAGGTCTTGTGGCAGAGAGTTCCATATTATCGGAGCAGAAAGCATGAAGGAGCGTCTACCCAAGGCAGATTTAATATTTGGTACAGTGAGAAGGTTTTTACTAGAGGAACGAAGACTACGAGAAGGTTGATAGATGGATAAAAGATCAGATAGATAGGATGGTTTACCATAATTTAAACTTTTGAAAGTCAAGGAAGCTATCTTGAATTTTAAACGTTCGGATACTGGTAACCAGTGCAGTTTCTTAAGAAGAGAAGAGGTGTGGGATTTGAGTATTTTTACATTACAGACGACTCGAGAAAGAGAATTTTGAACGTGTTGAAGACGAATTAGAGAGATCTTTGAGAGATCATTCAGCAGGGAGTTACAGTAATCAAGTTTAGAATGGACAAGCGCATTAGCTAATATAGTGGCGGAATTAATATCAAGGGACTTAACGAATTTGACGCAATTGACGGATATAGAAAAAAGAAGATCGACAGACTACTGAAATATGAGTTTGAAATTTTAGATTTGAATCAAAAATTACACCAAGGTTACGTGCAGAATCTGTGGGTATTAAGGGGATATTTAAATGTAATGGTTGAACTTTATGTTACTTTATGACGCTGCAATGGGGTGCTGTTGAGAAGGTATTCCGTTTTTGAAGGATTGACAACAAGACGATTGGCGCAAAACCAGGAGTGAACTAGATCAAGGGTAGATGTCAGCTTGGACAGAGCATCAGAAGAATCAGGACAAGAGAATGAGACATAAATCTGGGTGTCATCAGCATAAAAGTGAAATTTCAGCATCGAATCAGTTAGCAAGTGACTTAAGGGGGTGGTATATAAGGTGAAAAGGAGGGGACCAAGTACAGAATCCTGAGGGACTCCACAAGGAAGTGTGCAGGATGGTGATGAAGTGTTTTCAATAATTACAAATTGGGTACGCTGTGAGAGGTATGAGGATAGGAGGCCATGAGCCTTGTCAGAGATTCCGAAGCAAGAATTGAGTCTAGAAAGGAGTATATTGTGGTTTATGGTGTCAAAAGCAGCAGAGAGATCAAGAAGAACTAGGGCAGATATGTGTTGAGCGTCCATGGCCAGACAGAGATCATTGTGCATGTTGGTTAGTGCAGTTTCAGTTGAGTAGAATTTACGTTAGGCAGATTGAAATGGTGAGAGTGATGAGAAGGAATCTAAATGAAGACAGAGACTCAATTTCATTGTAAGTGTAGCACAGTGTACATTAAAACTAATATCTGTAGTTTAAGAATAATATTTAAAATAAACTTATACTTAAATTGTTAATCAGAAATTGACCTCTTTATATCCACGACTCTAGCTAAAATGGGATTCAAGGATAGATGACGATGATGGTAATAAAATATATGATGACTTTAAACATCGAATCACATGATATGACACGAATCAAATGAGCTACACTTACAAATCAAATGAGCTACAATTACAAATCAAATGTGCTACAAATCAAATGAGCTACGCTTGCAATCAAATGAGTTGCACTGCACTTGCGTTGTTCTATTCACAGAGTACAGAGTTCCTCCATTACGACCGTACGCTATGACACTGGTGAAGGCCAACCCTATGATAACGAGGACGACGAAGATTTCGAACACTCAGGCGACGATGAATCTGACTCGGACCCAATTGAAACCAAATCAACCCAACCGACAACCATACGAGGATCTCCAAAACCCGTCGCGCAACCAACTAATCCACCTGAGAAAAACAAGAAGGAGGAACCGACAAACAGGCCTAGTTCAATCATCGACCAACCATCAACTGCAGAGACCACACCAGAACTTCTTCCACCAGTTCACCACCACCATCAGACTCCCACCAAGTCCAGCCAATCAGCTTTAACGACCCACCAGCCTCTGCCCTCTGTCGACAGAGATGTCATCCGTCAGCAGAACATTATGCTCAACACCCAAAGCATGAATATCATCCTCATCGTCGGTGTAGTAGCCGGCGTCATCATCCTCTTGCTTATCCTGATAGTCGCGGTCTGCATGTACATCGGAAGGACTTCAGCGAGTAGAAAAGGAAGCAAAATAGTTCGTTATGGAGGTGGAGCTGGAATAGGCGGAGGGATGGGAATAGCGGGACAGAAGGGGTATGCCTACGAGGCATGTAATACCTTACCGCCTCAGTCCGGGGAATTTCAGCACATAGGGGCGGTGCAGTACCCGCCACAAATGATAGTTCCTCACCCTGTTAGCTCTACTACTCTCTCCCCTATTAAGCCTGCCAATAAGGACGTTAAAGAATGGTACGTCTGATAAACGGTAGTAAGTGTAAACTGCAGAGTTGTGTTAGTGTGTTATGAATTGTGATTTCAGTTCTCCAAGTTCAAGCGAATTCCAGTATAAAGCAAGAACCGTGCTCTAGACTATTCTATCCCTGTCGACATATCTTCTCTCTCTCTCTCTCTCTCTCTGTTTTCTTTCTCTCTCTCTCTCTCTCTCTTTCTCTCTTTCTCTCTCTCACTCTCTCTCTCTCTCTCTCTCTCTCTCTCTCTCTCTCTCTCTCTCTCTCTCTCTCTCTCTCTCTCTCTCTCTCTCTCTCTCTCTCTCTCTCTCTCTCTCTCTCTCTCTCTCTCTCTCTCTCTCTCTCTCTCTCTCTCTATAAACGTTGTGTACAATCAGGACGAAGATGATCATAATTTTAACATGTAAATTTTTTTTAATATTTCGTTGCTTTTTTGCTAGTTAGCTCATGTTTCTGATTGATAAATTGTTTGTCCCATTTCACCGAATTTTTAACTGGTTACTTCAGTCATTCATATGTCTGCATGTATAGGTAGTCTAATTAAAGCCTAATATTACTATCATGTATGGTTCTAGAGACTTCAACCTTGAACTAGTTTTGATAATTTTCATTCATTTAATTGAATTCTAAGGATAGTAGTAGGCAACACATTTCTGATTGATATTTACAGTTAAATTTAGAGCAAATGAAATAGGTAAGATCTACACACTCTGTTCTATTTGTATCTATTGTTTGTCATCAGCTTACAGAAGATTTAATGTACAACTGCGAGCCACTATTTATACAGGGTGAGTAAAAAAAAACGATACACCTCCAAAATTTTTGAATATCTCAGGATATTGTTAATATTTTTCAAAACAAATTTTGCCAATTGCTACAGGACTAATTTCTGATGGGGTGGCCAATTTTCATCCATTTTGGTATATAGATTGGCCAGTTATGCAAGTTTCTGCAGAGCAACCCCCAATTTTTACCTAAAAATGGCGTTTTCTACAACGGTAAGGGCAAATTGCACTTCATTGGCGAAAAGGAATTTGTGACCCTCAGTATTACGTCAATACTTCACTTTCTGAGCTTTTTGATGACTGCTATACTCTTCTACCAAATAGTTTCATCTTTCAGTAGGATGATGCTCCGACTCATGCATCTCGCCATGCACATGAATGGATCAGCGAGAGAAATCCGCATTTCATCATGAAGAGTGAATGGCCTCCAAACTCTCCCGATCAAAAACCTCTGGATTACCATGTCTGGGGAACCATGTTGCATCTCTATCAGAAACACCAGTCGAAGCCTAAAAGCAAGGCAGAACTGCAGGAAGTGCTACCTTCCATCAATTTGGGAGAGACTGCCTCAAACTGGAATCAACAAGGCTGTCCTAGCGTTCCGAAAGCTGCTGCAGATTGATAAAAGATCAGATAGATAGGATGGTTTACCATAATTTAAACTTTTGAAGGTCAATAAATTTTATATTTTCGGATTCTGGTAGCCAGTGCAGTTTCTTAAGAAGAGAAGAGGTGTGGGATTTGAGTATTTTTACACTACAGACGACTCGAGAAAGAGTATTTCGAACGAATTGGAGACGAATTAGAGAGGTCTTTGGGAGATCATTCAGCAGGGAGTTACAGTATCTTTCAAACTTCGTTTTGACTAACGTCTGAAACTACCACATATTTGTAACATTAGTAGGCATATGATACACATAACGCTATGAAATGACCGAAGAATAAAATTACTAAGTGAAATAAAACTAATGCATTAACATTAACTTTCAAACTTCCTATTTCTGACGTCATGAAGTGAAGTCCTTAGGGCATCTAACCTTGACGTTAAACCTACATCGTCACATATCTTTCAAACTTCGTTTTGACTAACGTCTGAAACTACCACATACTCGATAATAATAACAATAATAATAATAAAGGTTTAACGTCCGTTTCCTCATCCAATGATGATGTCAGGGACGTCTCCACAGCACACATCACTACACATCAACCCACCCAGACCAATCTACAAAAGAAATGTGTTGAGGAGAAAAAAGGTCCTAGACGAAAGTTAATAATCAACACTTATTGTATTTAATCTAGAAATGTCATCAAGGAAAGATACTTTTATGCAATATACATGTACATGTAGACCCCTATTTGCAAAAAATGTAAAGATTGTTTCGCGATTTCGCAAAATCGCGTGATTACTGATAAACTGATTTTTACGTTCTGTAGATTATGGGATTATCTAGATACCCTCTTGATTTTCTCTGTTACTTTTTTCTTTCAGCATGGAATCATAGCCTTAATAAATCAATCATAAATCAATCAATCATCAAATCAATCATAAATTAATCATCAATATTAAATCATGGTTATCATAACCTTCCGTAGGATCTCTGTCCATACTTTTTCAAGAATGCAATCTATTTCAAACAACAATCTTCCGAATTGAAGGTTTATGAACTATTCCAGTTGAAGGCTTTACTGTTAAATTGTCAACTCACTGTATGTAACCTAAATAGCCGTCCTTAAATTAATGATGATGTTAAATATTTTTCCTTGAATGAAAATTGTAAACCTGTTACCCAAGTGATCAATTTTCTGAGTTTATTTCACATGCAGTACTCTCTATGGTTCGATTCCCAGACTGGCTACGCAGAGATTCAAATCGTGAGACAGAGAAAACGTGAAACAGAAATAAAACGTTTAGGCCTAACTGTTCAAACAAATGAGGATTTCAGTAAAAGGAAATAACTATTTTCAAAAAGTACGAAGAAACCCAGGAAAATAAAGCATTTCAATATTTTAGTGTGGACCACGCTTCTGTACAGTTGTGAAACTTGGATGATAAGAAAAGAGGATATTATAAGAAACTAGGCCCTAGATGCTTCAAAATTTTACTTCCAGTTCTTATCCTTCTTCATTGTTATCCAACTTATCCATTGCTTCCATGACCATTTCCTCTTCGTCAATGTTAACACATCCTAATGTAAATGTTACTATACAGAAGTGGTAACATGCAACAGCCAACAAGAAGATATATGAGCAAGTAAAATGTATCTTTCTCACATGTTAATTAACTCTCTTAGACTTAATGTCTTTTTCTGCAAAATCAAGACAATTACGGTAAATCGCATGACTATATACAGTTATCACTTAGCAGTAAAGTAACTTTAATGAAAAAGTAGCAGCAAGGAAGTTACTTTTAAAAAGTTAGTAAAAGTAAGTAAGTTATTTTCATGAAAAAGGAGCCAAACTGAGCAACTAGTTACTTTTTCACTCAAATAGTTAGGGGACTACGTTTAAAAGTAACTAGCAAAGCACTGGTATTTGATAAAATATAATAACCAGGGAAATTAACATGATGTGCAACACAAAAAAAACTGTTTGTATGGTATTTAATCCGCTTATCAAATGTAAATCTATTTGTGCTAACTTTCCGAATTTTGTTCTTGATGACCATGAGCTTTCATTTGTATCCAGCTTTAGGTATCTCGGTCATATCATACAGAATGATCTTCATGATGATTTGGACATTAATCGTGAGATAAGGAATTTATTCTATCGTACTAATGTTCTTAAAAGAAAATTTGGCTTTTGCTCAGTTTCTGTTAAATTGAAATTATTTAGAAGTTATTGTTCTTGCTTTTATGATATAGCCTTGTGGAAGGTTTTTAAATTAGCTGCTCTTAGTCGTATGAAGTCCTGCTATATAAAATGCGTTAAATCATTTTTTAACTTCCCAAAATATAGTAGTGTCACTGAAATGTTTTTATCTACTGGGTTGCCGGTATTTGACACAGTGTTATGTAACTCTCGGTTTAGTTTGTTAAAACGTATCAATGAGTCTCATAATGCTCTTATTTCCTCCATGTCAAGGTTCTGTATAAGTTGAGTATTGTTATTTATCTTTACATATAGATTACGTAATTCTCTGTCCTTTTTTTCTTGTTTCTGTCATTGTATCGTGCAATGTCTTATGGACTGTTGTCTGAAATAAACGAGTGATGATGAATAACTAGGCCTACATATATAATCCTTAGAAAGTTTTACATGATTGTGATCTGTAACTTTAAGATTCCATTTAAACATTATATGACTTAAATATTTCAATAATAAAATAAGTTTCAAATAGCCGTCGTAATGCTTAAATCATAGGTATATTTAGTTGTTTAAATCATTAAATCAAATATAGATTTAAGATTTCTCTTCAGATTTTAGTTTTTCAGTCCCCGTTGGCAGCACGGTGCCACACCCGCTGATCAGGTGTTGATGTTGTGATAAAGTTCACTCAACTTTAGAACTGAGATCGACGACATCAGGTTGACTTTATCACCTCTGGTATATTTAATTCCTTGATATCTCTAAATAATAATTTTCTATAAGACGTGTAGCAGCTGTCTGTCATAATGCCGAACGACAGAAGCAAGGCTTTTATACCGTATTCTACGCTATAATAAGTACTTAGAAAGTCTTAATAGCGTAGGGGAAACGTCATGAAGTTTACATAATTGATTCTGATGTGAATTGAACCCTTATGTGTTCGAATCTCAGCCGTTCTGACCTGAGAGTAAAATCTCGGACATTCACTGGACTAGTTATACGGAAACTGGTCTAAATTGCCTAACGTTTTAAACATGTGGTATTAAAAGTAATTTATATCAACATACTTGATCGTTTCACTAAAATGCGTGTTTACTTTTAAGTCCATAAAAATAAACGGTACAAATAAATAAATTAAAAGTTAAAGGACACAAAGGAAGCCTATATATGACGATATCTGTCATAATCCTACTTCAAAACGTCTTTGCAATAACTTTAATTTTATCCTTATAAATAAGTTACCATTCTTACCCCATATTCTTGAATTTATCTGTTGCCTAAGTATATTCATATTTTTTTGTAAGAAATTATTCACAATTGATATATATAATTAATATATATATATATATATATATATATATATATATATATATACATAATATATATATATATATATATTATATATATGTATATGTGTATATATATATATATATATATATATATATATATATATATATATATATATACAGACTGCTCATTAAAAAATAACCCCCAAGTGAAATAGATCTTTTAAATTTAGTGAGAATTGTAATAAAGTTGTAAATAGTGCTAATTGTGTATTAAGAATGATTTAAAGAACAATTGCATGTAGAAATAAAGATATTATGCTAAGGCTATATAAGGCTCTTGTACGGCCCAAACTTGAATACTGCATTCAGGCATGGTGCCCAAATCTTAAGAAAGATATCGATAAATTATAAAGGGTACAAACCAGAGCAACAAGGCTGGTATTTGACTGTCAAAAACTTAGTTATGAGAATAGATTAAAATTTGCAGGATTAACCTCTTTAAGTGAGAGAAGAACTAGAGGAGATTTAATAAAAGTTTTTAAGATACTCAAAGGCTTCAGCAAAGTTAACCATAGTATTTAGTTTAATTTAGCAAACAACAGAAACACAAGGGGACATATTTATAAACTTAATAAATTTAGAAGTAGACTAGATTTAAGGAAATTTTTCTTTAGTCAGAGAGTTATAAATGCTTGGAATAGTTTGCCAAGCGAAGTTGTGGAAGCAGAATCAGTGAATGCTTTTAAAAATAAATATGATAAACATAAGAACATGTAAATTAGATGCTAATTGCATGTTCAGTGTTATACATAGGCTACATATAAATTTGACATGTTGACATGAAGTCTTTATGATTTGATTAATATTAATTGGTTTTAGTTAAGAGCCTGATGAGTCTTAAACAAGCATATAATTGCTTCCTGACTCTGTAATGTTATGTTATATATATATATATATATATATATATATATATATATATATGTATTTATATATATATATTTGGCCTGAGCCAGTGGCGAAGTCGGTAAGATACTCGACCGCGGATCAGTAGGTGCGGGGTTCAAATCCTGGGCTCGCCTATCACTGACATCGCTTTCGAATGAGGAAACTGACTTTAACCTTAGCTTTACCAGCTTATATACAGTATATATATATATATATATATATATATACATAGTAGCCTATGACGATAGATTGATTATGTGTCAAACAGTTAAAAATTAATAATTGTGATAAAGAAGTAAGCTTTATTTCAGCTTTACATCTGAGGTTCATAACTGGCCAAGGCTCCGCAGATGAACAATTCTTTGAGCTCACCTTAACAGATCGTGCCTTTTTAATGTTAAATGACCTCAAACTCTGTAATATTTCAATTTCATCTTTACACTATGTGACTCAATTTTGTGCACATATATTACTAGATTTTTATTATAAACTTATAAGTGTTTAATTGGTGTTTCCTATAATTAACAAATTTAGAACAAACTTATCACAATGGGATCCAGAGCTTCAACAAACCTACAGGAAGAAGAAATCAGAGAAATAGAAAATGAGACTGGATGTAAGTGATTTTATTTCTTAGCAAGTTATTATTATTTAGTTACTAAAAATTAACTTTACATTCTTACATTCTTACCTGGAATCTTTGAGTTTTGGAGTTGAAAGCTCTCATCTCTACCGACTCTTTCAATACAACTCAAGACTGTAAATGGGCGGCTTTGATTACAGTTTTTAAGAGTATATTTTCATATTAGAAGTAAATTCTATCATGAAAGAATATGACAAGATGCTATATATATTAGTAATATTGCTTATATCAATTCTAATTATCTTTACAATTGTTACAGTACTTACAGACAGTAAGTAATATAATAGACACTGATTGTACTGTATTAAAACTGACCTCAGTAAGTGAGTCAGGCAATCAGTGACTCAGCTACTCAATTAAATTGAATTACTTAGTCCATATAGCTGTAGGCCTATAAATACCTACATGTGAGTGGATCTCCTTACATAACTACTTAACCGAGGCTGCTGTAGTAGCTATTCTTAATGTGTATGAACTAATTCAGATGCGAAAAGAATTGATTAGGATACGTTGCAACCGAATGTGGAAAAAATAAACAAAATTTGATTAAGTTAGTGAAGTAAATATGCATCTGCCATTTTTATTCACATTTAATTAATGGTGTATTGTGTACTAAAACTTTGTGACTGAGGATTTTGAAGTAGAAATTAGTGACTGATGCTAATATTAACAAATGAAGATTTGTTTCAGGCCATTGTTTTCCAGTATGTATGTTGCAAATTGTATATTCTATAGTTCTACATTTTATAACACTCTTAGGGCATCACTAATCTCTGTATACTGTGGCCTAATTTATCTTTATGCAGTGTGTCACTTGTGTACTGATATGTGAATAAATAAAAATGAGATGAGCTTAATTTGCATCGTAGCAATTATATGGTCTTGGTGAAAGAGAGGTATGTATGATATAACCAACTTACCAAGTAGTGTTATGTTTATTTAACTTCTATTTTCTATTAATATTATAATTATTTAGGTTAATTATTTATTTTGGCAGCCTAGTAAGCAAACTTCACTATTAGTGAGAAAATGTTTCAGAGGTTCAAGAAAATATTTTTAAACTTCATTCAACTTATTATTACTATTATTATTATTTGTTTGTTATTTTTGTCTCTTTTTTCTTTCTCTTCAGCACATGTTTTCTTTCTCTTCAGCGCATGTATTTTCAGATTATTTGTGTGCATCGATTTGTAGTGAGATTTGATGGAGGGACATCCCTGACATCATACTTGTATGAGGAAATGGACGTCAAACCTTTATTGTTATTATAATTTATAATTAAATTGTTATACTTGTTCCCCGTGTTGTGTTCGGGTTGTTTGAAGAATTGACCAACCGGTGACTGCACGTGTCGTAGAAGGCGACTAAAGCACTAAGATCCATACCAACGTCAGAAAGGGCATTCGGTTGGTGAGCGCCTAGGCTCCAGAAATTGCTACAAAAATTTAAACAAATAGAAAAGTCTCAAATAGGGGATTGGCTGATGGTGTCGTGTAGGACAGAGAGGATTTGAGCCAGTCTATTCGTATCCCGACCCTAGTTAAACTGGGATTCAAGGGAGGATGATGATGATGATGTTATACTTGTTCTTTGGTTCATTGTTTATTAGATTTGTTGTATATTGCAGTCTCCCATAACCAGATCATTCGACTGTACAGTCGATTTACAAGCCTAGACAAAAATGGAAATGGATTTCTATCGTAAGTTTATTTACAATTTATATTTGCTGCAAGTACTTAGTTCTTGTAAGTTATATTTATGCTTATAATTTTATATCTCTCTCTCTTTCTCTCTCCTCTTAGTGTTAATGATTTAAACTGATTTGATTTGATGATTGATTGATTTGCTTCATATTAGGAAGGAAGATTTTATGAGGATTCCAGAACTAGCTATAAATCCCTTAGCATCGAGAATTATATACCTGTTCTGCAGCCAGTCTGATGAGTAAGTTCTTAGATACTTAGTTCTTATTTACTCTAAACAATGATTGTTCGAATTGAAATTTTTTGAATTTAGAACAATTTTATTGTTTTAAACGGCTCTAATCTAAATATATGTAGGCATAGAAGGCAGAATGGAAGGAAAATAGAGGCCGAGGTAGGCATTATGATGGACCTGCCAGTAGGCAGTAAACTAAGAGAGAGAGAGAAATCTAGATATTGGTTAATTTTAACAACGTAGTAGTGTGGCTAAACAACCAATTTTATTGCTTGTATTACCATAATAATGGTTCAGCTTTTTAAATTAATTTTTCTAGTTACCGTTTATTGCATATGACCGTAAGATACCGAACTGTGGAAAAAAAGAAAAATTTACAAAATTGGGTGCAAGAGGGAGTTAGACAATCACCATGCCGAGAGTTGAATTGGCGACCTTTACATCACTCCACATTTATACCACTTAGTGACTGATGCTTCTGAGAAGGATGAATTATTTAAGCTGTTGCAGCTTTCCTAAGATTTTGTTTTATCTAAACTTTAGTTTTAAATAGACGTTGTCTCTATATTTTCTCACTATGAATTTATCTCAGATTTTGATTTTTAGCATCTAGCATTTTTTAGTCTAACTTTATGTTGCCTATGTTTTTGATATTGTTCTAGTTACCTTCTTTTTATGAGTTGTAGTTAAATGGAAAAGTTACCTTAAGCTCTACAGTATTCTGGAGCATAACACACATTATAGTGAAATGAACAACTACGTTGATATCTATCACTTCTAATACCAAATGTTAAATCCGTTAGGCAATTTTGTCCATTTTCCGTGTATCCAGTCCAGTGAATGCCCGAGATTTTACTCTCAGATCAGCGCGGCTGGGATTCGAACCCACGAGGGTTCAATTCACCTCAGGATCTGTCATTTAAAACTTCATGACGTTATCTACACCTCTAACCATTGCGCTATTGAGACATTCAATAGCGATAATTAAATATAGATGATAATTAGTAATCAAAGTTTGTTACTCTTACTGCTACTGGCTGCATCATCTCACTGAGTGTAGACTCTTTCGTGATGACCCTCTTATTTTGTTTTTTATTTGTTTTCTAGGTATATTTGTATATTTTTGTTTATATATGTTAAGATAAACAAATAAAAACAATTTAAAAGTGAAAAACGATGGAATTATAGCCTATGGCTTTATACACAATAGAACCATGCTGTCACTTGATTCTATGCAGATGTGAAGGCCAAGAACCCTTTGTTATGTCTAGACAAACGCCTGTATGATCTAGACTATGATTAATCATATTGAGCATGGCTTGAAGGTTTATAACATTCTAACCCAGAACCATCAAGACTAAAGCTGATGATGATTCTTCATTTCTCTTTCAATTGAAAGCTCTGTATATTGCAAAGTTTTTTTAGATTTGAGTATTTGATAGTCTGAAATCAAATGTTTCGCTGCTTGTATTATTGTGCTTGGTCCAATTATTGTTTCTTTTTTGCTTTTGGATTAGAGTATAACTATGCTAATAACTATACTATCCAAGCTGGACTGGATTAAATAGAATAAACATGATTTCGTGTATTTGATCTTGTGGATATTTTGTTATGTAGTGGTGCATTTTATGACCATTACAGCATCGACAGCAATGAGACAGTCAACTTTCGTCAGTTTGTGAAGACACTGGCCAGGTTTAGGATGGTCAAGAAGAAAGAATCAATTACAATTAATGACAGACGAGAGAAACTAATGTGTATGTCTGAATATTAATCTCGGTAAATAATTTTAATATAGAATTTGATATAATATTTAATTGCATTTTAAATAGTTTAAACAGTTTGAAATATTATTTTTAAATTATACTTCTTTCTGACGTAAATAGTTCTATCTAAATCTGCAAGCAGGCTAATTAATATAGTTACCAGGGAGGCCAGGATAAGCTATCTTAAAATATCTTAAAATCTTAAAATAGCTATCTTAAAATATCAAGATAAGCGATCTTAAAATTCCACACTTTATATTTAACATCATCATCATCTTCCCTTTAACCCCAATTTAACTGGGGTTGGGATACTAGTAGACCTCCTCCACTTCTCTCTGTCCTATACCATACCATCGATCAATCCTCTATTTTCCCTTTGTTTAGTAATTTTTTAAAGCAAATTCTGGGGCCTAGGCAAACGAAGGCCCTTTCTGACGTTGGTTTGGATCTTAGTGCTTTAATCGCCCTCTACGACACGTGCAGTTACTAGTTGATCTATTTTTCAATCAGCCCGGGCAAAACAAGGATAATCCGACACAACATGGGATTACTTTATATTTCTTTAACAATACCATATATTTGGTGAAACTTAAGACCTTGTGATAAATTTAACTCTAGTGTTTGACTGGATAAAGATATATTTTAAATATGACATTTTGTATGATTTTTGTAGCCTTGGGCCTTCTATCTGACAGAACTTAGAATGGATGAATTTTTAATTTTTGCGTTAGTATCTTAGTTTTAATTGGTATGACATTGTAGGCATCTGAACAGCTTCTACTATATTGCCTAATGCGCCATGTGTGAACTGTTTTCTCTGCTAGTTTCAAGCTTTTTTGTTACTTTAGTTACATTAAAGATTTATGGCTTATTTAGCTACGAAGGGACTCGTTTCTTTTATTCTTGGTGATACCTACTTATTGTTGTTGTGTATTTGTTACATTTGTTGGTGTGTAGTAATTGTTTTTGTTGTTGTGTAGCAGTTGTGTTATCATTGTCATCAATGTTGTTGTTGTTTATGTTTTTGTTGTTGTTGTTTTTGTAGTCGCCTTTAAGATGTACGACGTGGACAATGACAACAGGATCTCGCGCTCTGAACTGCTCGATATTCTGCACATGATGGTCGGTGCTAACATCTCTGAGGAACAGGTTTGTAGTCAATTCTTTACATGGAAATCCTAACTACATATTCGGATTAATCGTAGATCTGTGCTATCTTCAGTGCATACTGCAACAAACTCGTCTAATTAACCTTCGTGACATGAGTTTTGTTCCTGAGTGTGTAGGGTGATTTTCTTCTCGTACTTTAAACATTGTGTTATTGTCCATGATCTTTTCTCTCACATGGTTTTAAAAATTAAAATTGAGAATAAGACTTACCTGGTTTATTCGCTGTCTGTGGTGTCATAAATGAGTGCAATAAGTTCAAGTCTTAGGTGGATAACTGGTTAGTGCACGAGATAATTTTGTAATCTTCAGAGCGTAACTAACCAATCAGACTAAGCTCTTTGTTTTTAAGCATATAGTCATTTCTTCTCGGTATTCTCATGGATTGCGGTATAATTTGGGTTAGATTTTGCTAAATTATGATCTGTTATCTGTACAATATATCTGTCAATGCAAGGTGCATTCAATTTAATTATGCCATTTCAGTATGTAATTCAATTATTAAACCCAAATGTAATGATATATGCAAATTGGACACAACAGTTCATTTTATAATATTATTAAAGGGATAAAAAGCTAGTGTTAACGTCGGTTTCCTCACTTGAAAGCGATGTCAGTGACGGGCGAGCCCAGGATTTGAACCCCTTACATACTGATCCGCAGTTGGCGGTGTCGGACTTGTTTGACCATAAGACTCTATTAATTTGTACCGGTGCTGAATTTGAATGCCTGATCTAATGAGTTCACAAAGTGAGATAGTGTCTTCATGAAGCATGCGAAAATTGTACAAAATTTAATATTTGAAGAAATAAGAAATTATAGACAACTAATTCTGACTGATTCTCTTTACAAAGTTACGTTCGTGTAATATCTTCGAGAGAGTGGAATACAACCTCGTAAACGAAGTTGTTAAAAATTTATGCTATTCTAATAAAGCAATTTGGTTAAAGCCAAAATACTTTAAAATGAGGTCAATTGGTTGATCTGACAAGTTGATCCATGGATTTGAGCTTGGATCCTTGGATTTGAAGCATGAATACATGGTGTGATTAATAGGAATATGCAGATTAGCCCTCTCTCCTGTCAGAGCTCCTGAGCGATATTTAAAGATAACATTGAGCGGTGCAAAATATGACGCTTTGTTTTGTTTTCAGCTGGGTAGTATCGCAGACAGGACGATAATGGAGGCAGATGAAGAACAAAATGGATTTATCTCATTCGAGGAATTCTGCAAGGTCATGGAGAAAGTCGACGTGGAGCAGAAAATGAGCATCCGCTTTTTGAATTAGTTACAGTCTGTGTAGTACCTATGAAGTGGCTTGATTCCATCGATTCCATGACTTCGCTAGCTTTTGACTTTGTTATTAGCATCTGGCTGGATTGTTGAGACTTTTGAAATATCTGATAGTTATTTTGTAATCGTTTAGATGTAAAGCTTGATGTGATAAAACGTTATAAAGCATTGCTTGTTACAACGCTGCTGGTTTGTACTGTTAGTAATATTATTGTAAAGTTGTTTATTGCATTAGCCATTACAGAATGTTTTGCGAACGAAGGAAGGCCTAAAGTTGAAGAAATTAGCATAATTAGTAGACCGGTTTTAGAGTACTATAGGTATTTGAGAGATGTTCCATCCGAATTATTGAGTAATTTCTAACCGGTTTCGTTCTATGACCTTCGTTCTAAACTATAGTTTAGTTCTCCTTTAGACGTTTTATGGCACTTTTTGTTAAATTGATATGAAATTAAACTAATAAATGAGTTTGTTCAATAATTAAATATTAATGAGTATATTAATTAATTTCTAAATACCTGAGATTATTCTGTTTCGCTTCAATTGGCTCATCACGGGATTTATTCTATACGCCTGTGAGGGCATTGCTGTTCAATCTTAAGTTTTCAAGCGAAGCTGTATTGGAGTCCACAGAGCTTGGTGCTAGGCTGTAAACCGTTGAGCTGACTGTGTTCATTTATGACATGATCAGATTTATTAATATAAAAACAATTTAAACAATAAATAATTTGATAAAGTCTATTGTGCAACTAATGTATAATCTTTCTGCTGAAAATACAAATGTTCTGTCATATATTGATCATTTATGGCAATGCGTCATATATTGATCTTTACACCTTTTATATTAAACATTTTACAACATAGAAATATGACGTTATATTGGGCTTTGCTTTTTGAGTGATGTTCGGTTAAACAGCTAATTGTAACTAGGAAATTTAAATGCCAAAGTTTTATGTCAATTTAATGGTAATTCTTTTCAATAGTAATATTTTGGTCGTAATTATACTATCGACGTACTGAAGTTAAGTATTAAATGTAAATATTCTATCTGATTTTGAATAGTACAATTTATATAGAAACATGCACAATGTAACAATTGAAAACTTTGTTTCGTTTATAATTTAATAGGTACGTCAATTTTTAGAATGTTCTTTATTCTTTGTAAAAGTTATACTAGGATATGCATAATAAATATTTGAGATAATTTGTTCACCTCAACCTTTTCTATACTAAAATAGAATAATGTAACTTCTCTGTGGGTTAGGATGTTATCTGGTGTCCATCGGTTAGGGAATTGTCTGCAATATGTCGTTAGATTTTTATTTTCTTGAGCTCAATTTCAGGCTGGTGTATATGATGGAAACTATATGCTTGCTGATGATACTTGTTTACATTTGTTTACTCTGTTACTCAGTGCTTCATCATGTAAGCAAGTTTTATTTTGCTTTGATTTATATTTGCTAAACTTATTGAAACGCTCTACCGAGGGTGCTTTATATGTACTTTATATAAGTATATCAACAACTGTTTAATAATATCTTGTAAGCTGACTATTTAGCTTGCTTAAGAATATGTACTTTTTATTGTTTGTTTATAACTTATGCTTAACATCTTTAATGGTAACTTAGTAGATTAGACTGATATAGAAAAGTTTTAAATTTATTCTTGGCGGAGGATCCCTTTATGAAATTCCTCTGTGTATTGAAACTTGTATTTTGTTGTTGTCTCATAGTGTTAAGTGGTGGTTTGAAATAAAAATATTTTTAAAAGTAGTAAAAAATAATTAAGTGAAGTATATTGTAGTGAAGTATCAAACTATTTTGAATTAAGTCTATTCGAATTTCTTTTCAGTTATGAAAAATTCTTCAAAATGTCAATCGTTTGAGTCTGTGTTTAATATATACAAAGCCAGTCAGAATAGTTAGCAAAGCAGCAAGAAATTCTGTTTTAAAGTTTATTTTATTTTGCATTTTGGTGCGATAACTACATTAAATAAACTTTAAACTTGTTATTATCCTTATGACTTTCTATTATTATCTATGAAGTTCGGTTAATTTTGTAGTGGTATGTGTCTAAAAGCGAGCACAATTCGGACTTATAGTACGCTTAGGTAACTAATGTGTTAGGGCTGTCTCTAAATCGTCTTGGTATCGTACTAAGCGGTTATTAAACTCCTTCAAGTCAAAACTACGGAATGTTGCCTATTGAACGATGTGTTTTACTATAATAGCTAACTTTTATAATACATTATATACTCGAATTTATTTTTATATTGTTCCTTAATTGGATTATTTTGATTATACATGTCATGTCTTCTTGTGTTGTCTCAGCCGCTGCATATTAGATCAAAAGTGTGCTACTGTCTTAGAGACTACCAAGTTGCAGCTAAGAGAGGCAATGAGAAACAGCTGCTGAAGCTCTCTATGTACTGAAACTGAATTCTCTATGAAAAATTTATAAATATTTAAATTTTGGCTCTATCTAAATGACCGCTGTAGTTAATTAATTACTATACTCAAATCATCGCTCTATCTATATGATCGCTCTAAATAATTGATCGCTGTATCTATATGATCGCTGTAACTAAATGATCGCTCTATCCATATGATCGCTCTAATTAAATGATCACTCTATCTATATGATCGCTCTAACTAAATGATTGCTCTATATGTATGAATGCTCTAACTAAAGGATTGATCTATCTATATGATGAATAGTTGGGAGGAATTTATTGTAAACATTTTTGTTACACTTAGATTCATCTGCGGACTTCTTTGGCAATACTATAATAGTCTACTAGATTTACATTTGATGCTTGTTTGAGAATATTTTAAACACTCGCATAAAAAATTCAGGTTTTTCAGTAGTTTATGACTCTTTATCGTTTACACTGTACACTATACATATATATTCTATGGAACGTATTGTAGGCTGTAGGAATTATATTGCTGGTTTATGCTCTATATAGCTGTATTAGATTTGACGGTTGTACTTTAAGGAAGATTTTTTGTTTATACTCTTCCTTCAACTACTATTTTTGAATTGAATAAATCTATGCTAAAAATATTATGCTTAAAACTTAGGCATAGTGACCAGATTTAAATTTGAGAATGTTGCCAAATACGTTTTCGATTTATGTTGCCTACCTAATTATATACAAAAGATTTTGGAGACTCGTTACATGTAGAGTTCTGTGTGATTAATAATGCTTCATGAAGTTCTTATGTTATTAATTAGCAAAACTTAAATATCCGATAAAATCATAATATAAGCCGAAGTAAAACTGTTGTTCATTGCAATGCTATTCATTACACGTCTCTGTTTAATTGACTTTTTTGGTTCTTTAAATTCTTTTTGGCTATTAAGCTTCAATTGGAATTTTTGTTAGTGTATAACTATGTTAATAATATAAGACATTCAAGATTATATCTCTTACTCTTTATTGATGCATTGAAATAAAATATTCCATCAAAACGTCCGAGCGGTATTAGTATTTTATATTCGTGGCAGTACTACTACAATCTTATGTTGATGATATACGTGTCGATGAGATCACAACTAAATTTGCTACAATAGCCCTATAGACTCTTGGTTGTGTTAATTCCTAACTCTTCTTTGTCGGTCTTCCACTGTTGATTGGGATGTTTTGTTCTGCTAGATATTTTAAACAAGCTGAGTATCAGCATCGAGTCTGCAGATAGAGTTGCACTGGTTGATTGATGATATTACAATTTTTGCGCAACTTTCATGGATGTTTTGCTTCACTTTTTGCATGTATGATAAGTTATAATTATGATGCTCATTTCAATTTGGAAGTTTTTATAAAATGATTTATGCTAATTGTAGGCAATCAACTTCATCAAATATTGTTTACCGTTGAATAAATTGCAATTGATGCTCTTAATTTCATGAACATGGCGGCTTTTTCTCGGGTTGGCAACATTTGATGGGTTTAAAACAATTTTACTTCAAAAAATTTCGTAATATTAGCAGGCCTTCAAAGTGAGAACTATTAAACATTTTCTAGCGAAGCGAACGAAAAATGTGATTTCCATCTTCAGAGACGCTATAGATTCTGCATATTTTATTTTCAACAGTAGATGTGATGGCCAACGTCATCTAACATTGCTGTTTATAGGAATTTCGCGATTTCTAGACTTGCGGCTGTTGAAAGTTACTGCTCCTTATTCCTCATTCCTTTTCTGGAATCTTACACTTTGGGACTTCCATCCCGCTCCGTCAGAGTCCTTTATAAATTTCCAGGATTGTATATATTGTAAGCACCACTTAGCCTAATTTTCAATTTGCACCTTAGTTTTTCTATGAACGTATCTTATTTACCGTGAATGTCTCCTTGACACTGTGAAAACTGATTAAAATTAGGATTATAATGTGCATTCCTGTATTTGCGCTACTTTGTGCATTTGCTAATGTTATGATAATTTTACTAATATTTTGCTATTCCATTTGGCCCATAGACGTCTTAATTTCTAAGTTGAAACATTCTGCTCGTTTCAATAAACTGTTTAATTAAAAGCTTAAGTCTATATTAACGTAAGTTTCATCTCTCGAAAGCGATCAGTAACGGGCGAGTTCCAGATTTGAACCCACACTTATTGATCCGCAATAGTGTCTCTCTCTCACTCTATCTCTTTCTCTCTGAATGCTCTGCCTACTGGCAGGTCCGTGGTAATTGACGCCTCCGCTCTTCTCTCTCTTCCGTTTTTCTCTTCAAATATACGAATGGATCTTTAAATCGTCTAACGTTCCTATTCTCGGTCTGCCTCTGTTCCTCTTTCCTCCCTCAATAGTACGAATTTATTAATTATATTATTCTATTGATTCACTCGTAGGCTAAGATAATAATAATTTGACTTGAGTCATCCTATGATGGAATGACCGAGCAAACGTTCCTATTAAGCAGCAGAAGGCAGACTCGAATTTGACGTCCTTTGCTCTCTTCCGTCAATGCATTATCAGTTTTGTTGCGGAGACAAAGAGCTGCTAACATGTGCATCAAATTTTGAAAGGCTATCGCCAAGTTTAACGTAAGTTTCCTGCTTGAATAGCATTTTGCTTCAGAAGTCTGACATCCTCTTCTTGCAGAATATCTACAGTACATGGCATAGTATTGTGTTCTATTCTCCTCTTATTAGCATTGAAGCTGCTACAAGAGTCACTTTACGTTGCGTTTTACTTATTTCCACATCTATAGTTATATTTTAAAGTTAGTTAAATCAATAATCATTAATCATTGATCAGTATTTTAATCATTTCCATAAGAGTTTCATTATCGGCTTAACTTTTTTTTGTATAGAAACACCTTGCAATTACTTAGCAACACCCTCTGTAAATATTTAAACCAAAAATGTAAGATACGCCAGCTTATGTTTAAGCATTTAAACAAATTCTAAGAATTTAGGATTTCAATATCAGCGTGACAGAATAGTTGAGTAATTATTTTAATATTATATTAATTTCTAAGATACCCTATTATACTGTCATATTTAGTTATAGCTATATTAAAATATATATAACTAATTTAAATAAATCAAATAAAATTAATATAATAATATTAAAATAATAGTAAATACTTTCATAATATCAGCCAAATGTAAATTTTAAACTTTACTTTTAAAAATGTACTTATCAGCTATGCAGGTATAAAAATAGCAATATTAAAATAATCTGTAATAAAATTTCATTTGAAACTAGCATTATATTTTGTAATTAATTTCGCGAATGCATTTTAGACGCAACAAATGGTACATTAGAAACTTCTAAAATCTAGCTAATCAATTTTAAATGACTTTAGAATGATTGACGATTACGAAAACTTCGAACATCATGTAACCGTAGCACCATGAGTGAAGTTAGCGTTATCTAGAGTCGTCATTCAATTTATAAGATCCGAACAGGTTACCTCCAGATTTCTGTGGAACGTAATTTCAATAGCGCATTTCAATACCACAATATGAGATAAATCTGTGCGTAGATTACTTTTAAATAACTTAACTTCAAGGCCACACTGCTGCCAGTGAATTGACCTTTACTGCGCTCCCATTGTCTTTAAATGTAGCCCCTGTGATAATCAAGATACCCGTTACACTACCTCTAACTACATGTACATGTGTAAATGTTGTGTACTCTTCAGAGCTTCAGAGCCTTCGGGCCTGTATGTTCATTTTCACGTCGTTCTATGCTTGATGTAGCCTATAGCTTCATTGCAAATTTCATGAAAATTAAATATCTATCTATCTGTCTCTAACTTTGTGGGCTTAACGTCGAGGTCAGAAGCCCTAAGAGCTTCTCTTCGTGACGTCAAACCCGATCATAGCCACTGGTTCATCTGACCGACAAACCAAAGCAGCAGTCAGACTAGACTGAGTGATGATCCAGTTCTCAATAAATAGACCAACATATTTGGTCTAAGGTGCAATAGATAGAGAATAGAGCCTGTATCGTTCACCGATAATAAATATTCTCCAAGTTAATTTCCTGCTATATAGTACATGTATATTATCATAGTCGACTTTTATGTCTAGTTTACGGTTTGCGCATACTTGCATCACACTCTAATGTTAACGCCTTGTCAACTCTTAGCGAAAACACGACATTTCAGGAAAACTAAATAATTTTCTTCTTCATCTGGCTTTTAAGGCTTTTAAAATGACTAGAGGTCTTGAATTGATGCACCTACAGTATATAGGCCTGTAGGCTAGCCTGCATTAGGCCTGCATTTTATATGTTTTGAATTTAAATCTGTCATTTACATTTAAGCACGTTTATATGAATTTGTTCACTAATGGAGTTACATGTAATTATGGCTGAATGATTAATATAACAAATTATTTACCAGTTTGAATAAAATAATAATATAACGACAATTTCTTACCCCTCTCCATACTGAGGTAATTTCAATTTTGAAAATGAACGAGAAAATTTATTTAAAATTTCCTGCTGAATGATAAGCCCTTTTAGAATAAAGAGACGCAATCTCTCTTTCTCTTTTGTTCTAGCTGCCAATGAAAGGTCCAAGGTCTTCATTCATAATTCATGCTTTCACGCTCCACAGCACTCCTTCCTTACCTGTCAGCAATTAAACCTATCACACACACGAGACTATAGATCTTAATGTAAGCCTATAGCTTGAGAAAGCGGATTCTAATATTTCTCATGCTGCATAAATTATGAGAGAAAGTTGAATTTGTAAATTTTTTTACCGATTTACCAATTGTTATAAGATCCTCATAAAATTAATAAATTTATAAATTACTAAAGATTTGACTTAACTAAGATTTTCTTTAAAAAAACTTTGGATACTGCGAATACTCCGAATAGATTATCAGCGCATTATTGCAATCTCTTAAAAGAATATATATATATATATATATATATATATATATAATGTAACATAATATTCACACGTATATATATATAGGCCTACGTGTATATATATAATAAATATACATATACATATATATAGGCCTATAGCATATTCATATATTTGCATATACTTAATATATGTACATGTATATAATATAACAAAAATGGTGTATCGGTTTTCTTGTTTTAATGAGAAGCCCATCGGCTTCTGATCTTGACGTTAAACCCGCAACACTGTCATCTCCTTCTTGGTCAGTATTTGACGTAAAAGTAGGTTTAACTTTACGTGGACTTTTCACAATGTAAGGAAATCTAGAGAGACGATGGTTAAACTTTACATGGAAGGTCATACAGTTAAGCTTTCATTTAACTGGTTTGATCCGCTCCCTAACACTTGAGCGGCCATTGTTCAACGTAGCGTTCAGTTGTCATACGTTTCATTTTAGATTGAGTGAGTTAGCTACATGATCCTAACAAATTACATTCCGTACACGTATGCTAGACATCTTATCTTAATACCACATTAGAAACCACATTAGATAGATTACTAAATGTATTCGATAAACATATTATTAGGCTTAGTAGAAAAATTATAGCGTTTTTTATTATATCATAGGTTTACAATTTTCTGCATTCATTCTTACATATTAATATTTCTCGTTTAAGGTGTTGAATTTAAAATAATTGAAATCTCGTTTTATCTAAATTAATGCAACTTCTTTAGTGACAGGGGTTAGACTATGTGCGTGAATAAAATTAAAGAAAATGTATCAGTTGAATTATTATCTAAACTGACCAAGCTAGAGTTTAATAAAATAATTCTAAATATTTCTAACTCTCTATGTTTGGCCAGGATAATCTTAAAACCCTCTCGTGTATAAAAGTGTTGACAGGTGATTAGAGTAGATATTGAGGGACGTAAGGGTATAGTAACGTTCAGTTATGTATATTACTGCATTGCGGGCGTAGTAAATGCCTTCGTGATAAAATGATTGTGCACGTTTATAGACGATCCTAGGGGATAACGTGCCTGGCTTATAAGTAATGGACCAGGGGTTTGAAACCACGCTGGGTCGTCTTTGACAGTACACTTGTGGTATCAAAACAACCGTTAACCCTAGCAAACTTAGCCTTTTGCACCGAAGTACTACCGGATAATCCCAATGCGACAAGCCATAGATTAGTCCATTGACTAATTAATCAACTCTTTAATCAATCAATTAGTCAATAACCAAATAGTCTGCAGGTTAGCTAATAAAGTCTTCTCTTTGGCGAATATCACACTCGTTAAACTGTCATTTAGATATAACTTAGCTGTTAACTGTGTCACAGTGTTATACTAAAGTTAATTCGTACAGTGAACTTTTGAAGCATATCATTCATTTACTTCAGCGATATCTTAACGTTGTAATCGTGTTTTGAGAATACTGTATGGTAAACGCATTTTATTTATAGAAGGATATTCGAACGGAAGTGATATTTTCTAGCTTTACTACACGTAATCGCATTGCATAAAATGGGAGGAAGTGGTTCGGTACAGGTTCCGGAACAGGAATGGTTGGAGATACAAAAAGAAACTGGATGTAAGTTAAACCTCTTTGCCAAACATTTAATGGCATGTAAATGCCAAAGAGCTTAAAATTCAATTTCGTAACCTGATGATGCTAAGGAAAATGCTTAGCGAAGAATAAGCAAGAAGAGAAAGTGTATTTCCATATTTAGTTCCCTTAGAAATGAACCTTTCTCACGGTGTGATTGACTTTAGTACGGCGAATGAGGAATACGAATAATCCATCAACTATTAATTTTGATTGATTGATATGATGAGAATGCAAAGTTTGTAAATATAAAATGGTGCTTGCTATTTTCAAGAAATTATTTTTAGTTGTAGATTGTCAACTGCCTTTAGATAGCGTTCAAAGAGTTTTAGTTACTTATTAGCTTGTGTGTTTTCTGATATTGCCTGTTGGCGATGAACCGGAAGTTTAATCACATATTGTATTGCATTGTATAGAGAAATAAATATTCTAGCGATAGACTATTAAATTTATTTTACATTAAAAAGCGATCATACTTAGCTACCATACATAATACCTTGCATATGATCATATATAAGCTATCTTACATTATACCACACATATGGTCATACATAAGCTACTTAGAGTTTCAAAAATTCTAAAATTGTGTCAGGTTTCGGAAAATAAATACGGTCTTCATAATATTAATTAAGTTTTACACCAACATGTCGATGTAAAGTAAATAACTAGTAAATCATGTTCTAGGATATACAGGTGAAGTTATTAAAAATACATGTATATTTCAATATTGTGATTAAATCGATCAATAGCCTGTCTTTCTGTCACTAGCCTAACTTACCTTCATTAAGGTAGTCATTTCCTTATATTTCTCGTCCATTTGTTTAAAACAAAAGAGAAGATATTAACTATTCAGCGTACAACGGTATTGGTATTACGTTATTGCTTGATTATCGCATTGTGGGGTGTAATGTTAAAGTTCCACTACATATTTATGTTTGCCACTATTAGGTATTTTGTACATTATATAATTTTGCGCCGCTATATACTGTATATTGACGAACGTACTTAATTGAACTATCTTTAAGTGTTATTGTGTTGTTTCGAAACTAGTGTAAACATATTTGTATTTTGTATGTAACTTTATTTCTAATAATAAAAGATCATGATTATTATTAATTGCATACATAAATTCGCAAAAGCTTTAGAAAATTTAAATAGCTGAATAAAATGTTGTATAACTTTCAGTTAATAACAGCGACATGAAAAGACTGCATGGCCGATTTGTGACTCTTGACAGAAGTGGAAACGGACGGTTAACGTTAGTAATTTTAATTATTTTAAATTATGCAAAAGAAGATGTTCAAAATCAAGATTTCTTCTTAGTATACTTTGAATTAACTGTACTTTCGCTTACAAAGGAAAGCAAACTATTTATAATTTTTATCGTAAATTCTGTAATTTTTTGTTTTTTTCTATATGTTAAACGTTATAAAACTCGTAATATAAAGAAATTATTAATAAATACGGCAACATTTTTTGTAAATATTTTTATAATAAGTAAAAAAAGTTAGCTATGACATTGTTATGCACTGACATTGCTATCTCGATCATCTCGATCTAATCATCCATAGAGTAGATTCACTACATTTAAAGACTCTCTTTCTCGCTCTCTCAGTGCACTGCCTACTGGCAGGTCCATGGTATATAACGTCTCCACTCTTCTCTGTCTTCCGTTTTTCACTACCTGAACGGACATATATATGTGCAAAGGAGTGGATCTTTACATCATCTAACATTTCTAATCTCGGTCTGTCTCTGTTGATATAGGCCTATCGTTATTCTAGAGTAGATTCTGTTTATAATGAGGTGGTCCCCTATGCATTCCTCAGCTTCAACTAACATTCGCCGGGCAAGTGTGTCATTGCGAGAAAACTATCCTTTCTACCCGTATTAAAAGACTATAGAGAAATAACCTAAGCACTTTTTAACGTTGTAAATTCTGAATAATGTGAAATACTCTGCAAATTCTATGATATAGAAAAAAACTAAGTTTACTATCTGTTTCGTTACACGAAGATGATTCATTTGGTTCGGCCTGACTTTAAACCCCAGCCTCACTCTTATTATCAGATTGAGTAATAATCCTGTCACTTAATATTTATATGCTTCAATATTCAGGAAAGACGATTTTATGCACATTTCATCCTTTGCCAGTAATCCGATTGCCTCCAGGATATTGCATCTCTTCTTCACTACAGACTCGTAAGTATAACAGATTATTATTAAAATGAAGTATTACTTATTAAATTAAATTTTATTTAATGAGTTTATTAGTAATGTTCTAAACTATCTGCATTGTAACGAACTGTAACGAATTATTAAAATAACTTGACGGGTTTTCCATTGTTGAATCGCTTGCTGATGTCATAGATGAGAATTTCTAAAGGAAAATCATCTTCATAGTCATGATGATGATGATTTCCTTGGCTGGGACCAGTGGCGATGTCGGTAAGATATTTGACCACAGATCAAATTATGGGCTCGCCCGTCACATCGCTTTCGAGTGAAGAAACTGACGTTAATATTAATTTTTTTAGCTTTATCATCAAAGATGATAATGTTTAGATACTATCTAAAATAAATATTTTTGAGGACACTTAATTTTTGTAGGGAGCTGCTTTAATATTATTCAGTAACAACTTTGAAGGCCATGCTGTAATTATATTTTCCAAAAGAGGAAGTTTGAGGCTTATTTTCTCTCAAATCTAAACAATTAAGCGTAATCAAGTTACAGTATGTGAAATTTAGCGCCCCTCTCAGTTTCACCAGTATTCTATCGATAATGACTCGCTCAACTCACTTGATAGAGCATAATTATTTCATTTATTAATCAGAATTGGGTTTTGCTCTGTCCTGGACTAAAAACTTACATTGTGTCATATCTGTATTTTTTGCGCTGATATTTTATTCATATGATCAAGTGTTAACAAGCTGTCTTCAATTGAATAGTCCCCTTTGTTTTATTCTGATATCACTATTGATTGAATGATTAAAATATAAGCGCTTCAAACTATCGAAAACCATTCTATATACTAACTCATAGTCATCATCTTTATTTTAATCGCAGTTAACTTATTGTTGGGATTATAATTTTTTGTAGTAATTTCTGGAGCCTAGGCGCTCAACAATGGAAGGCCCTTTCTGACAGTGGCTTGGTTTGGAATTTTAATATGAGTGTTTTGTCGCCTTTTACAACACATGCAATCCACGGTTAGTCTATTCTTCAATAACCCGGACGCCACACTTATAAATTTCATGATGTCCCTGACATCAGCCTTGGATGAGGAAACGGACGTTAAACCTTTATTATTATTATTATTATTATTAATATTATTATTAAGTAATTCAAACTTGTTACATGTCTGTAACAGCGAGGATGCGAGGGTGCTGGAGTCAATTGACTTCAGGCAGTTCATGAGAACGATGGCCAGATTTAGGAGACTAAAGAGTAGTGGAAACATCATGAACACCAGAAGAGAAAAACTCAAATGTAAGTAAATGATTATAGTAACTTTATTTTGCCGTTGAGCCAGTCGTGTGGCTCTCCCTATTAAGACTCGAGTGAACGCCATGATCGGCATAAGTTGACCGCAGTATTAGTAGTGTCACAGCAGGGATCTCTCTCTTAGTGCACTGCCTACTGGCAGGTCCATGGTACATAACGCCTCCACTCTTCTCTGTCTTCCGCCTTCCTCTTCTTTCCACATAAGAGTGGGTCTTTAAATCATCTAACATACCTAATCTCGGCCTGCCCCTGCCTCTTTTTATTCCATTCTACTCTCTATGACCTCTTTTAATAGACCTTGCCCCCTTAGAATGTGTCCTATCCATCTTTTCTTCAAATTTCTTAATACATTTATCAACTATCTATCCGTGCCAACTCTCTCCAGGACTTCCTCATTTGTAACCTTTTGGGTCCAGCTAATCCTCTCCATTCTTCTCCAAATTCACATTTCCAATGCCTCCAGTTTCCTAATATCTTCCTTCCTTAAGGTCCATGTTTCACATCCATACAATTCAGCAGGGATAACGATGAGAAAATATCGTAAATAATTCAGTAATTACCGGTGAGTTTTACTTATATTTTATTTCTCAAATTTACATTATAAATGAACAAATTATAGTTTTGAACCACGAAATTTTTTGTCTGCGGCTGGAACCCCAACTGATCGTTCCACTGATAAAAGCTTTGCTCACGGCGATCATATTAATTATTGACAACAACAATTGCAACAAAAATATAATTATAGTGCTGCTATTGTCCATGACAACACTGAGCACCATAGAACCAATTTCAAACGATAAGCTGGATGTGGAGGTCAATAAACTCTGCTAACCAAAATTCTGGCATTCCGTCCAAGGAAGGGTATTAGCGGAATGGAGGTTTACGTGTTATTTTACGTGTTCATGAACCTGTCGATGATATTATGTAGAAGAACTATTACACGCTGTAGCAGACTGTCATTACGAATTAGCATTTTTGACTTTATGTTGCCCGTAACTACATAGTATTGAAAATATACGCTGAATCTAATCATTATCATTTATTTATTTCAGACATTGAAATGTCCATATCATATTTCAGAAAAAATAAAATAAGATATAGATTTTAACATCCGCTACTAATACACAGATCAATGGCAGATCCACTTCTAAATAGCACTTCTAATAGAAGAAATCAGTGAGTTACATGACAAATATGAGTAAAAAAAGAAAAATTTACTAATGACAGCTGATCCGAGATTTGTTATTTATCGGATAAATTTTACCTATAACTACATAGATGTAAGTTTTAAATTTATATTTCAACGGATTAAAATATTAGTGGGATTTTTCAAATTTCGTGAGTGTCTATGTTTTCACTGAATTCGGTATCGTAAATGAATATATAGGCATATAGAGAGAAAGGAATAAACTTTAATATAAACTCTTCTTATTGAACATTATAGGCACGAACATTTGAACAAAGTCATAAAGTCAAATGGTCGCTGAAGGTTAAATTAACAATTGAACACGACTGACAGAGCATAAAGCAAATAAAGAGCAGTTAAGCAAGCAATTCAATATAAGAATTTGCTACTCTGTGTCATAAAGTGCTGCCATCATGTGCATTCAAGCGCGTTGAACTTTTAATAACAATAGCAATAACAATAATAATAACAATAATCACAATAATAATAATATTAACAATCAGAATTATTTTTGTTGGCCTAGTCGGTACTTTGGCTAATGCGGCGTAGTAGTGTAGAGGATTTATTTTAATACTTCATTTTTTAACTTTTAAGTAAATAAAATCCTTTTAATCTTATTTTAGCCCAGAGCCCTACACAGCCCAAGGCATTAAAAAATAATAAAGGTTTTACATCGGTTTCCTCATCTGTGGATGATGTCGCGGACGTTTGAGGCACATATATATATATTACATTTATAAGGATTTAGAGCAATAGGTCGTGGTTTAGCGCACTTGCTTGGTTTAGCTGCGTGTCAATGAGCGAAGTTAAGTTAAGCCGGACACGGTCAGAACATGGATAGATGACCTTCACGGATGACCAATATTGACAGCAAACACCATTAATATTGGAAATATTACACGTATAGAACAAAAGTATAGTCTTGATGAATAACGACAGATGTAGTACAAAACCATATTATTGTTAGTCATACATAAAACACATATTTAGGAGTAATTGTAGTTCATGGATAGATGCCATCATCATCATCATCTTCCCTTAAATCCTATTTTAACCAGGATCGGGATGCAAATAGACTTTTTGTGGTTAATTAACTCGAATCACTCTCAGACTCGCATGTAGATCAACATGATACTCAAGAATTTATCAGTTCAATGATTTTAACTTTAAATTCTTGGATACTTTCCCTTAATAAATTCTACGCCTTTACTTTGAATTCTTTGGCTTAATGAACTCTATGATTTTTCCTTGATTACTTTAGCTTAATAAACTCAATGATCTAAACTTGAATTCTTTGGCTTAATAAATTTCAGAATTTTAACTTGAGTACTTTCGTCAAATAAATTCTTAGACTTTAACTTGAATACTTAATTTAAATTAATGATTTTGATTAGGGTTTGTGTTATGTGTTGACAGTCGCGTTTAAGATGTACGACATCGACAACGACAGGCGCTTGTCTCGCTCAGAGCTCGTAGATCTCATCAGAATGATGGTCGGCTCCAACATCGCTGAAGATCAAGTAAGATATTCTTAATATTTTGAAAAAATTAGTTAGTATTTATTTGTAAAATAGTTTTAATTCTTTTTTACAAATTACTTAAAAATTAATTATTTACTATTCTTATTTATTATTATTTAATTATTAATTAGTTATTATAGTATTTATTTGTTTGCAAGATATCTATTAAGTCATCCATAACTTTATTGATCACTATTGTGATACTATAATAATAATAGTAATAATAATAATAATAATAATCATCATCGTCATCATCGTCATTATTACTATTGTGAAGGGCTGAGCTGATAGAGTGTTAGCAAGGTGTTCGACAGCGGATCTATAGGTGCAGGGTTTAAATACAGTGTTCTTCTCCCCTTCCTGAACAAACTATCGAGCAGGAAACTGACGTTAAACTTGGATTTTGGCTTTAGGTTTTACTGCCATCAAGTTAAAACTTAAAAAGGGCATCAATGCTCCTTATCTGTTTTAGTTCCAAGTATCTCTGGTCCGACTTCTATCCATATTCCCTTTTGTTTGACGTTTCTCTTATTTTATTTTTATGTTGGTTGAATTTAAAATTTGAGAGGATTTTCCTAACTGTCAGGAAGACTAAATTGATTATGTCATAGTAATTCCGTAAGCAGAAGAACAGTGCGATCTTTTAATTGATCATTATTATCTGAGTTAGTAATTGATTTAACTTTTCGTGTTGTGTCCGGGTTATTTTAAGAATAGGCTAACCGGTCCGTGTCGTAGAAGGCGAGTAAATCACTATGATCCAAACTGACGTCAAAAAGGGCATTTGGTTTTTGACCAACCGCCTAGGCTCCGTAGATTGCCACACAATTTTCTAAAACGAATGGAAGTGTAGGAGATTGGCTGATCATTATGGTGTGGGACAAACAGAAGTGAAGAAGGTCTATTCGTATCCCGACGCTAGCAAAATCGGGATTAAGGGGAAGACGATGATGATACGAGAAAATGATTAACTGATTGATTGATTGATTTATTTATTGAGATTATTTATTTTATTTTCTAATACAAATGGAAAAGGTTATCACGATCCTAGTTAAATCGGGATTCAAGCGACCATAATGATAAGTATTTATTGTGTTCTAGATCGGTAGTATGGCAGATAGGATGATAATTGAGGCAGATGAGGACGGCGATGGTTTTATTTCATTCGAAGAGTTTGTCAAGAGTTTGGAAAACGTTAACGTAGAAGAGAACCTGAGCATTCGATACATGTAAAAACTGGGCCTAGTACTAACTGGAGAACTGCACTCAGAAGCGAAAATTACACTTATAAAGCAAATGACTTGACTTAGAAATAAAACTAAAAAAATCACATAAGACATAATGTTTTACAATAAATTTCTGTAATTGAACGCAGTTGATAAATGATTTGTATTTAAAAACTTTACAATAATGACAGAAATTCTATTTCATAATATGCGCAGATAAAAAGCGTTTACAGATAATGCATTTTTGCTGATTGTTTGGAAGAATTTCACTGATTAATTTATTAAGAAGCCTTAGGTTTCATTAAGGCTTTCCTTGCCTTAATCCCATCCGCACACATTCTTTGTCAGAGAAGCTCAGACAGGGAAACAAAAGTTAAATATTACTCTCTATTCTCAAACAAGTTATATCCATAGTTGATGACAGATTTATTCCATTATTTATATAGTGCTAAATCATTATACTTAGTTTGGAAATTTCATACATATTCGAGACTTGAGTTATTTTAAATATATCTTTGATGTAGTCAATAGTAGTGCTGAATAAGCCGTTAAGAAGCTGGTAATTTTATCATTATACTGTACGATTTTATCATTTGTGGAGACATTGCGAATTTACGTTGATCATATGCATTTCTTAAGTGTATTTGTGTAAATTGGTGCGAAATGTAAATATACATATATATTACAAATGTATTAAATTTTATCGTTTACTATTTGAAAACTAGTAGAGTTAAATCAACACCTAGTAGGCTTCATAAGACTGAGAGCACACTTATAAACTTGCTTTCAATTAAAGTTTTAATTTGATGGTTTGATAAAATAGGTAATAGAAGAAATATTGCTACTTTTAGACAATATCCAATAGCATATCTTGTGCGGATAAGAGGGGAAACGAGAAGGATAAAAAGCTGGTAAAGCTAGTGATAATATCAGTTTCCTCATTGGAAAGCGATGTCAGTGACGGGCGAGCCCAGGATTTGAATCCCGCACATACTGATACTCGGTCTAATATCTTACAGACATCGCCACTGGCCCCAGCCAGTGGCGATGTCACTAATTTCATAGAGAAGGAGCTTTACCCATATTTTGTCCATGGTTGCTGAAGAATACACTAACCGTGGATTGCACGTATTGTAAAAGGCGGTAAAGAACTAAGATCTAAAACAACGTCAGAAAGGGAATTCGGGTGGTCAGAGCCTGAGCCACAGAAAATTGCTATAAACATTTCCCACAACAATTGTATAGAAAGTCTAAACATATCCTGACGCTAGTTAAACTGCGATTCAACAACGGAAGATGAGAATGGTGATCACAGAGTTCAATTAACTGATTGTACACTGACTGGAGTATATTGACTGACAACTAACCGCAGGCGAGAGAGGATGGAGCCACTAAATTAAAATAGTGATAAAGTTATTAAATTATCATTAGTTTTAACTATGAAATCACTCAATTTTCAGTTACGAAGCCATGGTATATATATTTCCGTCTTGTTGTCTTTCATATAGGATGATGATATTCGTAATAATGATGCCACAGTAAACACGTTAATGTTGGTTGTTGCATAAAATGTCTATTCGTCAGTATAAAAACAACCGTCCCTATTTTTCGTGATCAAAAATCGAATATGCATCAATTCAGTAAAAGAATAATAATACTAAAATCTAATAGTGAATAATAATTATAATAATTTCTCGCTTTTCCCTCAGATGGGGAAAAAGCGTTAAAATAGTCTCAGATATTTTCTTCTTCTGAGCATGATATCAGGAACCTACATCGCATATCACTCCAGATCTATTCAAGCTAAGCGCTCTAAAGAAAAACGCTTAATGAAGAGTAGAAGAATCGGAAACGATTCCTGAATCCAATGAAGGTTTGATTTTCTTGATGATACTCTACAAATATTAAGAATCTCTGAGGATGCACTGATCATAATAAATTATGATTTGAAATTTGTCAAAACTGACGTTAAACTCAGCGTTATAATGCTCAGTTAAATCTCTGTTTTTTTCTACATGGGACTATGATTCAGAGACTATGATTGGAACCGATGGCTTCTTGCTTATTAGGTAAACATGCTGCCTACTAGACTATCCAACCGGGCCAGTATATTGAAAGAACTGTACAAGAATTAAGGTCTACTGAATATGTACTCGTTGTAATGAAGCCATCTTAGCTCAGAGGTGTCCATGCCGGAGCTTATGCTGCTCATACCCAGGGTCCCGCTAGTACCCGAGGCTGTCACTCCGATCATTCGATACCCGGCCTCGAGCAGCATATCAAAGGCTTGCTCGAGAAATGAATGCTTGAGGAAGAATCGAGAGGTGAATCTATCGCCATCGCCTCGATCAGGATCTCTGCTCTCGTTCAGAGTCTCTCTGAATACTTCTCTGCAGTTAGATACCCTGCCTGCCACCAGAATCCGATAGAGTTTACGAAACTTAGGATCAGAACCCGCCACGTCTCCTCGGCCGAAAGCTAACGTGCCTCGGTAGCTGACTGTTATCGTGCTGAAAGGTTCTCTACGTTCCTGACCAATGTCGATGGTCCTTGGAGAGAGTTTACCTAATGGGAGGATAGAGTTTCTAACACATTTTGTGTTAGTTGAACTTTTGCTCAGAATAGATTTTATGTTATTGATGGAATTGATGGAATTGCTTTCTGAGTGACGAACTGACTGAAGATATTTCACAAGTTCTTTCAGTTGAAAATATTCAGCCTCCTGGATTAATCTGTCGACTTCATTAAAGGCTTCCGGTAGGATTAGTTCATTTCTCTCATTGCGCAGATAATCCAGGATGAATCTAAAGAGAAGCCCATCTCGGTCGATAAAAACTCTTCCGTCATGTAGCTGGCGTGTCTTTGAGCTCGTGGCCTTGCCTTCTTCCTTGGATGCTCTTGAAGTGAATCTACGGAATATCCGATATAGTTTAGAGTCTGGATGTCTCGTAAGAGTAGAAACAGTTGTTGTATAGTGGACGCCACCAACATTTAACTCCACAACGCTGGTCGACTTGTTAGCTGAAGTCATTTTCGTTTCTGCCGTAAAAACGATGATGACTTGAGTATATTCCTCATAATGTTCTAACAATGAAAAATCTAATAGACTTATTGTATTGCGGTAGTATTCCCCATAGAGCCTTGTGATGCATGCTGCAGTCTAGACTAAGTTTCGATACAATATGTAATTGTCAAAGTATAAAATGTTTTCTACAGTTTTCAAAAGTGTGCATTAACTATCGTGACCATGTAGCAGGCGCATATATTTTGACAACTATTCGACAAAGTTTACAAGTGAACAGGAGTTGAATTGTAACGTGTTTATATCAAGTTTGTTGATAAGCCGGAAGTCACAGCATCGAATCTCAGTCGGACCTTCTCTTACGATATTCCTTGTGCGGAAAGAAACTTAAAATCTACAGGTAGCTAATGTTATAAGTCTCGTTTTATGATTTCAAAAATATAATTACCAAGTCAATTTGATAACGATAATTCAGATTAGTAATACAGATAGATTTGTTTCTTACAAAATTCAACACAGATAAATTATACAGTTTTCAACCTATGTACAGGTAGTTACCGACAGGAGACAAAACTTATACGATCTGTTTTACCAGGAAAACCTGACACTCTGAGAACTCTGGCGATCATGACTCCGCATTATTGCTGATATTCTCAAACTATAATCAATATTCCTAACATCCTGTGACCGATACTCTTAAAGACGGTGTTTACATTCACTTATACGCTGACTATGCAAACGTTTTGAGCTGAAACTGAAAGGCACTTTCTTCTTAAAAAGGTTGCAGTTATGGTAAACTATGCGACCAATGTACCCCATAGTGATTTTATTTACCTTCTCATGCATTGCGACAAGACACATTATAAGTAGCAACATTTTCTCCCAACGATTTATAGGAGCTAATTCTCTTGATCAGTTCTGTTTAAGTTATATCGGACAGTGTTTAAGCGTAGTCTGCTGATTTTAAAACCGTTAATATGATTGTTTCAGGCATTATTATCATTAAACGATTAAAGGCTGGAACTATGAGAAATACGTTCACTATTAGTGGGCCTATTTAATCTAAATATGCCATATATTATGACAATACTGCATCGAAACTCGATCAGTCATTGTCTTATGCTTCTTTATCTAACGCACTGCCTAACGGCATGTACATTTATTCATTTATTTTATTTATTCATTTATGGCATATAAATGGTACATGGCATATAAAACTCGTTAAACCAATGCTATTTTTAGCTTATATTTTCATCTCTATGTATAATATGTTATCAAATCATAATATGTCCTTTACAGCTTTTATTTATATTTCTATAACTTTTATTAGCTTCTTAATTTGTAATTTTGCGAATCAAACTAAACTTTTTCGTTTTCTCCATGACCACAGTTCCAATGCCTCTAGTTTCCTGATATCCTTTCCTTAATGTTCACGTTTCACATCCGTACAGAGATCCGCAATCTTTTCAAAAATCTTTATAATTGTGTTTTCTCCTTTGGTAACGAGTTTTATATTAGTAGGACTAATAGATATTAGTAGTTGTGATAGTTCAGATTATCTGTTCATTTTGCATTGTCACTGGGCAAGTCAAAGGTTGAGCCTGGATTTGCACACAGTACCGGCAACTCTTATTCATAGCGACTATGACTACTAAATTAAAACTAAACAAGTAAATTGAACACGAAATTTGGACGATTAAATTTGACAATTAGGGCCTATGTAGGATCGGCTTTGAGACAACTGACAGAACCAAAAATTCCGAAGTCACATCGAAATAACACAAACAGTGCAAATCACTATTAACTATTTTTCAGTGTTATTGTAAATCGTTTACCGCAAATATAATATTTGTTTAATTTTATTAAAACATTAATTTTAAGTGCATTATTGCATATTTTTCAATAATATTCCTGGCCGTGTCGTCAAATAAACTACATAAAAATTATTTTGAAGTATAATCGAAAGAATCTAAAATGAAATTGTTTTGCTAAGTAAAAAGCTCATAAAAGTTGAAAACGTTAGACTGAATTAACACCTGAAGACGATGTCATGCTAGTCTCGAGCGACATTTTACCCATATTCAAGTAGAATGGCTTTTCTTTAAGAGAAACAATAAACTATAACGATATGTCAGGTTGAATTTAACAATCTCTCTTTCTCTCGTTTTCTCTCGGTCTATTTCACTTTATATTATCAGTTCTGGCTAAAGAGGAGTTTTCTTTGCATTTTACGTGCACATAAAGTAGATTAGCAAATGCTTAACCAACGTTTTTGTTTGCTGCGCTTAGGCCTATGAGTAATATCATAATGTCATGTATTTGCGTTCGCGACATCACCATGCCCGTAATTAGGAGGCCAAGAGGGGCCGAATCCCGAGCCCTCACCAAAGGGGCCCCCATAGTATTCAATTTTGTGACAGTTTAAAATTAAAGAAAAGTTAAACGAATAGGCCTATAGGTTAATAAATCTTTTAATGCAACTGTTTGCGTTAAACTGATGGGGGGACGTAGCCCCCCATCAGTTGATAACTTCTCCTGAGCCTTTGGCAAGCATAAAAAAATTGTTTAGTTTTTGCTTACATTTTGGGGGTGGGAAGTCTGCGATTTTCTCAGTCACTGGTTTCTGACTTCCCCCAAAGTGGTTTGAAAAATTAAATTCCCATGGGGAATTCATTATTTATCTCTATCACTCCTCACTGGTTATAGTAGTGCTGCAACCTCACGCTCATCTATACTGTTCGAAGTAGTGAGCCCTAGCATAGACGCTGTTAAGTTTACAGTTTAGCCTGTTGCTGACGGTTCTACCTCTCTGTGGGTAGTTTCAACTGACCTTGGGATCATGTAAAGTTTCTGATTATGACATACATGTACATACTTGTATACCTACAATTTTGTATAACAAACTATTGTATAACTTGTATATCAACACAGTGTGTTCATTAACTACTATGATATTGATGTATCAGTTCAGTATGCTATCAATTTGAAGAAATTATTTACAATTGTTCTTCAGCTTCTGAGGGACAAAATCCCCCAGACCCCCTACCGGGTCCCTTATTTCAGCTTGCGCTTGATTTAGGGTTTTCTGGTTCATTAGACGTCCCCCAAGCTGGTCTCTACATCAAATCCAATACTACCCGCAACTTCCTTCATGCATAAATATTTTAGAAAACGTTCCACAACCCCCCTCTCTCAACAACGATTTCTCAATCCGTCCCCGAGGTATACAATTGGTTATTTTTGTCACTTGATGACAATCAACTGTTGACTGATTACTTTTAAAGCAGCTCAATAAATAATCTAATTTTATGATCAATCTTTTAAGATCTATAATATAACTACACAGTTAACCACCTGCCCCTATTCCTTCTCTCGAAGAAATTTGGCCCCCCCCCCCACCAGTCAAATCCGGCCCTGATTAAGACTAAGGTTTGGCAGTTGAAGGGTTCAAAACAGTGTTCGCCTTGTCTTTTGAGTTACTGATGCAAAGCAGCAGACTCTAAACTCGACTACAGGTTTTAACTTTAACCTTTAACTTGACGACGCCAAGTATTTGTACACAAAACTCTGAAAAGCTCTCAAAACAGTCGTAAAATTATGCTAAGACTAGGATTCAACTGATGGCAAGTAACACTCGAGACTTAACTCTGTTCTCTCCACGAAAGTTTTCTTCACCGAGTCGTAAACCAACCAAATCGAGTTCTCTGGAGTGAAGGACGCCGGATCCTGGAGTCGATTATAAAGTCTTAGCACGCCGCCGGAAGGTGAATCTGGGCTTTTTCCAATAGTCCAGAACTGACAGGAAGTGGAATTCTGTGAAGAAGGACCAAGGTAGGACAGGTAGAGACTGCCTGACTCGTGTTTGAACACAGGATGACCGTCTCTGGTCGTGGGCTGTCTCTCGAATACGCCATCGAAATAGCTGAGCCCACTCGTAGTGTTTATAAGTTCAACTGCCTGGCAAGCAGTTGTGGCTGATGGGAAAATAAGAAACAAAATATACTATTGATAACCCTTGACAATTTTAATGAAATATGTTGTGGAATGAGCGACAATTTTCTTTTTACTGTTTATAGTCCATTTACGAGTATATAATGTTTTGCTAAATATTCACTTGACTTAATTTTTTTTAAATGTTTACTATAAACAGTTTTATTAATTATACTTTCCAATATGTTTTACTTATGTAATAGTTATTTTTCCAATTTGTTTTGATTCTGCATATATTTACTATTTTAAAGGCCAATTTAAAATTTGAAGATTTTTGTCCCGATAGACATCAGTCAATAACAATTTAATTATCCGCAAAAGGTGGCCTATCCAATCATACCATCGGCTCTAACACATAATATAACGCCGGCAATTTAAATCATTTGTACGTAGATCAGCCTAAAATTCTTTGACACACCTGATACAGAGTGATGGAGATCTGATAGGATTAGTCTGATTTAGTCAGTCCGTGAATTAATTAGGAAGAGAATATGTGAGGCACTGAACTACTGCATAGCTAAGATATTCGATCGCGTATCAGTATGTTTGGGGTTCAAATCCTGGGCTCACTCGTCACTGACATCGTTTTCTAGTGAATGAACTGCCGTTAAAATTAGCTTTACGAGATTTATATCATGAATTCTGTAAAATTAAATGTTAGATATACTCTGCGACAGTCTAACCTGGACAGGAACATTCCACTGCTGTTGAGCCATCTACAACGAATGAATGATTAACAGTCGAATATGCTCTCCATTCAGTGATATTTGGAACAGGAATGTGTTGCGAGGATAGGGCAAGTATGGCCCCTCTATTGCCCCCCAATTCCGGACCTACAATCCAGCTTTTAGCCTCACGGCTGACGTAGATGTGGAGGTTGCAGTCCGGAGACTTGTAGTAGGGGAATCCGCCGTGCTGCCGGACTGATCGATAGTACACCCCCCGGTATGTGGGTTGCAAAGAACTGGTCAGGGTTAAACAGGAACAATCTGCGAAATAACAAAATAAAGCCTATACACGTATTAAGATTAATAACCAAATAAAAATCTGTTTTAATGCGATAAATTAAGGTATGAAATTGTCTTGTAGAATGGAATTCAAACGAATGGTTTCCTACCTTTGTGGCTAATGTGGTATTAACTCGGACACATTCAAACTACTAAGCTGATATCACTATAACTGATGATCATTTAGATGATAACACTATAACTAATAACACTATAACTAATATAACTATATCAGATAACCTTTGATTTGCCAAAGGAAAGAAGAAAAAATTTTCAGTAGGCCTATTAGACTATCCCATGCTACGTTCAGGAAGAGTGATAGATAATAGTGTCTATTTTTAGTAATAAAGTATATTGATGTTTGCTGTAAACGTAAATTTCTAAGTCGTCTAAAATTGTAAGTAAAGTCTTTAGGTACGATGGACCTATCTGGATTCTTAAAATTTTAAAATCATTACATCATACAATAACAAAATAATAATGCTCTCATTTTAATGTATATTTCCATTATGAAATAATGGGAAGTCTTGACCTTAATAAAATACAATAAAATGAATTAACGCTTTAATATAAAGTCATTATATATATATATATATATATATATATATATATATATATATATTATAGTATATATATATATCTATATATATATATATATATATATATTGTATGCTATATACTGCATACAGAATAACAACATCTTAGGCTTCATTATTTAGCTTTAAGTAATGGAGCCTAAGATCAGCTGCATCAAATGTGTTTTCCAACCTGTAATATTAGGAGGAGGAGGACCCGGATTCGTCGCTGATGTTGTCTGCGGGCCAGCGGTTGAGGACTGACCTGAAAGGGTTGAATACGACGTTGTCATCGGTGCTGTTGTCTAACAGAAATTAGTCAAATACATTATTTTTTTAATTAAGCAAAGAGTATGATACTCAAGTAAAAGCAACCAATGCGTCAATCGATTGGCTATGAATTCAATGTAGAGAAACATGATCATTCAATAAATCTAACTTTTAAACAATCAATCAGTCTTACAAAAATATAATAATTAATCAACCAAGAAATCAATCAATCAACACACAAAACAATCATATTTGCTCACATCATTTGAGCAGGAGATAGTGGCTCCCTTGTTGCCCTCGACGATACAGAAAAAATGAAACATATTATAATTGATATCGATACTGAGATATTGTTAACAAATGTAATGGAATAAATCTTTCAGAATAATGAAGTTGAAATCCACTAAATACAATAAAAACTGAAAGATAATTTAAAAGTGGCCCCTATTAGAAAAGGCCCTGATTTATTTTAAATAACTGATATAGAAGTTCTATTCTCTCTCTCCATTTTTCTGCCAATTGGCAGATCCAAGGTACATATTCGCACTCATATGCTTCCTTCACGCTCCATAAAGAGCACCCAATCGATTAATGAGATAATCCCTTCACAAAAGGTTACTCAGTCGGCTCTGACGAAACGTGCATTTTACGGTTGGTCAATTCAATTCTTCAGCCTACCGGACACAACACGAGATTGAACAACAATTCTATTACATAGAATTATGCAGAAATTCTAATATTCAGAATTACTGCCATTTCATTATTTATAAAACATACAGTAGAACGGTATCAAATATCAAAAAACATTTTTGGGCAGCTAAACATTCATGTTTTTATTCAATCATACACGGCAAATTTAAGTCTTTGTTAGGTTATTTGCTATTGGCCATATATTAAGAAAGAATATCATGTTAAATGAATAACCCGTTGAATATGTTGACTGAATATCATGTTGACTGAATATCATGTTAAATGAATATCATGTTGAGTGAATATCATGTTGAGTGAATATCATGTTGACTGAATATCATGTTAAATGAATATCATGTTAAATGAATATCATGTTGAGTGAATATCATGTTGAGTGAATATCATGTTAAATGAATATCATGTTAAATGAATATCATGTTGAGTGAATATCATGTTGAGTGAATATCATGTTAAATGAATATCATGTTGAGTGAATATCATGTTGAGTGAATATCATGTTAAATGAATATCATGTTAAATGAATATCATGTTGAGTGGATATCATGTTAAATGAATATCATGTTGAGTGAATATCATGTTAAATGAATATCATGTTGAGTGAATATCATGTTGAGTGAATATCATGTTAAATGAATATCATGTTAAATGAATATCATGTTGAGTGAATATCATGTTAAATGAATATCATGTTGAGTGAATATCATGTTAAATGAATATCATGTTGAGTGAATATCATGTTGAGTGAATATCATGTTAAATGAATATCATGTTGACTGAATATCATGTTGAATGAATATCATGTTAAATGAATATCATGTTAAATGAATATCATGTTAAATGAATATCATGTTAAATGAATATTGTGTTAAATGAATATCATGTTGACTGAATATCATGTTGAATGAATATCATGTTAAATGAATATCATGTTAAATGAATATCATGTTGACTGAATATCATGTTAAATGAATATTGTGTTAAATGAATATCATGTTAAATGAATATCATGTTGAATGAATATCATATTGAGTGAATATCATGTTGAATGAATATCATATTGAGTGAATATCATGTTGAATGAACATCATGTTGAGTGAATATCATGTTTTTTTCGGATTATGCATGTCATGCGCATCTAGATTTTAATATCTTATACAGTATAGCTGGTATAGCCAAGGTTAACGTCAGTTTCCTTACTCGAAAGCGATGTCAGTAGTAATGTAGTAAAGGTTATGTCGTCTTGATATCTCTGCTTCGTAAAAATTTGATAAAATATTTTTATATAATAAAATCTTATATTTAATACCTTATAGTATAAAGGTCTGGTCATATTACTATTTATACTCCATAAAGTATGGTTAAAATATGTATGCCCTAGTTTCATAGATGATTTAAAGACCCACGCATACAGTATGTGGAAAGGAAGAGGATAGCGAAATACAGAGATGAGTGGAGGCGTTATATACCATGGACCTGCCAGTAGGTAGTTCACTAAGAGAGAGAGTCTTACAGTTCATTAAATAACTAACGGATTCAGCAGAGCCCAAGCAGAGACCGGCTGGGTAGGCGTAGGCACACTGACCGCTGGAATTGCCGTAAACGTAGGCACCAAACGGTATGTCATCCATCTGTCTTATCAAGTGCACGCCTGAAATAAAATGCTTGTAAATAAAATCTCTAATCTAATCTATTCATTTACTTCATCATAAAACTAGACTCAACGTTGTAGAAATCGGCCTTGTTAACACGGCTTAAGGAGGCTTCAAGCATATTCCTGTCTTCTGCAGTGCTAAACCCTACAAAAATTGAGACTAGCAGAGCAGCTTGTTGAGAGTGGATGCCTGTAACACTCTCTAAATGAGCGCATTTGATAGCAAAGCTAAAAAGCTGGTAAAGCTAATGTTAAGGTCAATTTTCTCACTCGAAAGCGATGTCAGTGACGGGCGAGCCCAGGATTTGAACCCCGCACATACTGATCCGCAGTCGAATAACTTACCGACATCGCCACTGGCTCCAGCCAGTCCTTTAGTGGCTAAGCAGTATAGAGCAAAATTTAGTATTATAGCACCAGGATAGAAGATTAATTATGTAAATAAAAAATAAACAATTTTTAGAGATAAATGACGCCGAGACTTTGCAAGCGGGTCACTCGTTCTATGGTTTCAAGGTCCGGAGTTTCTAAAAACCCTTACAGATGGGGGGTTAAAATAAATGGAGCGAAATAAAAGAAATTTTATTTCGCTCCATTTAATTTCAAACTACTTGTTGCGGCACAGTTTTCGATATGGACTGATAAGGCTAGTTTATATAGTTTGACTCAAGACACAAAAAGACACAAAAATGGCATTAACGTTTTCATAGTTTTTAATGAGTAATTAAAAATTAATCATTAAAAATTACCAGTGCTGTGTCTGTGATGTTAAAAAACCAACCGTAAAAGGCGACAAAGCACTAAAATTCAAACCATCGTGAGATAGAGCATTCGGTCGGTGAGCGCCTAGGATCCAGAAATTGCTGCAACCTTTTTGTAATCCCGACCATAGTTAAACTAGGCTTCAACGAAAGATGATGATAATGATTATGATAATGATGATGACGATTATGATAATGGTGATGACGATAACGATGACGATGACGGCGACGACAACGGCGACGAAAACGATGACGACGATGATGACGACGATGATGATGACGACGATGACGACGTTGAGGACGATGACGACGATGACGACAACGATGATGATGATGATGATGACGACGTTGAGGACGATGACGACGATGACGACAACGATGATGATGATGATGATGATTATTATTATTATGATTATGACGAGTATGAGTAGTATGAGTGATTAGTAAGTATTCTGCTGTCAGAAAGGCCCTAATTGTCAGCCGAACACGACCTTGTGCCCCGGCTATGGAGTGGTATACTCTATATAAATTATATAAAATAGAAAACAATAGCTAAGTAAATAGATTAGTACATATATAAAACATTATGCCAACAACAACAACACATTGCTCATCGTAAATATATACGATCCATATTAGCCTCAGACGACGCGCATTAACAGCACATGATAGGCATGAGAGACCTCCATGTCTATATAACATAGACATAAGGGTCATGGTCTATTGCACATAGGATTCACATTATCCACACATATGAAGCAATTTCTCTTGGCGTGCCCGGCACACTGAAGAAAGACCAACCGTTTCCTGTACATGTCATTAGAGGCGATAAAGCATAAAATGAGGAAGGCCATGAAAACCATCCCAGAAACCATATTTTCCCAAGCTATAGGCTATATAAGATACGGTTAATGAATAGCCTTGTGAAGTGATTAACTTTTTGATCTATGGAGTGTTCTGGGACGTTAAAACAGACTCGGAGTATGAATTTTGCACCATAGACCTGCCGAAAGGTAGAATACTAAAGAGAGAGTGAGAGAGAGACAACACTACATAATCAGAAAATAGTACCACAACTACCACAGACCTGACGAAATACTGATAGCCTTTCCAACTTGTTCCACCTCACCCGGGAACAGCGTCCAGCCCTCCTGATCCACCAAGTCTCCGTTAATGGTCAACCCTGGAAGAGCCGATCTATCGATGACCACAAAAACGAAATGTGAAAAGTTAGAAAACACGGTGTGACCCGTTGAGAATGTATACCAGGATTTATAGAGCTCGGCTGGCGGAAGTATCATCATGGCTGGGTGAGAGTCCTCGTTACTTCCAGCAAAAAATCCCACGAGCAAGGGACGCGATGATTTAATCCGGACAAAAACATTGGATTGATAGATGGACTTTCTGAAGTCCCCAGGCTGCGACAGAGTGAAGGATACTGGGGCGGCACCGGATGAGTCGTCGACCGTAACGGTTGTAGCCGGATAAGCGCTGACGACCTTGAGCAGGAACCCGGCGAGTGACTGTGGGATAGGGACTGTGTAGAAGGTGTAACCCCAGTAGTCAATGGATGGAATCTGATCGACTAGATGACTGGGGTTAGAGAAGTCTGTAACATCTGATGTGATCTGTAAATAACATAAACTGTTTCGCTGTAGAATTCGTTCTAGTGTGTTCAAAAAGCTGGTAAAAGCTAATGTTAACGTCAGTTTCCTCACTCGAAAGCGATGTCAGTGACGTGCGAGCCCAGGATTTGAATCCGTACATACTGATCCGCGGTCGAATATCTTCCCGACATCGCCATTGGCTCCAGCCAATTTAACGTGAAGGTTCAGAAGAACAAGGCTTCACTTCAAAACGATTAGACACATTCGAGTTACCGTCACAAATAACTAAGTTAACAGCTACTTAAAAGGTAATATATAATACATTTAAGATATTCATGTATGCTACACTTATAATATTGTTAATAATACTTTAGAAATATTCAGGGAACTGCAAAATAACTTCGTCAAATATATTTTTGCATTGGGAGATAAAAGAGAGTCGAGATAATATATTTAGATATATTAATTTCTATTATTAATTTCACAAGCTATTTGGTAGAAGAGTGTGCAAAACAGATTATTTATGTATTTTTTTATTTAGTACGAATCACAAAATGATAAAAATGTATTTTAACTTCAGCATTTAATTATACAGGTACATTCAAAAAAAGGACACAAATTAACAATCAAATTATTCTAACCTGACTATAGTCATTGCCACTGAACACGGCTACGGGATAATTGGAGACGATTCTACAGCCCGTCAGGTCCGTGTTGTCTTGTATCTGAACGGTCTCGTATTCGTTCATGAGCACACTAATCGTATCTCCGTTAGTATAAACTTTCCCGTCCCACCGCAAGTTGAACCCAGGTCTGGTGGCAGCCCGCAGGGTGATGTTAACCAATGTGCTGTTGTGAGTCGCTATCAACCCAACCTGTGATTTGTGGTTGGGAGGGAAGTAGGCCATAGGGTAGTATTCGGTGCCTAAAGAGCTGACGGGAAAGGCTAGGAAGCCGTCGCAAGAGCCGTTGACGCTATTCATACCGTAGACACCTATTCGTTCTGTCGATAGCACCTTCACATGTAGAATCACCGAAACTTTAACAGCTATATTGTGTTTATTAAGGACTATTTATTTTCAGTATTTAATTAGTAATTATTTTAAACATAGTTTGCAAGTGGCGGGAATGAGAATGTTACGAATAATGTGTGGTAAAACTAGGAAAGACTGATTGGAAAATGAAAATGTGAGGTTGAGTTTGAATGTTGAGGGGATCGGGGATAGGTTGGCTCAGTTGAGATTGAGATGGTATGGGCATATTGTACCAAAGGCAGATGAGGATGTAGTAAAGAGGGTTTGGAGGGATGAGCTGGATGTTAGGCTAGAGAGAGGTAGACCACAATTGACGTGGAATGCGGTGATTAAGAAGGATATGAAAAATATGGGATTGACTGATGATATGGTGTGGGACAGAGAGGATTGCAGAAGGTCTATTCATATCCTGAACCTAGTAAACTTTGATTTAAGGGAAGCTGATGATGATGATGTTGATTTAATTTGAATTATTAACTTCAATTTGCTAAATAGAAATTTAACAAATATACATTTCGCATAAAGCAAACAAATAATGCTAATAATAGGCATAACGTCAGTGTTAACTTTCCAGATGATTTCTGTAGAGAGAACTAATAATTTAAATCCTCCCTTTTCCGCTGGGCAGTCCAAAACCAAACCGAATGCGTCAATAGTTAAATCATGTATGAAGTTTTTAATTGAGCTGTACGACTTTGAATGAAATGAACTCAATTAAATATAACAATTAAGAAATACTATGCACAACGCGAAACACTATCAAAACGACATTTGAAATTAGAGACTGAGTTCAAATATCTGTGTTACTGAAATAAAAGATGAGAAAACTTTAAAGATTCTAAGAGATCTGTAGTACCCACCTGGACCGCCTTGGTAGCCCGCTCAATTCCAATCATTTCCAGGTAGGAAGGAACGTTGACGATGTGCATTTCTCCTGATGTCAAGAGAAATTCTTCAGAGAGATTTCGTGACGTGGAGACTTTTCCATCAGACGAAGTGGCGAGAGGCGTGGACACTTCGACGGTGATGTTTGGAAGGCCGCTGAACGTGGTGGGGTAGACCTCGAGGTTGTAGCTGCCTGAGGGCGTGTTCTCCATGAAAGCAACGAGAAAGTTCAGGCCAAGATTATCCGATCTACATCCGACTGTAGTAAAACAACAATCAGTCAGTCAATCGATCACTTATTCAGTAACTCAATTATTTAATCAATCAGTCCATCAATCAATACATCAGTTAACCAATCAATCAATAAATCAATTAATCAATCAATCAGCTTTTCAATCAATAAATCCATCAATCTGTCAATCAGTCAACCAATCAATCAATCAATCAATCAATTAATACATCAGTAATTTAAAAAATAAGTATAAAAATTTAATTGCTATACATAAAAGAGGCGATAGCTAGCTTTAGTTAAAAATGTGGCAAATGAAAATTTCATTATTATCATCTACTTAATCCACTGTAATTATTAATTGCTTTAAATACATTAAGCTATAAAAATTTAGCTATGTTTACACTCGCTAGATTGAAAATGTACAATGCTTCTCAAAGTAATAGATTAGTTTCTTATTTCAAATTTCATCCATAATGAATGTATTTTGAAATAGTCATCATCAAAAAATTCATCAAGCCAAAATAATCTATAATTACTTTTAACGTATTAGTGAATTTTTAATTTGATTTCAATTGTTAGAAAGATGAGTTAATCAATAGGCCATGTAAGCGAACTACATGATGTGCAGAAAAAGTAGCAACTGATAAGGAAATTCTAAAAACGCAATGAGTAACAGAAAAGCAAACATTGTACATTGAACGTACAATTTGTAAAGATTTTGACGTTACTACCTGATGGTTCAGTTGGTAATGTCTTCAGAGTTGTCATCCATGAAATGGATGAACTGGGATTCGACCGCGAGGTTCCTGGACTTGTAAATGATGTTGTTTCTTTAGATGCCAACGTTGGAAAAGAAGTCAAAATGTCCGCAGTTTTACTGTTGATGGTAGAAAATTCGGTGCTTGCTCTGCTGCTTATGTCAGGAAAGGAAGTAAAGTAGGTCACAGGTTTTGTTGAAGACGCCTCCTGATTTAATATGGAAGCCGTTCTCGATAAACTGGTTCCTGATCCTGTTAATTGCGAGGTAGATCGACTTAGGTCGGTGAATTTTGTCAACTCAGTAGTAACCGAGCGAATTTTTGTTGATTCAGGGGTAACGGATAAACCGGGAGTGGAACCAGCGGATGGAAATGTAAAGGCTGGAGAGAAACGAGTTGGAACGTCTGTAAAGATGAAGGAACTAGCTGCAAGTGAGGGCACTGGAGAATTACTCACTCCAATCACAGCGTCTGCGGCCTGTTTTCGAAACAAAACGATGATATTTAAAATAGTCAGATGTAACACGAAACTCAATGTAGTAAGTAATATAAGAAAAATTTTGGGTAATACCCATTGGAAATGGAAATGAAGAGTTAATTAATAGGAATATATTGATCAATTAAAATACTAGCCTATTTTACTGGAAGCAACGAATTTTATTTACCTTTCTATTGTCACCATAGAGCAAAGCAACTGGGAATATGTACAATTATAATAGTAATAATAATAAAGGTTTAACGTCCGTTTCCTCATCCAGTTATGATGTCAGGGACGTCCCCACAGCACACATCACTACAAATCAATTCACCCAGACCAATCTGCAAAAGAAACTTGCTGAGGAGAAATAAGGTCCTAAACGAAAACCAGTCCGGTGATCAGAAATGGTCAGGGTGGATGTCTATGGTGGGAAAAGTTAAGTCTTAAGCTTGCTAGAGAAAGTTGAGAGAAAAACAAGAGCGAAGATTAACAGGTAAAGAGTTCGAGTTTGTGGGTGCTGCGTAAGAAAATGAACGTCTGCCCAATGATGTGAGAATATTTGGAACAGACAGAAGACAATACACATTATATTGTATTATTTTGTAACAAATTATTTGTAGGATAGCATAAAATTTTTCACAGTAAGTTATTGTCTTTTTAGACAACAAGTAGACTAAATTCTATACCAAAGCAATTCTCTCATTGATATTCTGCAAAATCGCGTATTTAAGGTACATTATAGCTAACCTGAGTTTTACGTAAATTAATATAACTAATAAAGAATGTTAGATGGTTTAAAGATGCACTCATATGTGGACATGAAGAGGAAACCGAAAGACAGAGAAGAGTGGAAGCGTTATATACCATGGACCTGCCAGCAGACAGTGTACTAAGAGAGAGAATATAAGCAATGTTCATTCGATTAACAAGCTAAATCCTTCACGTAGGGTTTTATTAAATCAGTCAAGAGCAATTCGAGAAATTAAGCCTCAGAAGACATTGTCGTCTCAATCCATGCTTAGTCTCCTAGTAGGATAAGAGTTTTATAAGTTTGAAATATTCTGCAGTGTTTCGAACACAATTGAATATCGAAGGATTTTATTATAAAAAATTAAAATTAATTTCAAATTAGCGCAAGAGCAGAGAAGATTAATAAACGTTAAATCTATTACTTAAATTAGCACAAGTTTCATAATGAACCGACTGGTGGCCAAGATACAAGTCGAACTGTAGCTTTCTTGATAAGCAAGATGTCACGGGTTCAAATTCCCCTCCGGACCATCTCCAATACTACAATTTTGACCGAAATCAGATGTAAACCTTTTAAAAATAAACTATCATTTGAAGTGCTTCAAATACTCACTTACATGTAAACAAGGATAACGGGAAAGGACCCATTTACACGAAGAAATACGGGAAAGAACCCATTTAAAATAAGGAATGCCTGAAAATACCCATTTAAAATAAGAAATACGGGGCTCACTCTTACCTGTGGATTGCGAGACGTCAAAGCTTTGATGCCAGCAGGGAAAGCGTAGGCGCAGTTCCCTCTCTCAAAGCTGTACCTGAACGCTCCAAATCCCGCACCTCTTTTATGCTCAATCTGACTGAACCCTTCTTCTTTTAGCTTAATACTTCTAGTAACCAGGGACGTCCCTGATATCACCTGCCAACCAGCTCCATCAACCACCGCTCCGTCCAGTATCAGATCTGTCTGCAAGTTGTTGTTGTCAATCCCAAGAGCTTTCGAATCAATGATGATCATGAGATAGTGCGTGTAGCCTGGTGGGTTGGTGAAGCTGTACACACTGGAGTATTGCTCCAGTGGAGGTATAACAATGGAAGCAGGGGCTCCGGAGTCGGTATCACTCAATGCGCCCCTGACAAACTGCATCACCTGGATAGGCGCATCGGCCACGATGTACATCGGCTTGTTGCTCGTCGGGGTTAGGATCAGTGGATCGCCTGGTCTGGCCATGTAAGAGGCTCTATCGATCGTGATTCCAGCTGTTCTACTTCCGGACGTTATCACGACAGAATATCCTGCTCCGTCGTTCTCCGGAATTGACGGAACTGCGTAGCGGATTCCCCAGAGTGATAATGGAAGGATTTCTGAAATGGTTTGATCGGATATCTTTGATGGGCCGATGGTAATGTTTGAACTGCCGGAGTAAACTGATATGAATCCTTGATTAGAGGTGATGAGGGTACCAGACAGAGATGAGGTTGATGTTAGTGAGACAGTATGAGCGGCATCAACTGAAATGGATATAACGTCGCCGCAGAGAAAATAAGAAGCTTTGTAAAGTATCCGACATTTCCCAGAAGGAAATTTTATCTGAAATATAATTTAGAAATAAAACTATAAGCGTAGCAAAGATTTAGTCACGAGGAGGTATTTGGATTGTGTGGGGCACTTTGGTGAGGAAAACACTCAAAACAATTTGTGCAGCTTTATTTAGAGTTTAATAAAACATTTACATGGCATCTGAGGGGAAGGTACATGACCTATTGACCTGTCCCCTCGCTACGCCTCAGGCTATAAGGAGAGTTTGTTCAAAATATAATCACATAGTAGAGTCGTGCATTGGAATCAAATAAATATACAAAATAAAATATCAATGAAGATTTAACGTCCGTTTATCACCCGAGGGCTCTGTCAGGAACGTCTGAAGCCCTATTACAGTAAAATGTAGATATCGCAATAAGTAATAAAACCTAAGAAATGCAATTTAAAAATCTAAGAAATGTTATTTATTTTTCAGAATTTGTTAACGTGAGGATGATGATGTCAACGTGATTAGTTATTTTCTGTCACATTTCGGTATATACAATTATTATTAGTCACGTTGCGCACCACAAGAAGACTCGAGGACTCTGTTAATAGAATAAAATGTAGAAGTATACAGTGCAATAATAAAATTCCATTCTAACTTCCTAGTCTACTTAACCTGAGCATAAGTGAAATGAGAGATTTTACTTTAATATCTCACTGTGATCGGATATTTTACATATGTACGTAGAACTTCTTCAAAGGTTTACTTCATAAATAAAGTATGCTTAGTGTCAAAATTGGAGGTACATCGCTCTATAAGCCACTATTTATAGGCTATATCGATTCGATATAGCCTATAAATAGATTGATTTTATGGTACTGACTGATTCTATGGTACTGATTGATTCTATGGTACTGACTGATTCTATGGTACTGATTGATTCTAGGGTACTGACTGATTCTAGGTTACTTATTTATTCTGCCGCACTGACTTATTCTGCCGCAGTGGCTTATTCTGTCGCAATGAGTGATTCTACCCTACTGACTAATTCTACCATACTTACTGATTCTACAGTACTTACTGATTCTATAATACTATCTGATTTTATAGTACTTTAAGATTCTACCGTACTGATTCTATAGTATACACGAGATGTTATGCAATTATTTACACAAGAATCTAGATATAGAGTCCAGACTGACTCATCGTTCCTCTGCTAATTGATGACATTACTACTCATTGATCATACCTTTACTGATTGATCATAACTCTATTGATTAATCGTACCTCTATTAATTAATCATAGCTCTATTGATTAATCATGTCTCTATTAATTGATCCTACCTTTACTTATTGGTTATACCTCTATTGATTAATCATATCTCTATTGATTGATCATATCTCTATTGATTGATCATACCGCTATTGATTGATCACATCTCTACTGATTGATCATACTTCTATTCTATTGATTGATAATACCTCTATTCATACTTTAATCATACCTCTACACGGGCGTCTACAGACAAAGCTTTGATGCTGATGACGTGTTGGGATGACGATGACTCACTACTCCACGTGATGACCTCATACTGTGACCCCGCTGAAGAGATCGGAAGCGACAGATAAGCGGCGCAGGAACCCAAGTGTATCGAACTGACGTCAACTGCTCCTGACGACTCGATACAGGTCACAACTCTCTCCTAGAATCATAATAACTAACATATTATCATCATCGTCATCATAATCATCATCATCATCATCATCATCGACATCATCATCATCTTCTTCTCTTGAATCCTAGTTTTAAATAGAGTAGAGATTAGACAATTTTACAACAATTTTTGTTTACAAACATATTATTTCTTGCCATAATAAAATGCACTATCTTTCTCTCTATCTCTTAGTGCACCGCCTATTGACTGGTCCATGGTATATAACGCCTCTACTCTTCTCTGTCTTTCGTTTTCCTCTTCATGTCCATATACGAGTGAATCTTTAAATCATCTAGCATTCCTAATCTCGGTCAGCCTCTTTTTCTCTTTGATTCCATTCTACCTTCTATGACTTCCTTTAGTTTAAACTATCTCCCCTTAGAATGCATCCTGTCAAATTCGTCCTATTTCGTATAGCAATTATCAACTGACTATCTGAAAAATGCATTATATCACGACATAGTAATAAATGCAGCATATATCATGCATAATAACATGCTATATCATCCGCTGTTATTATCGTGACATTATGTCAAGATTATGATACATTATGATACATGTATATCTTAAATACAATTTATATTTAAATTATCGTATTCCACCATAAAGATGAAATTAGCGAAATGTTTCAAGCTGCATGATCAACGCAAATTCATCATAGCAATTAAATGTTCAGCAATTTATTAATATTAAGCATTTTAATAAGGTTTTAGCTACGTCCTTTATCTCTGCTAAAGGATCAGGTCTAGAAGATTAATGTTTAGACATGTTAATAAGTTTAATATGTAATGCAATATTATACATGATAAAATAGACTTATCCAATATTTTTTAGCAGGAATGTCTAATTTTCAAATAAAGCGTGCATCAAACATATCAAACTAGACATGTATGGACCTCATGTGCATAAAGACATGTAGGGGCTCGGAATAGTAATGGAAAAGCCAACTAAAGCTAAATATTCTGATTTGGTCAATGTATAAGTTAAAGATATGCGGTCGTATGATATTTGTAATGCAATCATTTCTAGTCTTTGGAAAGCGTTAATGACAGCGCTTAATAAGAGTCACTGCTAACTACAGGAATATATACCATGAACCTTCCAGTCACTACCTGACCTGTATCACCAGTTTAAAATAATTATTTGGCACAATACAATTCAGTCTGACGAGCCTATAATTACAATATCATGTATCCTCACCATTCCATCCACTGCACGCTCTGGTCTAGGCAGCACAACTGATGTGTATCCCAAAGAAGGCACGAGGACTTCCGGCAGCGCATCACCCAATCGAACCCGCGCCTCCCGGACTCCTCTGTTGCTCAGCGTCACTAGTAGGGACTGTCCCGGAGCTGTAGCTGGACTTATAAACACGGGATAACACTGGGATTCACTGCCTGCGGTTCCAGATTGAACATGACTTTGTGTTGATTCTGCTGTAATAAGAACAGGATAACGTTTGAAATATTAAGATATATGATGAACTAGTCACTTTAGTGTACTGCCATATAAATGGCAGATTCAGTAGCCTACGGATTTATTCGCTGTAAAACTTTCAAATTAGTAGTCTGTAAACCAGCATGTAGATCAAGCATCACAAAGACGAGGTTTTCCACAACTATAATGTTGTCTTCAGGTGAAAGTACTAATTCTGTAGTAAATGAAGTTATTTCCTTAGAACTTGCCTTAGTAAACTTTAGCTGTACAATTGTTGCAACAATTTCAGAGCTATAGATGTTAAGGTTTAAACACAAATATTCAGCTTTTCTCTTTGTGAAAAGCTGGTAAAGCTAAGGTTAACGTCAGTTTCCTCACTCGAAAGCGATGTCAGTGACGGGCGAGCCCAGGATTTGAACCCCGCACATACTGATCCGCGGTCGAGTATCTTATCGACTTTGCTACTGGCTCCAGCCAGTCGTACGTTACATAAAAATATTCGCTTGAGGCGCCATCGAATGATCGTTCTGAGGGGGTTTAATCAGCGATTCACAAATTGGTAACTATAACAAGGATTAAACGTCCATTACGTCTAATCTAAATCCTAAAAAGCTAAGTTTAACGTCTATTCCTTACATGAATATATTTTGAGATAAGATAGAATTCAAGCATGACAAAGAGTGAACGGATGCTACAGTAGATACAGTAGATGTGCACTTTTATATAGCATTTATGAATAAGATAGCGGAGCATAACAGAATATCGACATAATTGGAAGAGCTGTAAGAAAAGAACATGTAGTGCTTCTTATATTAAGAGAGAGAGAGAGAGAGAGAGAGAGAGAGAGAGACACTAAAGAACGAAAGAGAGAGAGAGAGAGAGAGAGAGCGCGAAACAGACAGACTGGAGAGAGAGCGAAATTTAGCTTGAAATTGAGTGAAACTGAGCTTTACATTAATAATAGAGGCGAAAACCTTAAAATCTAAAGAAACTTAGGCGCAATCAACTTCAGACGGTTATGTACGACACTGCTATGAAATATATGTTGAACTTTGGAAGCAGACTTTGATTATGAATTTGTATCTTGGACCGGCCAATATGCAAAATACTAACGATAGAGGCTAATTCTATACTACAGCTTTTGAAAATATTGCTTTTGAGGTGATTTTCCAATGCTTATGTCATTTATAGCTTAGTCAGCACAAATAAGCATCATTTATTATTTATTTTTATTTATCATTTATTACTTATATTATTCGTTATTATCCCTCATTCTCAGTTTTTAAGCAATGCCTTCATTACTTCAGTTTTCTTGGTCCTTTCGTTCCTTATTTAATATAACTATATTCCTTTATTTACACGGTAGATGATAAATTCTGTAGTGTTCGGTCACAACGCAGATGATAACATGGCAAAACCAATTCTGATAAATTTTCCGAAGCCGAAGTCGGTGCACTGTAGAACTATAGGATTGGTATTGTGCACTGAATATATGGATTGCATTGCGATTGACTGAATGCTGCACGGAAAGTTTAGTTACCGTGCTAAACTCTGAGTTAAAGTTGCACTGATGGTAACAGGGGAAGTAGAGGCAATTCAAAGCACCCTAGGGCTACTACAACCAGATCAGGCACAAAGGAACTTCGCCCACGTATGGGTCACACTCGTAACATGTGTCAGGGTAATTATATGAGACCAACTGACTAATAGTGGAAGATTGCCATATATCACAATGGTAACTGTTATTTGAGAGTGTGATATATTAATTAATTGTTTGATTTCTTGATTGATTGATACATTGATTGAGTGTCTAATTTGTTTTTTGATATATTTGTCTCCTCTCTTTCTCTCTCTTTCAATCTCTCTTTCTCTCTCTGTCTCTGTCTCTGTCTCTCTCTCTCTCTCTCTCTCTCTCTCTCTCTCTCTTACTCCTCCCTCTCTCTATCACATAATTCGTTATTATCCCTCATTCTCAGTTTTTAAGCAACGCCTTCATTTTTCAGTTTTCTTGGTCCTTTCGTTCCTTATTTAATAATTAATTATTCCTTTATTTTTTATTTATTTGCAGTTGGCTTGTACTATTCTTACTTAAATTGTGTTTTTAAATTCGTTTTGTTCGATCGTGCCTTCACTGACTCATTCACTCACTTTCATAATGAGTCAATCGATCAATTAATTACTCAATCAATCAAGCAGTATTCAGTTATGCCGACTGACAGTCATTTATTCAATTTGTTAATCAGTAATCTAGTCAATAGATCAGCATTACGTCATTCCTTATTCATTATTTACGTTACTATTTGGGAATTCTAAATCTGACGCTGCGATTAAATTTATGCTCGCCTGATGAAGCGTTGTAGGCAGCATTACTTCAGACAGACAGACAGAACGGTTTCGTTACATTTATAAAACCGTAAAATCTATGAATCAAGCTGTTTCAGCTTATAGAGAGCCCTCTTACATCAAAACTAATTTTAGCATGGAAAGCGTTGAGGAAGTAGATTCCGTTTTTTCCCCGAGCTTAAATATTTTAATAGCTACAGTAGTAACAGGTAAATTGCTAACTTAAGGTTTTCGTTCACTTTCACGTCTATCACAATCCCATTTTTCTACGAGTCTTGTTTGTGCATATTTTAACTTAATTTTCGGTTTTTGCTACAATAATCTTCTTATCGCACTTTCAAAATTGCAATATTGATCAAATCGAACGACCTAACCCAACGCCGAAGTGAAATAACAAACTGAAACTCGAACCAAACTGTCCCGAACTGAACCCGAACTGAACCCGAACTGAACCCGAACTGAACCCGATCTGAAACAGATCTTTTTTTCAAACAAAATTCGAATCGAAGCGAACTATAAGATTGGCAGTTACTAGTCGAACTCGAACCTAACCAAATTTTAACTGACAAGTAGTCGAACCGAACTCGAACTCTCTATTTATAATTAATTAATTATTAATTACACTTGCGTTTACATCATAGTAGCAAAGTTTCCCGGATCAAACATTGTTGGTGTTCTTGCTGGAATTTGTCGTTTCGACAAAATCAACACGTCAGCCTCTCAAAGTGACTTGATTTACCTGTGTAGCGTACTCAGCCACATGGAGCTTATACTAGATAACTAGTACTAAAAATACACCTGACATGCTCACCGGCATATTCTTACGTTAAAACTAGGAAGATATATTTAGTTCTACTATAGCATGATCAACAAGAGACGTAATAATTCACATGTTTAAAGTATCATTTAAAGTTATTTATATGTAATTATTATATGAGATATATATTTATTATTATAGTTCAAACTCAAAAAACACCAAATGCACTGACACCAAACCAAAAACAGAGAAACGTAAGAAAAATAGGATCAAAATAAAAACAAAAGCATCAGATAGTTCGTATAAACATGAACAACAGCCTTCAGGGAAGATGATATACATCTTATCTAGCTGACCACTGTCAAAAGACTATTAATTTACAGATACGGAAGAACAAATAAAAACAACCGTCAGAAAGAAACATAACTGTACCCTATATAGATTAATAAATATCTTGCGTAGTACATTTTATACCTGTTGACTCGCTCGTTCGAGAGTGTTCTTTCGAAAGTTCAACATTTGTAACATTTGCTGCTCCGCGGCGAGAGGAAATTTGTAGTAGCAGCGCAATTATCACTTTAACCAACAGCATTGTCTGTCCTAGACATGCAAAGACAATAAAAATAGAGATAATCAGTTTAGTATGAGTTCCTTATCATTTCTCACTTGTACTATTACTTGTAAAAGCAGCATTGTCTATTCTAGACATGCAAATACACTAAAAATAGAGATAATAAGTACAGAATCAGTTCCTTACAAAAGAATGCTGTTAGAGACGAACTGGCGGGTATTCTAATTCCTCTTGTTCAACAGACAAGCGTAAATCAATCTACTTCTTACACCAGGATACATCAGGGATGTCAATGTACGCTATGTTCACAATTGTCCTAACTAGAAATTGAAAAGCCATATATTCAACGCGTAATATATTAAAATGTACGCTCAATAAAACTCAAAATAATACACATAAATGTTATGTAATATTTGAAGAGTAGGCATTATTTCAAACAAGGCTGGCTGCATGGGGCCAGTGGCGATATCGGTAAGATATTCGAAGGAGATCAGAATGTGCGGTGCTCAAAACCTGGGCTCGCACTGACATCGCTTTCGAGTGAGGAGTGTGACGTTGACATTAGCATTACTAGCCTTTTTACAACTGAAACGTTTCATCCACAATAGAGCATCGATGTTAAAATGTAGCTCATAATCTTATCCTTTACCTCAGCAGTTCATTATACAAAGATCGGTAGAGCGTGAGCTTCGGAATCTGGAGCCCTAAGGGGTCAACCCCATGTCAGGCAAGCAAATAGTAAGCACCAGAATTTTAAAGATTATCCTTAGATCTGCGCTAGCTGCAATGTTAGAGTGATTTATACGGACAATATTACAGTTGTCCATGTAATTATATTGGAACAGTATAAAAAGGGGAAAAATAAGAAAATAAACTCTTTAAACTTTCTTTAAAAATGAGTTTAGTCACGTGTGAATATATAAGAAATACAAACTGTCATTATAAGGTAGGTTTTAACAATACAACAAAACAGAGACTTAATTGAGATTTACCAGTTTATGCAATGTACATCTAAATCAACACGACTGGTACTAAACTGGACTTAAAATCAATTCTAATTCAAAATTGCAACAGAAATACAAAATACCTGTTTTTACTTTTGCCACTTCTTAAAACAGTAACTTTATTTTTTTATCTTGAATAAGCCAATGCGCTACTTAAAATTAGATTCACTTAATAATCCAAATAGAGCTCGGACTTAAATTTAATGTTATGTTTGATAGCCACCCAACTTTGTGTACGTAGAATTTTGATTACTTTAATACCTAGGCTATTCTGACAATACTTTGACACTTTGACTAATCTGACTGTGGATTAATTTCATATAAGAAAACTTATCTATCTGACTAATCGGTGGTTATTCCAATTTGGTTGCAAGTAATTTGAATTAGGATAAACAATATTTCCGCCAAAAGGTTACACCCTGCGCCTGCAATAAATCCATCAATTAATCAATCGATCAATCAATAAATCAATCTGTCAATCAATAATTTCAGGGACATCTGGAGAGAACTTTAATATAAATAAAATTAAAATTAAAATTTAAGTAGTTATCGTCCCTATTAAGTTACAATAACGTAAATTTATTTAAAGTTTTAGTCAAGTATAACTCCAGCTTCCTGTCTCAGAAGCACGGAAATGATAAGGCAGCATTGGATCTACTGATAATCAGAAGATATATATATAATGTATATATATATCTTCTATATATGTATAATATATATATATATAATGTATATATTTATACATACACACACACACACACACACACACACACACACACACATATATATATATATATATATATATATATATATGTATGTATATATATATATTATATTCATTATATATATTATACATTATATACCGACTTCGCCACTGGCTGGAGTCAGTGGCGAAGTCGGTAAGATACTCGACCGCGGATCAGTTGATGCGGGTTCAAATCCTGGGCTCGCCCGTCACTGACATCGCTTTCGAGTGAGGAAACTGACGTTAACCTTATCTTATTTTAGCTTTACTTTATAAAGTATTACATTTACATGTATATATAATATTTCATACTTACATACAGTATATCTACATGTACATTTACAGTAAATTGGATTGAGAGATAAAATTGTTGTTTATCTTGATTTAACTTTTAGCTTGTTAATAAATGTCCAATACTGCTAATATCGACATCACGGCCCAGCTATGCTAACTGAACGGGGTTGACGTTAACGCACAGTCTACGCTGGGATTTCCACTGAACCAGGCACGACTTAGCAGCTAATACACAACCACTTGTTCCGCTCTGCTCTATGGGATAGACAGTATTAACGAGCCCCACACACCTACAAACTGTTGTGGGTAAGTCACGATTCCTATCAACATACCCACGCACACTGTCGAAAGGACCTATATATATATATTGTAGCTACACTCACACACATACACACTTCGGTAATTAATATTTATATATATAACAAACGTTGTTGTGCATGCATAAAAATTCTTAAGCTAATAAGGCGTTCAAATTAGGAATGGTATTGAACGGAGTCAACTGTGTGGTATTCGGTTGATTCATATTAATATTCATATATATATATATATATATATATATATATATATATATATATATATATATATAATTATATATATATATATATATATTCATAATAATAATTCTAATATTTATATTAATATAAGATTCATATTATTCACATTTTTAGGATGGCCATAGTTTTAAAACTGATACTGTAAATTTTAATTTAATCTAACATAAGTGAGGAAACTATGGTTGAGTTAACCTTAAATCACTTATCTTTAGGCATCGCTTTCCGTGTCAACTGTCATAACTTTACAGACCACATTATGCGCCGTCAAGATGAGTTGAAAGACTGAGTGAAATTTTGCGATAGTAAATATTTGTGAAAATGGTTTGACTATTGGCCTATTTGGATAAACATAGAACCAGTTTGAAAGGTATATACATTACAGCAATTTGACTTTCTAACAATTCACTTAATTTCTATTTCTCTTAGTACAATGGCTAAAGCAAGGTTTGAATTCTGAATTTTGCTTTTAATATTGAATTTAGTTCTTAGTAAGTCAAAAGTACTTAAATTGTTAAATCACCGAACTTGATCTGAGGAGAAGAAGTTGGTTTTAAATTGTAACCATTTTAATGAGTCCATAATATCACTAGCTGCTACATTTGAAGCACCAAGGGAGTAGTAGACATTAGATAGTTTAATGTCGCCAATCAATATTTAAAAACGATGCAATAATCGTGTCTTCCTGGATCAGGACATTTACAGTCATAATAGCTATATATAATAGCTATATTTAATAGTTATATATATAATAGCTATATATAATAGCTGTTAAATGTCCTCATAAATGATTTAACAAAGACACAATAAGTAGCTGTTAATTGAATGTCGACTGTACCAGGTTTTAAAGATTTAAGAAAGTCAATGGATGTTAAATCAACGTCATGAACCAGATAGCAACATCCAGGTATAACTAAAAACAATTTCAGATTAATTTAATTAAATAACAGTTTGCCATAGTAAAATTAATATATGAAAATGGATTGGCCTATGTGACTTCAGTTTTCTTCGAAATGAGTTTAAAAGTGTAAAATTAAATTGGCGTATCAGCATGTGAATTAATTTACATGGTATAAAATTGCAAACTTCTTGTGACTAATTGCACTATTTATACTGTTTGCAATGCTTACAAATGCAGCAAAAATGTACTGGCACATTTACTTAATTAAGCGTGTTTCATAGGTTCAAAATTTTAATCTCAGTCTGACAAACATAATCAGTGTTATTAAACATAATATTTTAAAAATGTATTAAAATTCAGTTAAAGTGATTGCTTATCAGGAATATCGAGTGCTATCAAACATACAGTCTAGCAAAGAAATGATGGCATATGCATACATGCATGTTAAGATTAATGGCAACGTACTTTGGGCCAGAACTATTGCAACGTATACATGACACCACCTAAATCTTGTCACGTTTACTACTTTTTGTTGTTGAAGAATATTAAGATCTGCTAGTACCGATACTGTATGCTGGAAGAATAGTATAACTGAAATCTCTCAATCATCTGGTTTTCCAACGAGTTGTGCTTTAAATTATTATCCCTTGTTGATAAGTTCAAACATGACACCAGAAATGGTAAAAATTATTTAAATTGTACAGAATTATCCAATAATGATTCTCTCTCTCTTCAGTGCACTGCCAAGTGGCAGGTTCAAGGTACATATTCATACCCAATAATGATTATCCAATAATAATATTACACATGTAATAATTTTAAGTCCAATAATTTTGTTGCACAATGCAGAGATCAGCTCTGTAAATTTAAAGTTTAATACCGGGTACCATTCCTCTCTCTTTCGGACGACAATTCTTATTGATTGATTGGTTGATTGATCGATCGATTGATTGATTGATTGAAAGAGAAAGGTCCATGATAAATATTGCTAATTGCAGTCCCTTTCCTGCTAAGAAGTGTGAGCACTCAATTGATAGCTTATCTCGTCGATAGGTAGAGCTACAAAGAAAAATTGACAATCAAATCGTTATGGGTCCCTTAAAGCTTGAAAAAGTATGCCTTCAGATGTGATTTCTCAAACTGTTATTATGCTTATCCCGACTCTTACGACACCAAACCGTTTATGGTTTTTCTATTCTTAACGGAACAGATAACCCACAAAATCCACGAGTCATATTAATTCTAAAGTTGTGTGCACTTATTATGGCGATAGAGGACGAAACAGCCGGTACAACCAGCACTCTCAACATTTTCTGTAACTAATCAATTACTGAAGAGAATTACTATGACTCTAATATCATCCGGGAGAATACAGCAAAATGTTTGTAGTTGTGTCCGAACTGTTGACTATAAGGTATATAAAGCTAAAAGAGCTAATGATAACGTCAGTTTCTTCACCAGAAAGCGATGTCAGAGACCGGCGAGCATAGAGTTTGAACCCCGCACATTCTGATCCGCGGTCGAATATCTTACCGAGATCGCCACTGGCTCCAGCCAGTGGTAAATCCTAACGCGTGATCGATATGCTGAACTATACAGTAGGTATTGGGAAACGAAACATAAATGCATAGCGTCTTATATGTACAAAATGAATAATCCTTGGCAAATTCAATATTTTAAACTGTGAAATTTTAAATATAATTCCTGTTAAATCCTAAGACAAACATTTAACGTTCAGTAACTGAAGCTCAATTATAAAAAGAGTTTGGGAACCGAATCAACCTGAGAATCGAACAAAAACTGCGCGTGTTGTGCAAAAGTTGATCAACTCATATACATGTAAGGAAAAGCAGCAGACAAACCGCTCGCAACTAAATTAAATAATTGATTTTAGAATAAAACGATATTAGCGTTTATTATAGTCAACTACTTCGTGTTTGAAATCAATCAATCAGCTGATTGATCACTAATGCATGATCGACTAATGCATGCTGTGATGGTTTATGATTAGTCTTCGCCAGCGTCAAAAGTTAACATTTTAAATGCACAAATTCTACGTCATGACTTACTTACCTATACCGCGATATATAGGACCACGATAAAGTGTAAATCAATTTTACTCAATACCCTATTGACTGAAAGCTATCTCTACTGAAAACCCTCTTGTCAATTGAAGTCCGTGCAAAACTGTAAGGCTTCAGTTAACTTTAACAACTCCAATATCAGCCAGGGCTTCTTTTATTTCATTTATTTTTCCGATAGTGCAGTTTATTCATGTATATATTTTGGCAAATTTCGCTGAGTCTAGTCAGTATTTGCCGGTAGCCTTCATGTAGAGGTTTAGGTCATCTAAGATCACCTTCAATGTAAATATTTTAAAACTATTTTAAGGAATTTCGCTGCATTGTTAACCCTTCTTAAGTTTTAACTTGGGCGCATAAAGTTTGTTTGTGGAAGCATGCCTAATCTTTATAGGTTTAGCTATATTAAATCTCAGGTTTAGTTTTATAAACTATGTCACTGAATTCAAATTAAAATTTAATCAATTAATTAATTAATCAGTTACTAAATTACTTTACTATTGCCTATATCTAAAACAATGATTTTAATTGCGTTGACCTTTGAATATTTTAATTTAGTAGAATTACAATTTATAAATTACAAGTCACATTGGCTCTATGCTTTTCTCTAACAGATTCTACTAACATTTATTTGGGCAGGGGCGTCATCCCTGAGGAAACAATCCCGTACACCAAGCGATAGGATACCTAAGATATCTATTTAGGATACTTCAGGGCAACTAAAGTTTATCGTCCGTTTCATTAAAGTCGAGTCAAAGGATTAAATTTATAGTAACATAAGTAACTCGCTACATAGACAGACTGTTATTCTGTGTATAGCGCTAGTTACTCGTTGGTTTTATTAGAGCTTAGATAGCAAGGATCTATTAATAAATGAGCTTAAGCCGGTGTCTGTAGATCTCAAACCCCATCCATCCGTGACGATGAAAGCTATATACAAGCTTAGACCAGCAAAAATCGACGCTAAACTGAGGTTTAAATTGAAATAAGCCCTGATCAGAATGAACCGAGAATTTAATAAATTTTGACTTTCCAGCCTCACGTTACTTGACGTATGATTTAATTAATCTGTATAATATTTTTAGTTTAACTATGCAAAGTAATTTGACATTTAATAAGGATTTTGAAGAGTATTCGTGGAATCATACGTATCCTACGAAACTTCGTAGGTCTAACGAAGACCCATGTCAATTCTGAGTACACTTTATCCCTCTGCGCAGAGCTCTAAATCTTGCTACAACTAGTCTTTCTTTGATTTGTGGACCGTCAAGTATATATGCATATGCAGGGACAATTTATTAAATATATGCTTGTTTACTAACCGAATCTTTTCCATATTTTTCATATACAGGTGTCTTCATTTGGTAGTATAATGTCTGTACTCTACAGTTGAATAGATGGTCGAGGCGTTCAGAACACAAATTGATCGATTTATTCATTGACTGGTTGATTGCTTGATCTATTAATTAAATGATTGATTGCTTGTTTTTTTTGAGTAATTGATTGATTGGTTGATTACTCTGAAAAATTGACTGACCGCCTAACGATTTATTTATGGGTTTCTATATTTTTTATTTTGTTTTTAGTTATTTTTTTCTCAGACTTTAGCTAGATGTTACGTGTTTTTCATCAGGTAGTTAAATAATAATTTATAAATTATTCCTGTCCTTTAATAATAATAATAATAATAATAATAATAATAATAATAATAATAATAATAATAAGAAAAGGCCCGGCTGCTTGGTGTTTCTACTCTTCATAGTGGAGACTGGTTGAAAGCCTTGCCTTTATCTTCCTGTGGCCTCCGCCTGGATGACGAGGCAGTGAGAGTAGCGGTTGGTCTTCGGCTGGGCTCTACGCTTTGTGAGCCACACAACTGTGCCTGCGGAGCATCGGTCAATGTCTGGGCACTCACGGCCTTTCGTGCATTCGGAGCGCTGGCAGAATCAGCAGACACCAGTATCTGAATGATCTGATATGGCGTGCTCTAACTCGCGCAAATATTCCGGCCATAAAAGAGCCCCAGGGTTTGAGCCGCTCTGATGGGAAACGACCGGACGGTGTATCTCAGATTCCTTGGGCAGAAGGCAAGTGTATCAGCTGGGATGTCACTGTGACGGACACATTCTCAGCAAGCAATCTCAGTCTTTCATGCGCTGCTGCTGGCTCAGCTGCTGAAGCCGCTGCCAATAGGAAGACACTTAAATATGCCGCAGTCTCTAGCAGCTACATCTTCCTGCCGATTGCTTTTGAGACATTGGGCCCATCAACTCTGCCGCGTCTGACTTCATTAACGAATTAGGCAGGAGAACCAGTGCCATTACAGGCGACCAACGAGAAAAAGCCTTTCTATGGCAGCGCCTATCTGTTGCACTCCAGCGTTTTAATGCTGTATGCGTTCGTGGCACATTGGCGAATGCGGCCTCCCAGAGCGTAGAGGAACTATTTTAAATATTTTCATCTTTCTTTTAATTAAATAAAGTCTTTTTTATCTTATATTTTAGCCCAGGGCCTTATACAGCCCAGGGCATTAAAAAAAAAAAAACCTCCGATAATTTCTGGGGCAGGCGGCTATTAGTCCTTTCCTGGGTCAATCATATCTTGGCTATTGATAGCGCCAATCGGCAGCAATCTACGATACAAGGTTAACCTTCCATGGACCCAAGGGGATATCCATCATTACTTGACTGACCTTGGTTTTGAACCCAGGTCACTTGTACCTAAGGCGAACACTCTAGCCGTTACGCCCTCTCCTCCCCACTAATAATTGAGGTTTTGATCTTATGATTAAATTTATGCCTAGGTATGCACTAGTTTTACTGTATTTGCGGTCAGCGTATTGATTGGATGAGCATCTAACATGGAAGGACAATCGTTAAAATTCCGCCTGACTGTCTCAGAGATTACATTGGAAGCAGAAGTATTATATACGTGCACTTGACTTTTAGTCCTCTTAAGATTTTGTAAAGCCTAAGATAACGTCAATTTTATCTTTCGAAAGCGATATCAGTGACGGGCGAGCTCAGGAAGTGAACCCACACATACTGATGCGCGGTCGGATATCTTACCGACATCGCTGGCGACATAATGCAATACTGTAGTAAGTGGTACACATACATCTACTCTTTTTGCCTTTGAGAAAGTAGTACGTTACGTCTCATATGAACTATTATATATTGGACAAAGAAGTGGGCCCAATAAATGACTCATTCATGACGTCAAACAATCATTTTTAGTTCAGTGACGAACTGGTTTTAACTTTCATTTGTAACCAAAAATTCTCCCAAACAGTTCGTTATTCAGTCAATCTATTGCCAATACGGATGACAGCGTTAATCCTGTTTTCATAAAACTTCTTTTTCGAAGCCCTTCTAAAGTTTTATAAATGCCTAAGTGCAATTAGTTTATATAACCAAATTAATTAATTCCCTATTAATCATCTCCCGAGTTCTATCGGAGACACTGAAGAAAAGAGAAACCTTTAACTGCACATGTCGTAAGAGGTGACTAGGCAAAAACAGAGGAGGGCAACGTAAAACTACCTCAGAAGCCAAATCTTACCATATTTTCCATTTCATAAGGCATAGCCTATTGTGAAGGGATTAACTTGTTGACATTTGGAACTTGAAAGGATAATCTTTCCAAGAGTATGAACCTTGGAACTACCACTTGGAAGAACACGAGAGAGAGAGATTGAGAGAGAAAGAAGAGACAGAGATCGAGAGAAAGAGAGAGAAAGAGAGAGAGATTTAGGTTCTGACACAATTAACTGGTCATTTCAAAATATTTAATTCAGTTTAACGAAAGGTATACTTAGAATTTTGAAGATTAATTACACGGCTTCTAAGTTTTTGTACAGATCTTACGAATTCTGCAAGCCTAATTTGATAAATAATATAAATCGAAGACGAGCTGGGCTGTACACTGTACATTGAATTCTAAGAGAGCTTAATTGCTAATGGAGAAAACAGACGAAATAATAAATAGTAAAACATAAGAGGAAGACCAAGACATTGGATATTTGATGATCTGATAAAGCTTTCGTGTCTAGGAATGATGAACCCCACACTATGTTAACCCACATACAGTATGTCTTTCGCCTCAACTGGATGCCCAAGAGTTAAATATAACTATTATTAGACAGCAAATCAATGCGCTAATTCACTTGATTTCAGTCATTTATTCGGACACTTAAGTAAGTTTAGCAGATGCAGATATTAATTTACAAACTATTCGCTAGATTACACTGGTCTCTCATAATCTCATAGTTTACATTAGGCATAATATGACGGCATGAGTACTTTTTCAGATAGAGAACAAATGAAAAAACCAAATTAGTTTAATCTATAGGCCTAATGAGACAATTTCTAATTAATTAAAAGTTGTCTCTAATTAATTAAAGATTGTCAATTTCTAATTAATTAAAAATTGTGTCCAATTAATTAAATTAATTACTCTCGTAAAAAGAATTATGAGACGATTGGTTAAGTGACAATCTGTTTTTAACTAGCAATTTTATCACCCTATTAATTAACACAAGAAATTGAAAAGGTGATAAAAAGAAATTGGTAAGAGTCACTGAGTACATGATAGTTTGAGGACCAACAAGCTCGGTTCTTCTAATAATACTGATACTATCCCCGTTTCTATCACTTAACATCATGTATTATTACGTGAACTTTTTATAACTACATTCTGCAAGAGAATCATATAATTCGCAAATCATATAATTACATGCACGGCGGGATTTAGCGCACTTGGTTTAGTGGCGCGTCAATAATGGAAGTTAAGCTACATTGGCCTCGAGTAGTACTTTGTGTATGACCATATTGGAAGAGCGAGTGTTGACAGCTTTGAAGAAAAAAATCCCAGGGTAATGGAAGGTTATTCTTAAATCTCTGCCTGCTACAATTGATGCGCCATCCTAAGTTCAATAAAGCTAAAACATAGAGATGGGAATCGAACCGAACCCGAACCGAACCGAACCCTAATCTGGAATTTTGACCGAACCCGAACGGAACCCGAACCCAGACTCTGGCCGAACCCGAACCGAACCCGAACCCTGCCTGGCTTCGTCCAAACCGAACCGAACTGTTGAAGTTCCTTTCTCCTCCGCCAGCCTCGGGAGAAAAGAATACTCTTCAGCTATTTTTCAAAGTCTGCATTAAGATATTATGGAAAATGTTTGACATTATATAAAGATAATATGAACATATATATTAGCAATAATAATAATATTATAATATGAATATTATAATAATATTATAACAATATTAATAATATGAACATATATATTAGTTTTTGTATTTTCATGTCTTACAGTATCTAACAGCATATATTCAGGTAAGGCTGGTTCCGACACAAATTTTAAAATTAATAACAGATAGCGATACAAAGGAATGGTAGCGTTACAAATGCATGCTAGCGGTAAGAGAGGCTGGTCTACAGAAGATAATGGATAGTCTGAATGATACGGTATTGAAATATGGGATTAAGATTAACATCAAAGAGACAAAAGTGATGAGAATATCCCAGAATAGAGGTGAAGCCAATATTATAATAAATGTTAAAAAATTGGAACTGGTAAGGAGTTTCAAATATTTAGGTCATACAATAACAGATGATTGGAAATGTGAGACTGAAATATGCAATAAGATTGCACAAGCAAAAGAAGCCTTTGATAATAGGAAAGAACTTTTAACAAAAAGCCTAAAGAAAGACACTTAGATAAAGATAGGAAAACCTTGGTATGGACCACGCCATTATATAGATGTGAAGCATGGACATCATTGAAAGAATATATCAGGAAACTAGAGGCTTTGGAAATGTGGATATGGACAAGAACGGAAAGGATTAGCTGGACTCAAACTATTTGCTTCAAATTTGAAAAACCCTAAGGTAGATTATGAAGTTTATTATTGAATTGAATTGAATCATATTTATTTCACTTTAGGTTACATCACACGCAAGCAAAAACATGAGATAAAGTGAAAAGGACACAAAGGCCACGAAAGCACTGACATGTGCCCTGAACGAATATATCCAAAAATAAACCATAGAAAGTAGTCAAAATCTTACAGCAATTCAAGCCATTCGATCAATCCAGCATATTTCTACATGCTTTACAGTACCCGTACACATTAGCATAAAATCATACAATAAAAATCTATTTACGAAAATAATTTAAAAACACTAAAATATACAGACGCTTAAATTTCTAGACAGGCCAATATTATTTTCATAGTAGAAATTAGAATGAGCATGCATTACAGTGCATAACGATAAATCTAGAAATATGTAATTTAGTTTAGTAATTTTATGTACTGGATTTAAAAATTAAGAACTTATTAAAATCAATATCTAGGAGTCGGCTTTTAAAAGATTTAACGCTATTTGCTAAAACAACACTATCCGGTAAGGAATTCCATGGTTCGCATACCCTGGAAGAAAAGAAATATTTGCGTGTATCAATTTTATTACTGGTTCAGTTGATAGCAAATGGTATATATTGTGGTCATTTTTTTGTGGAAGTACACGTGTTTAATAAATCGTCCTTATTTGACATTTTTATGTTAATAAATTGCACTTTGTCTCTTAAATATTGGATCAAATTTTAGCCAAGACATTTTCACTAAATTTTAAACGTTTCTAATATATAGGCCAAGTGACAACATCTATTTTTAAATTGATGAAGTATCTATTTTGCTGGTTATTATCAAGAAGAATATTTCAGATACAGCAATAAAGCTAAATATCTATTTTATGAACATTTGTTGGTCAACTTACAATATTTTAAGATACATTGAAATGTACAGGAATAAGTACTATTTCTCTCCTTTTTTCATTGTTATATTTTTACTCACATGAAAAATGTGGCAGTTATTATAAATTAATGTATTTTTAAGCGCATTTACCATAAACAATTTCGAACATGTTTATCATAACCATGATTATTATAAGCAATGTTAAATAATTGCAACATTATCCAAACCATTTCGAACTCGAATCGAACTCTTGTTAGATGGAAAGCAAGCCGAACCCGAACCGAACACGAACTCTCAAATTGTTAACTGTTTACCGAACCCGAACCGAACTTTCATTTTCAACGAAACGACCTGAACCGAACTCTCAAATTGTAAACTAAACTTCGGGTTCTAACCGAACCCGAACCGAACCGAACTTTCATTTTCAAAGAACCGAACCGAACTCTGAAAATTCATAAAATTCCCATCTCTACTAAAAAGCTAATGTTCGTCAGTTTCACCACTTGAAAACGATGTCAGTGACGAGCGATGTCTGTCTGTATCTGTCTGTGTCTGTCTGTGTCTGTCTGTGTCTGTCTGTGTCTGTCTGTGTCTGTCTGTGTCTGTCTGTGTCTGTCTGTGTCTGTCTGTGTCTGTCTGTGTCTGTCTGTGTCTGTCTGTGTCTGTCTGTGTCTGTCTGTGTCTGTCTGTGTCTGTCTGTGTCTGTCTGTGTCTGTCTGTGTCTGTCTGTGTCTGTCTGTGTCTGTCTGTGTCTGTCTGTGTCTGTCTGTGTCTGTCTGTGTCTGTCTGTGTCTGTCTGTGTCTGTCTGTGTCTGTCTGTGTCTGTCTGTGTCTGTCTGTGTCTGTCTGTGTCTGTCTGTGTCTGTCTGTGTCTGTCTGTGTCTGTCTGTGTCTGTCTGTGTCTGTCTGTGTCTGTCTGTGTCTGTCTGTGTCTGTCTGTGTCTGTCTGTGTCTGTCTGTGTCTGTCTGTGTCTGTCTGTGTCTGTCTGTCCGTCTGTCCGTCCATCCATCCATCCATCCATCCATCCATCCATCCATCCATCCATCCATCCATCCATCTAATCATCTATCTATCTATCGATAGCGATTATCGATCGGTCGATAGTTCGATCTTCTCATCTACAAGCAAATTCATTCATTAAAAGCCTTACCATCTCTCTCTCTCTCTCTCTCTCTCTCTGTGCTCGGCCAAGGTACATATTAATGCTCACATTATGTTTTCAAGATCAAAAAAGTAGTTTATTGATCATCAAGTTAATTCTTTCACAAATGGACTTATACACACCATAGTTCAGCTCATATTTTAGGAAAATGTATTTTTCTGAGATGATTTCCCTTTGTCTACCTCAGTTCTTACTCGTTCGTCTCTGACGACACGTGTAGTTTACTATTTGTCCATTTTAGTACCCCGGAAACAACACGGAAATTGTGCAAGATATGCCCCTGTTTTCACAAGTGCGACCAATCACCAATTGTGCTCGTTTATTGTCTTAGCAGAATCATTCCATGTAGCTCTGCACTTAAGGAGGTTTAACATTACAGCAAGCAACAATTACAGGAGCCTACTAATCTCAATAGAGGATAGAGGATAGTGCGGTAGATAAAGTTGCTTAGTATTAACCTCCGCATCTACTTTAATCTTTTCATAAAAACACCGTCTAATGATAAAACTAGTAATAATGTAAGTACACCTTTCTTTTATGCAGTATTCTGTCAAATAGCAGATTCAATGCAAAAATTCTAGTGATTATCTGCATTCGCGATAAATAAACAATTTTGCAATTATATAGGAAACGATACTTAGATATGACGGCAAGTTTAATGATAGGCCTGCAACAGTGCGGTAGATCTTGCAATGAGGTTCTTTTAAGTGCACTACGTCCTGACATGAGTCTAAAATATTTAATAAGAAATAAGCATAATCTAAGGTGTCTTAAATTTAAAAATTAGTTTAAGGTATTTCGCAATTAAATAGGGTAATAATTTGTCGCCAATTTCCATTTTTAACTATTTATCAGGAAAACGATTGACATGAATTAAAGCGATTGATATCAATTTTGTTGAAAATAATGGAACAGCAATTGAGAATTACTACATAGACAACGTCAATTCTCAAAATGTAATTAATTACTGACTTTGACTCGGACATTCAGAAATGCTTATCTTAGATGTTGTTTCATTAATGAATTAAATTCTGAAGCAAAAAATCAATTTCGTGACATGATATTTCCCGAGACAATGGCTGCGAATCATTTATCACAAAGTCTCCTTAAATATAAATAATAAGCATTAAACATCAAATAACCCGTTATTTAGTTTTTAATAATGAAAAATAGAGATAAAAATTGACTGCTAACATGTACATATCAGTTTACATTAATTCGAGCATATAAATTAAACATGCAATTCCACGGCAAATTATGTGCCTACATGTATTCACACGTTCTATATACACGTACACTTAAATACCACGCCTTGTTGGGTAAATGGTCCTCCCCGTGTGGTGTTCGAGTTGTTTGAAGAATTGACCAACCGGTGACTGCACGTATCGTAGAAGGCGACTAAAGCACTAATATCCATACCAACGTCAGAAAGGACATTCATTTGGTGAGCGCCTAGGCTCCAGAAATTGCTACAAAAATTTAAACGAATGGAAAAGTCTCAAATAGGGGCTAAATCATCATCATCAAATGATGAAGATGATTTAGCCCCTATTTATCATCATCATCATCAGCATCATCATCATCATCAAATGATGATGATGATGATGATGATGATGATTGATGATGATGATGATGATGATGACGACGATGACGATGACGATGACGACGACGACGAAAACGACGACGACGACGACGACGATGAAGATGATGATGAGTAAATGATCCACTACGGAGATCTAAAAGTTCTAATATACATGTACATGTACTATATGTATGTTTAAACCCACGTGAATTCAATTCATCCCAGGATCTGACATTTAAAAATTCTTTACGTTACCTGACGCCTCTAACCACTGTGCTATTGAAATAGCAAAATTATTAAATAGTACGGAATGATACAGTTTCAATTTTTTCAAAAGTAAAAATCATCAATCAAAATTGATTTTTATTGAATTTATAATTAATTTCCATTGAGAGTGATATGTCCAATACAGATGATTGTCATTTTTCGTCCTACTTGCTGCCGAGTTATTCATTATGCGGTTGTGTTCATTGTTTTTTGAAGCTGTCAAACGAATTTTAATCTAAAATAAAACAACAAAATCATGACAGATATCACGACCTAGATAGATTGAAAAGGATTTCAAGGTTTGATAGGAACATAGTATCGCTCTATAAATATCACGAGTTGTAAATATCTTTCTCAGTCGATACTTTAACTACAGCTGAATATAGATTCAGACTTGCAACTCGAGAAAATATTTGACAATTTTATCTACATAGCTGAAGAAAATGCGTACCTCTATATGTCGCCTAGTGTTGGTTGTGGTATTGGCTCTCTTCGGGTCTTCAGATCTGGTCAACAGTCAACAGAGTGATTCAGATTTAGAGAATTTCTGGTCGAAATGGGCGACTAAGTGCGAGGGCAGCAATCGCTTTAACGTCCAGTGCATCGCATACGGAATCTGGAAAAAGCTGAATGATAAGTGCCAAGCGGTATGTAGGATTGACGCATTTCGTTGTGTTGTGTTCCGGATAAAGTTTTCTCACACAAAATTAATGATGTTTTGTCCCGGGGCCATAACACTGGAATCATAGAAATATAGAGCAATATTTTGCCATCTCTCTCTCTCTCTTTAAGTGCACTGGCTACTGGCAGGTCCATGGCACATAACGCCTTCACTCATTACTATCTTCCGTTATTTCTATATATATATATATATATCTTCTTCAGTGCACTGCCAAGTGTCACGTTCAAGGTACATATTCATACTCAAAGTCTGTCTTCTCGCTCCACAAGAGCACTCCTTAGATCAACAAGTTAATCCCTTCACAAAGTCTACGTCTTATCCATACCTTATATAGCCAATAGTTTGAGAAAAGTATAACTTCTTTGGTGGTTTCCCGTTGGCTTTCTCTGTTATATGAATTAATTGCCATTTAATCCTGAGGGAAAATATTTCTTGGTGAGGTGGGTCCCCTCTAGCCATCCTCAGCTCCTGCCTTAGTCGCCTCTTAGGTACATGCAGCAGATTGCTTGCGGTGGCCCTATTCTGCAGTGGTCCAACCACACCCGAACACAAGACGGCCGGCGTGCCGGGGAACACACATATACATGTATATATATTTATACACTACAGAAATATATATATATATATATATATATATATATATATATATATTGCTTGATTGATTGAATACAGGCTGTATCACAGACAGGGGTTGGCAGTGTATGCCAGGTGACTGTGCGTAACAAGAATACACAACAGACGTTCATATCGTACAAGCCAGCCTGCACCGGGGGCTGCCCAGCAGGTTCATCTTGCAAGGTTGATCCTACTTACTGCAGCAAGTACTCCACTGCCCCGATCTGCGTTCCCAATGCCTTCTCTAAAGCTGGAATAGTTACATCCGTATCAACGTAAGTAACAACAGTAATAACCATAACAGTGGTTATTGTTACTATTATTTGTATGATTTATATTCTAATTACTATCATTGCAATATTTATTCTAATAGTTATAATAATTATACTAAAAATAGTTTTTATAATCAGTCCTACTGTTAATAATAATAATAATAACAACAGGCCTAATAAAAGTCTTAATAATAATGATAAAAATAATAATATTTGCTATTAGATTTAGTATTAATATTATAATTAATACTATTATAATTAACGAGCAATAGAATGTCAAGTCCATGATGGTTTAATATTCGTAACGCCAGAATCTCAAGACCAGCTCTATCCAGTTGTTGCCTCTGCTTGATGACTGTCGATTGAAATCTATTTAAACAGCTGCAATAGAACTGCAACGTATGATTGCTTGATTGGTTTTACAACGCTAAAAGCCCTTAAAGCTTATGTTAACGTCAGTTTCCTCATTCGAAGGTGTTGTCAGTGACTGGAGAGTCCATGATTTGAAACCCGAACATACTGATCTGCAGTCGAATATCTTACCGACATCGCCACTGGCTCTAGCCACTGGCTATTATCAGCACTGGAGAAGGCATTAGCACTGGAGAAGGCATTCGGAAGGCCGTTCGGGCCAGTGGAGTACTTCCTAGACTAACAACGTTTGGTCATATTTGATGTATGTTTGTCCAAATGACCTTTGGAGATCGAAAACGTGCTACTTTCGTTTAATCCACATTCTTAAGTTCAAGAATAGGTTCCTTCTTAAGTTTGAATATTATTTAAGGCACCAAAATAGAAGTTTATTTTACGGTGTCAAATTAAAATCGATTAGTTGAAATTGTTTAAAATGTCGGATTTACGCTTAATATTAGTGAATTTCATGTTAGTTTAAATAGCGATAAGGTATACCATTAGTTATGTTTCTACATGTATACATGTATGTCTTGTTGCTCGTATTTACCATTATAATTTCATTTATCTTCTGTAAATTTAAGATATTTTTGTTTTACATGCGGTTTTTATTATATAATATTATACATATATACGTGTATATATTATATTATATATACATGTATATACATGTATATATATAATTATATTATATATATATATTATACGACTAACTTAAGGCAAAGGGAAACCACCTCAGAAATAATATTGTTCTCAAGCTCGAGGCTAGATGTCTGAGATTAATTTGGTAATTAATGGTATGCTCTTTCTCACGGGTAAAAGAGACAGTGAATAAAATACGTACCTTGGACCTAGCAGCGTGAAAGAGATATGATACTGCTATGTTTTACTTTTCTAAAATCCGAATCGTTTTTCAGAAACTCTCTGCAGAAACTTTCTTATATTTCTTGTGAATCGACATAATTTGCCACAGGCTAAACATTTTCAGTTTCGCTTAATAATTCTCGCTTTTCGACGTCTAAGAGCGCTTCATTTTGGCTACATTGAGCCTAAATTATGAATGAGGTAATAACCGCGCCGTTGTATTTTGTTGCTTCGCAGTTGCCAGGCTCTACCAACAACTACAACGACAACAACAACAACCACCACCCCCACAACCACCACCTCACAGACAACTCGCAAAACAACGGTACCGGGTGGCTTCGATCCTTAGTTTAATGCACAAGCGTCTACAATTTTGGAAAAGTTGAAAACTTACATCATATACAACAATTTTCATTCTACAGTTGTATGAAGATTTCGCCTGTGCACAACCAGATATATTTAACAAAAACATTTGCTATGATACTGTACCTATCATATTCAATTTAATGAATACATCATATATCATATTAATATAATATATAATAAAGAATATATATATATATATATATATATATATATATATATATATATATATATATATATATATATATATATATATCATATTCTATGAGTTTAATTTATTAACCATTCAAATGGTTTACATTAGCATTCCACTACATTAAGTTAACTAGTCATTTATTGAGTTAAAGTTGTGAGATGGGTAACAAATCAAAGAGTCTATTAAACATTTTTGTCTAAGAATCGATAATCTAAAGTAGATTTAATGCTGTCAAATTACAGGTTTTACGAACTGTGGAACAGACTATTTATTAATGGAGTTCTCCAAAGAAAAACAATCAGTAGCCAATTCTCCACCAATGTCAATATATTATCGTACTAGGTATCAAGTACGGGGCGGTTAATCTTCGCTGTTCTGAACAATGCAGCAACAACTGCAGTTATCTACTGATGTCGGTTGTGTCATTAGTTTTCTTTTGTCTAATATTAATAGCAGTGTGCAATATTTTGCTTGGAGGCCTCTTTGATGAGCTTACTACTGAAATGCAGCATCGTTAGGCATTTAAAGAGATTATTTGGATATGACGGCTTTCATAAAGTAAAAAAGTAAACACGCATTATAGTGAAATGATCAACCGTGTCACTTTTTAATACCACATATTTAAACCGCTAGGAAATCTATTCCATTTTCCGTGTAACCAATTCAGTGAATGTCCGATATTTTACTCTCATATCAGTGAAGCTGGGATTCAAACCCACGAAGGTTCAATTCACCTCAGGATCTGTCATTTAAAACTTCATGACGTTTCCTTCCCCTACGCTATTAACACATTCTAAAAGGAAAATTCTGAAGCTTTATTTACCGTCCACATAGCACAGCAAGAGACACTTTCAAAGACGCTCTCCGGCAGAGACTCATTCCGAAGACCATCTGCTTATCAGGCAAGCTTGCATGCTATCCATTCCAAGTAATTAAATATAATTTCTATATAACTCCTTTCGCTTTCCGCTACCAGATACGCATAACCCAAGGTTTCTTTCCGATCAGAATCCAAATACCCACTGATTCCCACAGTGGATAGTGGGAATTGCCCCACATACATAGTGTAGCACACCATCTTTGTCTCGCTTAATTCCCACTATACACAATGTAGCACACAGCTTTGTCTCACTTAATTCCCACTATACACACTTCAATGTAGCACACAGCTTTGTCTCAATTAATTCCCACTATCCACTCATTAAGGTAGCACACAGCTTTGTCTAACTTAATTCTCACTATCCACACTTTAATGTAAATGTAGCACACAGCTTTGTCTCACTTATTTCCCACTATACACACTTTAATGTAGCATACAGCTTTGTCTCACTTAATTCCCACTATCCACATTTTAATGTAGCACACAGATTTGTCTCACTCAATTAGTTTTGCCTCTTCGACACCTGCATATCTGCAACTATTGGAAACATTCTGTGTTGTTCTGTTTTCCAACAAGCACCCTTGTTTGACTCATCTAAAGCTAATCGGTGCCCGAATATGGGCAACTCTGCCATGCATCCTGAACATTGCAGTTTTTTGTGAAATGAGCAGGAATCTACAATAAGGGGACTCAATGTACATAAGGATCGGTCATTAAATATTGATTTTCCATGCTTTCAGTTACGTGAGCTATTTAGATCAAATATATGTTTAATTAAACTTAAATGTACTTATCACTATTTAGTACAATTTTTTATTATTATTTATTGAATGTCTTTATTTATTTGAATTCATTCATTGAAATTTTTTAATGCTGCTGATGTGCACATAAACCTACTTATAGGCTTATATAGCATATCAACATTTATTTTGTACAAATAGACAGCCGAATTATTCGACCTCCCTGATTCACTTGTATCGACAAGTTCTTTGCTATCTGTAATGCTTATCGACTATAGCGTGTAAATTGTAATTACACAACAACGCCCTAAATCCAATTAGATTGTCGTTAATAATAAAAATATGGTTTTACGTAAAGGTCAGAAGGCCGAAGTTCTTCTCTTCCAGATCTTCTCTTCTAGATTGTTGTTGATATAGACGGCAGCACAATAGAGTACTAAGCAAATGTTAAATACAGAAATTTTTCAATAACATTGACATAAGTAAGTAAAAGAGCTATTACTGTATGGGAAACAATGAAACACTAAAAAGCAAAATACAGATGCGAAGTAGACTGATCAAATATGTAGAGGTTGCATTGATCATGGTATCACATCGCATAGCGAAGCTGAATTACAAAAATGTTTAAAATTACGGACGGTTTGAGCATTACTGCATTGAAGTGTGGAATGAAGATTAATATGACAACAACACCAATATTCGACGATGAAAATGTTGAGAGTGTCACGCATACTCTATTTCCTTCCATTCTGCTCTCTATAATCTTTTTAGTAGACTTTCTTCCCATAGAATGTGTCCTATCTCGCTCCTCTTCCTATTTCTTATGGCATTTATCATCTGGCTATCTGTATCAACTCTCTCCAGAACTTACTCATGTGTAATCTTTTGAACCAGCTAATACTTTCCATTATTCTTCATAAACAAATATCCAATGCCTCTAATTTCCTGATATCTTCCTTCCTTAAGGTCCATGTTTCACATCCATACAATAGCTTGATCCATACCAGGGTTTTCACTATCTTTATCTTTTTGATTTTCTTAAGGGTTCTTGTTAAAAGTTTTTCCTATTACCGAAGGCCTCTTTTGCATATATAATCCTACTACATATTTCAGTCTCACAGTTAAAACATTTGTAGTGAGATTGCGCAAGCAGAAGAAGCCTTCGGTAATATAGGAAAGAACTTTTAACAAGAAACCCAAAGAAAGTCACAAAGATAAAGAGAGAAACCCCTGGTATGAACCACGGTTTAGCTTCTCTGATGTGGTTAGTGTAAAGGATTTCAAAGGATTAACTTATGGTAAACTCATCCTATCAATCTGACCCGCTATCAATCTATAAACCCTCTCGTAGTCTTGGCTCCTCCAGTAAAGATCTCTATACTGTAAGGATATTAGATCTGCAATCGGCAGGCGCTCCTTCATGTTATCTGCTCCAATATTATGAAATTCTCCACCACAAGATCTTTGATCTTGTAAATGTATTAGTGCATTTCTGGGCAAGCTAGCTAAAACTACTTCTCTTTCCGCCATAAGTCAATATCCTGACCATCTTGCCTCGGATCTTGGACTTGCACAGTTTTTATCTCGCTTTCTTTTACGGTCTTTCTCATTCGTCATCGTATGATGCAATAGCGTCTGTTAATGCCGAGTCTGCTAGAGACGTTCCTGTCATTATCGTATGAAGCTAAAATCTCATTGATTGACTGATTGATTGATTCCAGTGCCTTCCAATCACGGAGAATTATATTCCAGGATCGTCACATCGTAGAGGTCTTGAAAGCACACACACAGCTTAGAGGAGGCCAACGAGAGTCCCTCATTCTAGAGGCCACAATATCCCAGAGTATGTAATTATATTTCAGGAGTTGACACAGTTGCGGGGTCGGTGACCCCCAAAGATGTCAGATTCCTGCACTAACCACATCAGAGAGACCGTCAATCCAATCTGTACGAATCTCTAGACGAAAGAGAAACTAATAAAATAGCTGACAGCTGTAGAGATCTGAAGTTGTTCTGTTCATTGTAACAGTGAAGGTCAATGACAGGCAAGAGTTTAGTAAGGCACTATATGGACACTGGAGGAGATATGGTTATCGATTGCTCCTCTTCGCAGATCGCAATTAATAAAGATTCTGTTCGATTATTCGTAAAAAACTGAAAGTTTGCAAAAGTTTCACCTCTGCTAGATTACCGATACTTAATTAAATAAGTTCGACAATAAGTTCGATAATACAACAGTGTAGTATTTTATGATAGCTTTACTCTTTAAACAGCACAAAGTAAATTCAATATATCACTAGTATAGGCTAATAAAAAGATATTAGATGAAATGGTTAATAAATTAAATTCATAGGCTGGTACAGTATCATAGCCAATGTTTTGTGAAATATGTCAGATAATACGCTGGTGAAGTGTGTATACAAGGGCAGAAAATGAAAATCATTTGCATATTCGGGTAAACTTTTCTACATGTATATTATATGTATGATAATATAAGTTTTCAACTTTTCCAGAATTGTAGATACTTGTGCATTAAACTAAGGATCGAAGCCACCCGGTACCGTTGTTTTACGAGTTGTCCGTGGGGTGGTGGTTGTGGGGGTGGTGGTTGTTGTGCTAGGGGTGGTGGTTGTCGATGTTGTCGTTGTAGTTGTCGGTATAGCCTGGCAACTGTGAAGCAACAAAATACAACAACGCCGTTATCGCTTTTTGATAAAAATTTGATTCAATTTAGCTAAAATTTAATGTCTAGTTACATTGCAAATTGTTTACAAATAAGAAACAAATGAAAATTTCAGAAGAAATTATTTTTTAGAAACCATTTGTAATTTAGAAAAGGGATATTTAATTTTATAATACATTATTTTAAATAAAAGTGTACCTTAAGTTAAAATAGTAAAAATGTATTATATATATATATATATATATACAGACTGCGTAAAAACAACTGACCCCCTACTGAAAATATTCTATAACTTTTGTATCTGATGTGACATTATCAAGTAAATTTAAACACGTACTCATGGTCCAATTTTACATATATGCTGAAAAAGTGATGGAAATATATGCACCAAAATTCGAGTTACAGATGTTTTTGCGCCATGCCCTAAACTTTTACAGATTTCCTACATAAAATTTTCTAGAACTTTGGTATCTGAAGTCTCCTTATCACATATATAGAAGCGATTATTCCTGATCCAATTCTACATGTATGCTGAAAACTTATGGAAATATATGCACCAAATTTCGAGTTACAGATTAATTTGCGCCATGCTCCTACCTCTCATAGATTCTCTAAGCAGTTTATCACTATAAGTCACTATAAGTTGCGGAGACAAATACTCCATCAGCAAGGTAACGGGGTGAAAAGAATAAAGCAAGCCTATCCGCTGAAAGGATGATCCTTGTCAACTATTAAGAGTATTTGTGGGAAGACTACAGAGAGAGAGAGAGAGCAACTGATAGAAAGGCGGGAAGTGGCCGGCCCAAAGTGCCAGAATTCCTGCTAATATTGCTGCTGTTGAGGAACTAATTGGTTCTCAGGAAAGAGAGCCTGAAATAAGACGTAATACACGTCAGGTATCTCAAGTACTAGGGATTTCTGCCACATCAGTTCGCATGATTGCTGTTAGCAAAAGAAAGAATCAATGAAGATCTCTAATCAAGAGTATTCGGTTACAAACTGCTTGGAGAACCTATAAGAGGTAGGGGCATGGCGCAAAATGATCTGTAACTCGAATTGTGGTATATATATTTCCATGAATTTTTCAGAATACGTGTAGAATTGGATCGCGTATTATCGCTAAAATCTTCATGATAAATAGACATCAGATACCAAAGTTATGGAAAATTCTGTAGGGGGTCAAGTTTTTTTGACGCAGGCTGTATATACTGTATATATATATATATATATATATGTATATATATATATATATATATATATATATATATACTGTATATATATAATATATATATATATATATATATATATATATAAAATATATATATATATATATATCTTAGTGCACTGCCTGCTGGCAGATCCATGGTACATAACGCCTCCACTCTTCTCTGTCTTCCGCCTTCCTCTTCATTTCCACATATGACTGGGTCTTTAAATAATCTAACATACCTGATTTCGGCCTGCCCCTACCTCTTTTTCCTTCAATTCTACCTTCTATGACCTCTTTTAATAGACCTTCCCCCCTTAGAATGTGTCCTATCCATCTCTTCTTCCTATTTCTTAATACATTTATCAACTGTCTATCTGTGCCAACTCTCTTCAGGACATCCTCATTTGCAACCTTTTGGGTCCAGCTAATCCTCTCCATTCTTCTCCAAATCCACATTTCCAATGCCTCCAGTTTCCTAATATCTTCCTTCCTTAAGGTCCATGTTTCACACCCATACAATAGCGTGGTCCAAACCAAAGTTTTCACTATCTTTATCTATGTGTCTTTCTTTAGACATTTTTGTTAATAGTTCTTTTCTACTACCAAAGGCCGCTTTTGCTTGTGTAATCCTACTGCATATTTCCGTCTCACATTTCCCATCATCGGTTATAGTATGACCCAAATATTTGAAACTCCTTACCTGTTACAATTTCGTACCATTTATTGTGATATTAACTTCACCTATATTATTGGACACTCTCGTAACCTTGGTCTTTTTATATTAAACTTCTTGCCATATCTCAAAGCTGTATCATTCAGCCTATCCATTATCTTCTGCAATCCAATCTCGCTGCCCGCTACCATTCCTTGGTCATCTGTAAATCGTACATCTTGTAACAAATTCCCTCCTACTTTTATTCCTTCTTCCAAGTCTTCCATGGCTTCCTCCATCATTGCCTCAGCGTAAATGTTAAACAGCAGCGGCGAAATGCTACAACCTTGTCTTACTCCACGTCCTATTTCACCTTCTTCTGAGTATTCTTGTTGGATTTTGATTACTGCTTTTGATTCATGTACAAGTTCAAAATTAGTCTTCTATCTCTCCAGTCAATTCCTATTCTTTTTAAGATATTCATCATCGTTATCCAATCAATCCTGTCAAAGGCCTTCTCGAAGTCTACAAAGCATACAAAAACGTCATTTCCATATTCTAAGCTTCTTTCGCAAAGAACCCGCATTACTCCTATTGCTTCTCTTGTGCCACATCCTTTCCTAAAACCAAATTGTGTCTTGCTCAGTATCATCTCTGCTTTAGACTGAATGCGATTATTTAATATCTTTAATAAGATCTTCGATGCATGAGGTATTAAGCTGATTGTTCTGTAGTCCGAACACTCCACACCATTGGCTTTTTTGGGAATTGGGATCATCACTGACTTGGTAAAGTCGTCTGGCCAAATACCTGTATTGTACACTTCCATACATCCCTCCATTAACTTATTGTGTGTTTCTCCTTCCAACATTTTCAAGAATTCTGCTGGGATTTCATCTATTCCGGCTGCCTTCCCCTTCTTCATACTGTTAATTGCAGAATAAATTTCCTCCTTCATTAAATCGGGGCCCCTTTTATCGTTTTCTAAGATATTTTCTTCTTCTATTTTAAAATCCTTTTGAACTGGTTTCCCAGCCTTATCATACAATTCCTCTATATATTCTCTCCATCTTTCTTTTACTTCTTCCAGCTCTGTCTTCAATTCCCCATCTTTACCCATTATACTAATGTTCTTTTGCATCTCATTTCTTTATCTTGTCGCTTCTTGTTAATATCCTGACTTCCTGGTATAATGGATCCGACCTCCCTCTTCTATCATATTCTGCCAAATCATCACACTTTTCACTCCACCAATGATCTTGGCTTTGTCTGTATTTCTTCCAAGTTCACTGTTTAAGCTTCTATATTTCCTTCGGCCATGACTCGTATCTATACTTTACTATTTCCTCCTTTCATCCATTTTGTCTAGCATCTCGCTTGTGATCCAAGGTTTTTTAGCTGTATTTGCTTTAAGAAAGCCATAAACTTCTTTTGCATCTATTTTAATAGCCTCCTTTAGCTGACACCATGTTTCATTTACCCCTGTTCTTCCGTAGTCCTTCATTTCCTTAACTTCTCTTTCCACTGCTTCCTGAAACTGACTTCTTTTCTCGTTCAATCCGTTCAAATTCCATCTCTTACTGCTTTTCTTCTTAAGTATTTTTTTCAGCTGAAGCCCTACTTTTGCCATTACTAGACTTTGGTATGAATTAATATCGGCTCCTGGATAAGCCCTTGAATTCTTCATACTATTCCTGTACCGTTGCTTTATCAGAATGTAGTCTATCTGGTATCTTCCCTCGCTTCCGGTGCTTCCTGGTTTCTTCCATGTGTAACGCCTTCTCTTCTCGTGTTTGAACCAAGTGTTGGTCACCACTAATCTCACTCTATTGCAAAAGTCAACCAATTTCTGTCCTCTCTTATTTCTTTTTCCTAGACCATATTCCCCAACTTCATTTCCATCTTTCCCTTCCCCCACCACCGCGTTCCAATCCCCATAACTATCACTTGATCTGTGGCTTTTTCTCCTTTAATCATTCCTTCTATTTTTTCATACATCGCTTCAATTTCCACATCCTCTGAGGTTGATGTAGGCATGTAGATTTGGATAAACACCAAATCTACTGGATCTGCTTTGATCCGCACTAACATCAGTCTGTCACTGCATTGAAGAACCTTTGTTACTCGTTTACTTAAATTTCTATCCAATATTATAGCCACACCCTTCTCCCTTTGATGTCCTCCGGAGTATATAACCCTATACCCATCACTTTCAAAATCTCCAGGTCCCAGCCACATCACTTAACTCATCCCTAGGACATTTATTTTTCCTTTCTCCATTTCCCTCTTTACATTTTCTAACTTTCCCCTTTCACTCATAGTTCTCACATTCCATGTGCCCACACTTATCCTTTTGGGGCGCATGGAATGTCCTCTTGGTATATCTGTGAGGCACCCAAGGTGCCGACTGGCCGTGGGATTCTTACCACCCCCTCCCCATTTAAGGGGTGCACGGGACTGGGGGCGTTCATTTTTGTCGTGATATGCCATTATTTTCTTGGGGGATATGCTTTTTGACGAGGTGGGCCCCCTATGCCTTCCACAGCTTTGACTGACATTTACCTGGCAGGGGGCGTCATTCCCTGAGAAAACTATCCTGTACTAAAAATACTTCGTTACAAGTAAAAAGTACTCAACCGATACTTTTACTTGTAACGAAGTACCCAGTTTGCCTGGGTACTTTTTACTTGTAACGAAGTAATTTTTGTAGTTTTTACTTTTACTTTACATCCGTGGAAGTAAATAAGTCGCGTTATATTTGAAAAACTATGAATCTGTCAATCGTCAAATTTTTATACATAACAAAATATCATGGGCCACTGCTTTTTGTTTGGTTTTGGTAACAGCTGTATGACGTAGATCAAGCGTGTTCATATCGGTCTAGGCTTACCGTACTTTGGCCAACGTCATTTCAATAATTAAGCGTTGAAATTTCTTCTCATAGTGTAGATCAGTGGTTCCCAACCTGCTTACCCCAACGACATCTATTTTTTCTCTTCAGGTGGTGACCCTTGAGATTTTTTAGCAGTCTTCTATTCTTTAATTAGAATTAATTACAGAAGCACATTCTAGGCCGTATTTGTCATCCATATTTCAATTGATGAAATGTGAAGGGAAAATTTATCGCTTTAAATGTCTAAAATGTAGTAATTCTATAAGTCACTTCTGCAACAGTTCATAAAATTTAAAGAATCATGTTGAGGTATGTTACTTAGCTTTATTTATTCATTCATATTCACAGGGGCGGATCCAGGTACTTTTTAAGGGGGGGCGAAATTCTTCATACAGTGTCCACTTTTGGTTTGTTTGACATCACGAGGAAGTACAAAATTTTAAATTTTAAAAAATATCTTCAGAAATAAAGCGAGAACCTATTTGGATGTTCATTTTGTATTGAAACCGATTCAATTTTAGCCTAAAAATTATGCTGGAGCAGTGATACATGAATGATCGTCGGGATTATTTTATTGATTTATGGATTGATTATTTTTTAATTCTAGAGAAGCATGTGCATGTGTATCGAACATTGTTTTAGTCCAGAAAAGTTAGACCTGAACTTAAATTTTCATTAGCCTTTATTTTTCAGTTTCGTTTTTAATTAGAATAAAATCAAGTAATTTGAAAATAATTTGAGAACGCTTAAAACGATTTTATCAATGTATGCATTTTTTGTTAAAAATATGAATACTTTTACTTTTTACTCAAAAGTACTACTTTTTTGTCTAGTACTATTCACTTTTTACTTAAGTAAAATTCTGATTAAGTACTTTTTTACTTTTACTTTTACTTTTACTAACCATTACTTTTACTTTTACTTAAAGTAATTTGCCGAGTACTTTTAACAACACTGTATATACATGTATATATATATATACATATATATATATATATATATATATATATATATATATATATATATATATATATATATATATATATAAGCACGTATATAAACCATAGTCAACCGTAGCGTTTAGAAATCGTAATGAAATGGTAGGCCCTATTGATCAACGTGAAACGACAAAGCTATTTCAACTAGTCAATGCGAAACATTGAAATTTTAAGGTGTACCTGTAACTTTATAACAGTTTCAACTAATTGACATTAATGAACAAAGTAAAATAAACATTTATCTCGGCGCTACTGGAGTGAAAACTGGGTGTTCAACGGGATAGGATGCCATGCGACCTCTTTGAAGGCCTAGTTTTTGTTCAATTTTTGTAAGCGGCTACTATTTTTTATTGTTTTGTAATAATAACTTACGTAGAAACAGTCTTCAACTCTCCGTCTTTAGTGAAGACTTTAGGTAGACAGGGGTATGCACCAGGATTGTTAGCGCAGAAGTTAGGGTCCTGATCACAGCTGAATCCAGAAGGACAGCCTCCCGTGCAGGATACTCTATCCGCTGAAAACGTCGATCCGTCTTTCTTGTTCACCACTTGAACGGAACAAGCACTGGATGGCTGTGTGGTGAAAATATCATTAAGCAGAATACAAAATATGGCACAAAGCAATAATGCACTTGAAATGTTGCACAAACTGAAATAGTCTACTATTGAAATACTGTAATATGTATCGCAGTGCAATGCATCTCTATATATCCCTCTTAGTGCACTGGGTATAGGTAGGTCCATAGCATATAACTCCTCCACTCATTTCTATCGTCATCATATCTCTTCATATACGAATTAGTTATCAAATCATCCATTATTCCAAATCTCGGTCTTCCTCTAACTTCTCTTACTCCCCTTCTATTTCTATTATCTCTTTCAGTAATCAATTCCCTCTCAGCGCATGGCCCATTCTTCTTTCCATTCAGTATGATATTTATCTATTTTCTATTTATGTCAAACCTATTTAGCAATTCTTCGATCGTAATTTTGTCAGTCCATTTGATTTTCGCCATCATTTTCCATTGCCTCATTTCTAACGCTTTTAGTTTCCTAATATCCTCATTTCTTAACGTCCGTGTTTCATTAACCTACAGAATCGCTTTGTTGAAGTTATTGAGATTTCGCTAGGGGATTATTTTTTTGCCCCAGTCTGTATATATATATATATATATATATATACATATATATATATATATATATATATATATATATATATATATAGTCTAAACACCCATATTATATATATATGTGTGTGTATGTGCGTGTGTGTACCTGTGTGTGTGTGTGTGTGTGTGTGTGTGTGTGTGTGTGGGTGCAATATGCTACAATATTGGAATCATAAAAAATCCAAATTGATTACCTTGCAAGTGCCGGAGAATTGATTCTGCCACTGCTTCCAGGCATTACAGATGACGTTATCTTCCCCACTGCTACTGCTTCCTGTGCTCCTTTTTCCTTTCTTATTATTATACTTGTCGCATTTGTCTGCCCAGGAGTTCTGGATTTTATCATTCTTCGACTCCTTAGCAGACTTTCCAGACTCTACCAGAGCTACTGAAGAAAATGCTACCAGAAGTAAAGCCAAAGTAATTGTCTTTACCATCTTTGCTGTTTCTCAGGATTTATTGACAAACAGAGTCGAGCAGACAACCAAGGAAACTAGATTGGTACTGGTTCAAGTACTGATGAATGTTTCTAACACAAGAGTTTTACTATTTATATACCTAAACACTTCACTCTACAGCCAGATTGACATCGAGAACTTTCGAATTGAATATTCACAGAGCAATTAATCATGCAACCTTTTGTTTACCATGTTCATTCATTTACGTTTAGACTATGATAGACATTGCGAGTTATTGTTCTTGATAGATATTTTCTATCACTGCTAATGATAAGATAAGAATTATTCCTTCGACGCTTGACAGTTTAGCATGATTGCTGTTGACATCTACCCAGGTGTTGTCCATAAATGTGAGAAATAACTACAGATAGCGCAATTGTTTGTACTTTGTTTGATCTGCGATGCTATTCAAAATCTTTTCAAGCTCATCGCTATGCTATATATCTTCACAATCATTCCGCAAAACAATGTCCTTTAACCTTAAATATAATGATGGATTAGATGTGGTGATGTTATTCAGTCAATGCACTTATAACGCGCTTTCAATCATTTCGATTTAAAGCAAGATAATGACTTCTGACCTTGATGTTTGCCGGGAATAAATCAGTGTAGATAAAATGCATTTTGCGTGACGTAAGCACAGAAAATGACGCTAAATAACAGCTGGAATACCCAAAATTACATCTACGTCATATCTGTAATTCATCAATCTCATGACCACGGTATGGGCTTGATTTATGGGCTCGCCACTGGCTGGAGCCAGTGGCGAAGTCGGTAAGAAACTCGACCGCGGATCAGTAGGTGCGGGGTCCAAATCCTGGGCTCGCCCGTCACTGACATCGCTTTCGAGTGAGGAAACTGACGTTAACCTTAGCTTTAAATTTTACAGGTAGGAGTTGAAGAGTTTGATAAATTTGCCCAATGCTTAGTAAAGGTACAACGTCCTAGTCGACAGGGTTGAGTCTAAGGCTTTACATTATAGTGAGGGGAAATGGTGTAACGGTTAGAGTGTTCGTCTTGGATACAAGTGGCCTGGGTTCAAAGCCCATGTCAGTCAACAATTGATGGATATCCCCTTGGGCCCATGGATGGTTCATCTTATATCGGATCTTGCTGCCGATTGGCGCTATCAATACAAAGATATGATTAACCCTGGAAATAATTAATAATAACCTGTCAGGAATCTGTAAAGCGGTCTAGAAGACCTGACACCGGCCACGCCACCGTTATATAAATTGACGGAGGTTACAATTATTATTAATATTAATATAACATAACGGCACACTGGGTCAGGAAGCACAGATGCTTGTTTTTAAGACCCATTTCCTCCTTCCTCTCCATGGTTATTGTTATTATTATTATTATTATTGTCATTATTATTGTTTATTATTATTATTATTATTATTATTATTATTATTATTATTATTATTTATTATGCGTTAAGGGCTGGAAGCTCGACTAACGGGCGGAACCTAAAGACCATTGGCTAGTAACCTAAAGACCATAGGCTAGGAACCCAAAGACAATAGGCTAGGAACCTAAAGACCATAGGCTAAGAACCTAAAGAACATAGGCTAGAACCTAAAGAATATTGGCTAGAAACCTAATTAATATAGGCTAAGAAATTAATGACCGTAGGCTTGGAACCTAAAGAACATAGGCTCTGAACCTAAAGAATATAGGCTAGGAACCTAAAGAATATAGGCTAAGAACCTAAAGAACATAGGCTAGGAACTTGGCTAGAAGGTCGTCATTTGGAGCGAATGTTTGTTATTCGGTGAAGAAACAAGGGTATTCTTAAAGGAAAGAGGAAAAATTCATTCCGCGAATGAAATATTAGTGAGACTAATAATAGGAACACGGAAGGTATGAATGCTTGCTTTGTGTAGTTTGGTTAGATCTGACATCTATAGTGAGCAAATGAAATAAATACAATAAAAAAAGAAAATAGATTGATCAATGTAGTTAAATATAGCAAATGGGTTGTGTTGGTCCAGCCCATAACGGTAATAAGGTTGTATGGCAAGGAAGAGTTAATTGGATCGAATCCAGATCCATCCGTCTCAGGCAGTAAGTAACCCTTAAGGTAGGCAAACCACCGTTAAACTAAATTTCTGGAAACTTTGTGAATAGATTTTTAGAATCTTCACTATGATTAGTGAATCATCCAAAAATAACATCAAAAAATAGTTTTGATATTGCTATTATTAATTTAATCATTCCTCGTCTAATCCAAACTTCAGAATTACTAAATATAAAAATATTAATAGTGAAGCTGAGTTTTACGTCGATTTCCTGCTCCCTGGTAAATCTTTGGTAGGGTGAACACTGGATCTGAACCAATAGTTTTCATTATTCAGCTTTCAAGGAAAAGCACTTCAAAATCTGCATGATACATTAATTATGACAATTATTTTGAAATATATTTCACGCGAATTGTTTCAATATTGCGCTGCATAGTTTTTCTCAATATGTTTTTTTATTTTTAATGTGGTTAATTACGTATATTTTTACATTGCGTTCTTAAAGGATCATCATGGTAAATTAGTTTGTTGTTTATATAGGCCTATGTTTGAAATTATTTTTATGTGCACCGTACAGTGTTTATATGAATGTTTTGGTGTTCTAATAAAATTAATTGTTTATTACTTTATCGTCGATATTCGGGAAGGACAGCTCAAATATAAGCAATCCTTCATAAATAAATAAAGAATGACTAAATAAAGAATGACTCGACTACTTTGCTTCCCAATGCAAACAGCCTGCGTGAGATATTTTAATAGAATCCAAAATGATGTTCAATTTGATAGAGCGATATAATGCTCCAACCGGTTAGCATTATAATTATATTTCTACACCGAAACCTGATGTAGATGACTTTGGGGTTGTTGTTGTTGTTGTTGCCGTTGTTGTTGTTGTCGGTACTGGGCAGCTGTAAACAATAATAAAGAGCATTGTAACATTAAAGCAATAGAATATATATGAAAAAATACAATAGCATAGAATTTTTTAAGTAAATTATTTTATAGGGGCTATCTCATTCTCTTAGTGCACTGCCTATTGGCAGGTCCATGGTACTGTGGCGGTCTTCGCCAGTATAACTTCGTGTAAAAGAAGATTGTGGCAGGATTGGTCAAGAGGAAGAAGAAGAAAAAGAAGATGGCGGAGTATGTTTGTAAAAATGACAACGTGTGATCAAGAACAATTCTAATCTAGAATAGGTTGTAACATTAAGCGACAATTAATTAATTACATGCGTAACGATACTGGATAAGTCTATAGAAATTAAGTTGTGTTTGTAATAGAAATCGGAAGAACCGATTGACAGAAGTCGTTGAATTTCTTGAATTCTAGTGGTAAGAAATATTGTTTCAGTCAATATAATCTACATGTACGTTCGATGCGCGTGATCGTTGGAATTTTAGTTCGCATAATAAAAGTTTAAAGGAATGTAATACCTGCTTTTGTTGTCGTAAAACAATAAAAATATTTAAATGCTATATATCTTTATATTGAGATAATCGATGGTCGTAGAAATATTAGATTATTCCACGTTAATTAAGGGATTACCCAGCTAAGACATTCCATCCGTTCAGCAGACACCAGGTAGGTGAAGACGAGTACGTATAACTCTTAATCCTTAGATAAGATTGGACTGTCAACTTAAATTTGGCAAACATAACATATAGAGTAGTTCCACAGATACCCTACGTACTCAGTATTAGAACCGCCTAGAGCATGAATAGTTTACTTCTAGATGCAGAAATGGATATAGGCGCTAATGAGATCTACTCATCAGAGTTCACCTTGACCCTCCCTAGAGATGACTCGATCCGCCTAGGTTCAAGTTCCAACATCTCTGCAGGGAGACCCCCAAGCACAGATACACAAGATAATGTTCATACGACAGTCAGACCGGCCCTTTCAGATAAGACAAGCCATACCCTAGATCGGGCAAATCAAGATAGGATCACGTTTTACGACTATGATGCCGTACGGGGTGACAATATCCTAGGTTTCAGAAATCACCAAAACCTTGATAGCTGTCAGAGTCGATTGGAGGAGCTAACAATCGTTTCGAGTGGGAGAAACCGAGACAACCGAGACAACCGAGACAACCGAGATTACCGAGACAACCGAGATGACCGAGATTACCGAGACAACCGAGATTATCGAGATAACCGAGACAACCGAGATAACCGAGCTAATCGAGACAACCGAGATAACCGAGCTAATCGAGACAACCGAGATAACCGAGACAACCGAGATTACCGAGACAACCGAGATGACCGAGATAACCGAGCTAATCGAGACAACCGAGATAACCGAGCTAATCGAGACAACCGAGATAACCGAGATAACCGAGCTAATCGAGACAACCGAGATAACCGAGCTAATCGAGACAACCGAGATAACCGAGATAACCGAGATAACCGAGACAACCGAGACAACCGAGATAACCGAGATAACCGGGATAACCGAGTCAGCCACGACTACGGAGTGGACCGAACCCATCGGGATAAACGCAATAATCGAGGCGCGCGAGTCCATCTGGCGGTTAGACCGGCGGATCGATCGATCTCGCCCTTCCCGGGGGAGGCAACGCCCCCGCCCCGAAACGCGGCGGCCTCAGTTGCCGGAGACGGCCGCAACAGTACATAACGTCTATATAACGCCTGAATAAAGATTACATATAGGGGCTATATGTAATCTTTATTCACCATTTTCATGACAAAAGCACATTATAAAAATGACTACATTTAAATTCGTGACACGTCACTGTACAAGAAGCATAACATATATAAGATGTGCACAAAATAAAAATCCGTCCAGTTTTTCTCATACGGTGCATTGGTTAAAACAGAAAATGTTTTAAATATTACCTAAATTTTGTGCAGAATGCATGCCAATGAAGCATTGTTAACTTATTAATAATATAATCATTGCATACTTATTTTACTATACAAATAGGCCTAATCATTATATTCGGGAATGTCCAAATTATGACTAGCATATGTATTTATTAATAATTATTAATTTATGTAAGAATTTAAATCTTTGATATTCATATCATATACATGTATATTCATCAAACGGCAAACAACTGCAATACCTTTGACAGTAAAGAATGTTATTTTTATCAAATATTCAGAAAATCTATGAAAATACATTGTTGTACGCCTTTGAAAAGCTTCGTAGTTCCGATTTATTTAATTGTGGAGCTGGAACGTCACAAAGTAGAACTGGGCTGCGTGATAAATTACATGTAATTACACTTGTGAGACCTAGCTTACCTTCACGCTGTAAGCTATCTAATCGTTCTTTCCAGCATGCTGCACCGTAGATCTGGAATTCTCTTACAACGAATCTTCGGATGTCTTCTTTTGAATCACGTCGGCTTTGCTTTGATGTGAACAGTTCCATAGACAGTTGAAGATCCCCCTTTTCTATCTCTCTTTTCCATCCAGTGTCCACGAGTTGCAACCAGCGCGTAAACCTCATTTTCCTTAATTCCCTTTATCTTTGGACTGATTTTCTGGATTTTGGACTTTGCACCTTTAATGGATCTTCTTTTTTCTCGCCGGCGTGATTTTGTCTCAATGGTGCTCGATGTTATCATTGATGACTGTAGCACCCTAATTGTTGTTATGCTATGTGTTGGGCCTACATTTGAAATGCTTTGGCCGTACAATAAAACATGTAGGCCTACAGTGCAATCAAATGCAACTCAGTATAGCAAGTCTTAGAGCACCCAATACTACTTAGCTCAGATGAGTTTTCAAAACTGACACAAAGATGCCTAGGCCAATTCACCACAGAGGAATCATCTAATTCGTTACTGTTACGATTTGTATGGACCATAAATTCTAATGATTTGAACCTATAAAGCAAAAAGCTGGTAAAGCTAAGGTTAACGTCAGTTTCCGCACTCGAAAGCAATGTCAGTGACGGGCGAGCCCAGGATTTGAACCCGCACATACTGATCAGCGGTCGAGTGTCTTACCGACTTCGCCACTGGCTCCAGAAATGTAATTCACAAATGCAATCAACTACATATATTCTGACGATTTAAAATTATTCAATAACTCACGTTGACACGGTAATTAGCTGGCCATCTTTCGTGAAGGCGTCATCTTGACACACAAAAGCTCGAGGATTGTTAGCACATAAGTTTGGATCCACAGTACAGGGTTGACCTCCAGGACAAACACCAGAGCATTGTTCCCTAGCGGCCGAGAACACCAATTTGGTTTTCTTGTTGTAGACCAGCACGCCACAGACTCCTGTTGAAGTCTGAACATACATTGTATTTAGCATAGTAATTTGGGCACTAAATAAACAGTCATTGAAAATTTTGTAACTTCGAAATAAAAAGCAGTTAAATTTAGCAAATTTTCGCTAAAAAATATAACCAACCTTCTTATAAATTTGAATTATTAAATCAATTAAATCAGCAGATAAACTTTTATCTGCAGACTCGCACTCAGTTTTCTAATCTAGACTTCGAAATTATTCAGGTTTGTCTATAAATATGATCTATAGTAAAAAGATTTTTGATTCTGTTTTTCCTAAAATGTTTATTGACGCAAAATTCTTATTTCGGCATTGTTTGATTTCTTATTTTTCTTTTAGGGCACAGCTTATTGGCAAGGCCCATGGCATATAACTCCTTAATATATTTTTATCCTCAGTCTTTCTCTTCATATCAACATATGAATTGTTTATCAACTCATCAAGAATCCAAAATCTCGGTCTTCCTCTAATCTTTAAGCCTATTCCTTTCATTCATCCTTCAAGTACCTCATTTAGTACCCCATTTCCTCTCACTACATAACCCATCTAGTTCTTCCTATTTCTTATCGTATTTATCAATTTTCTATATATCCCAACCTTATTTAGCACTTCTTCGTTCGTAATATTGTCAGTCCACTTGATTTTTTCATTCTTTTCAATAGCCACAATTTACTATGCTTCCAGTTTCCTAACATCCTTATTTCTGTACGTCCATGTTTCACAACCGTTCATGAGCGTGGTCCACACTCTTTACAATCTTTATCATCGTGGATTTCTTCACAATTATTGTTAGTAATTATTTTCTCTTACAGAAGGCCTCTTAATTGGGAAATCCCACATTATATTTCCGTTACACATTTACCGTCTGACTATCTTCTGTTATCAAGTGTTCCAAATGTCTGAAACTCTTTACAATTTCTAACTTAGTACGACCTATTTCTGTGTTGACTCCTTTTCTTGCCATTCCCAACACTTTGGTTTTCATGATATTAATTTCCACTGCATAGCCTAATTTCCTGCAGTAATGTTACGAGTCTTACGACCATCCAAAATTTTCTGTAGACCTAATTCGCTACTAGCAATCATGATCATGATCATCGACAAACCATGCATGTTTCACAAGTTAATTATCTCTAATTTTTATACTTTCTTCAATGTTATCCATTGCTTCCATCACCATTGCTTCTGCTTAAATATTCAATAGAAGTGGTGACATGCAATAGCCATGCTTTACACTATCCGTCTTGTCCATGCTTCTGTAAACTCCTGTTGAACTTTGCTAGGTGCCTTCTCATTCATGAAAAGATTCATAATTAATCTTTTACGTCTCCAGCCACTCCAATGTCACTCAAAATTCCTAACACTTTCATCTATTTTACCCGGTTAAAAATTCCGAACAATTTCACGTATTTTACCCGGTCAAAGGCTTTCTCAAAATCTATAAAGAATATTAAAACCTAATTTATCTGCTCTGAGCTACGCTCAGATGTGACTCGCATTGATTTCCTATGTGTACTCGAATTGTGTAATCTGTTTTCATGCAGAGCCTATAACAATAATAGCATTATTATTGCAGCTATGCCGCTATGGATTGCATAAGTCTATGTTGTTCCCTTTATTTGTAGCCTGTGTACCTGTTTGTCGTATACCGTATGCCCGTATGCCTGTTTCTACTTATATAGTCAATATTGACTCTTTACATTTTATTTCACCAAAACGCAATTTCAAATTCAATGACCGAAGAGAAATTAGAAAGATCCGAATTAGTGAGAAGGCCGTTATATAACAAGTGTAAAAGATTGAGTAAAATACCACTCCATCTCTCTCTTTCTCTAACTCAATCTCTCTTTCAATCTCATTTGAACTTCCTGCAAGTGGCAGCCACTGGCAGGAGCAAGGTTCCTATTCTTATTCAATCTGCTATCATGCTCCAACAACAAAAATCACCCTTTTTCTGAGGATGAAATGACTTCAAAGGAGTGAATTGAAAGTTTGGACTTGAAGTTGCAATTAGTATTACCTTTTCTCTTAGCAATGCAACATTCATTTCGCACAATTCTCAATTAGAACCCAGGACAGAAAGCTTCCTTCGCTCCATGGGAAAATAGTTTTGTTTCAAATAAGTAAATTGACAAAACCATGTTGGCTTCATTAAGTATATAAGTAAATAAGAAAAATGTTTAGTCAAACATTTATACAAAACTTGAAGTATAGAGGGATCTTAAAATCTACATATGATGCTACAAACAATAATTGCGGGAAATGAATATCAAGCTCGTCCTATGGAAAAAATAGGGAAGGAATTTTATGAAGTTATAGGCAAATTTTAAAAATATATCTAGGCCTATGTAATACATCGAATTTTCATGCAACTCTGGATGGCTCCAGATATTCTTAAAATACTTTCTCTAACTAACTAATAGGCACACTGTAGTACGTGTCATATTCGTTCGTATTAATATTTAGAGTACGTTTTCGTTATAGGGCAAATCCCAGTTTTCAACCCTAAAATCAGCTATTAAAAGTAGGAGGAACGCAGCGGATCAGTTCCACTAGCCCTCAAAATTTCTGAGGTGCGTTACCCCGCTAGAGAGCCCATATTAAATACTGGGAGATGTATAAAGGGTCAACCGAAAGATTCTGACAGTTTCACTACCTCTGAATTCCCACTTTAACCACTGCCTAAAATGCAAATGTTCACCATCCTTTTCTAAAATATATCCCTTATTGGATTCGTGTGTAAAATGATGGCACAATTTAAAAAATTAAAGTATTTCAGTAATTTGTTAAAATAAATTGACAAAGTTCTTTGACCTAATAATATTTTGCTATACTATATAAAGAACCAATTTGATTGATGGAATTCAATTAGGCCTACATGTTTAAACTTAACTTATACTTAGAACCTGTGTCAAGTCGAGGTCTTTACTCTAAGGTTCTCAAATTAGGTTAATGATACAAATATGAACTTATGGTCTGCCTTAATTTTTCAGAGAAGTATAAAGTAGCACAGTACGATATTGTCATGACATTTGAACTCTTTACTCGAATTTCCAAAATAAACTAAAATAATAAGTACTCATATATAATCTATAATTTATGAAAAAACACAACTTCTGTTATTGACGGTCAATGTCATCATCAGTGTTAGCATAATTTACAAAGGCCTTAAGGATTTAAGGTACTTAACAACAACACATACCTCCACAGTCAAACTACACTTAACAGTAACATATGATATGAGATGAACGTCACATCTCATGCCATGGGTCGTCACATCTCATGTCATGGGTCGTCACATCTCATGTCATGGGTCGTCACATCTCATGATATGGGTCGTCACATCTCATGATATGGGTCGTCACATCTCATGTCACGGGTCGTCACATCTCATGTCATGGGTCGTCACATCTCATGATATGGGTCGTCACATCTCATGATATGGGTCGTCACATCTCATGTCACGGGTCGTCACATCTCATGTCATGGGTCGTCACATATCATATCATGGGTCGTCCTATAATATTGGCAGAAATATTTGAGTGACCTTCAAATCGTAAAAAGTCATATACCAGGATCGCCATAACCCACAGGCAATCGCCTTATTGTCAATCCTTCAAAAACTGACTACTTCGCATTGAAACCCCATAGCAACGTCACAATAATAATAATAATAATTCCAGATGGTCTTACTCTGATCCCGTGGAAAGGTGGCAAATCTCTGCTTTGGGATGTTACAGTAACAGATACCGTAGCTAAGTCTTATTTAAACGTGTCTTCGGTGTCAGCTGGTGGAGCTGCTGAACTAGCCGCCGACAGAAAAATAAGCAAATATCATGAATTGTCTCGTAGCTATTGTTTCATACCACTTGCTCTCGAGACTTTAGGTCCTATGAATAAGGAAGGAAGCGAATTTATTTCTTCATTGGGTCATCATTTATCCGCCGCTACAGGAGATAAGCGCGAAACCAGCTTCTTGAGACAGAGACTCTCAATCTGCCTACAGAGATATAATTCCATCTGTGTAAGGGGGACCTTTAGTGCAAATCGGACAGATAGCTATGTTACAACTGAAAACACTCTTGCATCTGATTATCTAATTCGTTCTACTTCTCTCTCCAACAGCTTGGCTCACACTCAGAATTTAATTTCACCCCGTCATTCTTCAACAGTCTACCCACATGCACAGCTCCGTTCGGAATATCATCATCATGGTCAGACTGATAATGAAGTTCTTCATGCACATCAACTAGTTTCTGAAGATCTTCATGAACTTCAACCCGAACTTACGGCACCCGCCAGAGGTCTTGCCAAGGCTGATGCAACGGAAGAAAGTGATGTGATTAAGAGAGTTTTGTCTACTAGTCCATCTACAGACGCTTATCCTCCTCAATCTGCGCTATTCAAATATGACGCTCACAACCCTTACAAGACCTCTGACTTAACTTCCACCCCAACTGTGACTGCTATCTACAAAGAGAGCTCCTTAGGTTTGTTGGAGAGTGACTCAGAGGCTATTCAGTCAGTGCGCCGAGGTTATAAGCCCATCTCACTGCGCCGTCTCGAACAGGGAGTCCTGGGCTACAGCCTCAGGGAGCGTTTCTCCGCCGCCTCTCAGCCCTGTCCTCCACGGCGTACCAACGCCGTATCCCCTAGATGCTCGATGGCCGAGACCCTCATGGGTGCCTCCAGGGATGGTAGGAATAAATTCCACTCGAGTAGGAAGAGGCAGGTGTCGAGGCTGACATTGGTACATTGGTCGATCCTCGGAGAAATTTAAGCAGTCAGCCTGTCGAAGGGCTTGAAGAGTCAGAGAGTATGGTAAAGAGAATGAATGAAATTTTCACGAACAGAACGTGGTTCACTACATATCACAACGACCAGAGGCGCGTTAAAACAGTAAAGGCTAAGAACTGCGGGACTCACGAGAGGACAATGGAACAGAGGCCTGACGAATGCGGTGACTCCTCTGGTACTCTGGCTGGCTACCCCTCCTCACCCAGCCATATGTCCAGATCTCCCTGCAATCAGCGGCATGCCCCGTCCAATCCCAGTCACGCTTCCCCTCGACATTCCCTGCAGAGTTTATCACGGAATACGACAGGGGAGGCAGGGAGAAGGGCGCTGGGGCCTATGTCTGCACATGCAGAATCCGCTAATGGAATCGTGGAAAGGATTTATAGCGTTGCGGAAAGCGAGCCCGGTGAGTTGCAGGACACTGAATTGGAAGAGTTGAATGAACAAATTACTGGTGAACAGTTGAACCTCGACAATGAGATCACTGACGTGTTAGGTGACGGTCGTGATGTGGTTCAGAAACACTATGTGGACGCTGTTAGTGTTCTGACGTAACCAGAAACATGGAAAACACTTCCACCATAATATAATAATAATAGTAAAGACATACTAAATATAATAATAATAGTAAAGACATACTAAATATAATAATAATAGTAAAGATGTACTAAATATAATAATAATAATAATAATAATAAAATATAATATTATATAAATCTGTTTTTTAATTAAGTAAAGTCTTTCTTTTATCTTATATTTTAGCCCAGGGCCTTATACAGCCTAGGTCAATTAAAAAATAAAGAAATAATAACAATAAAATAATAATAATAATAACAATAGCCTCTAGTTTCCGTTTAGGGGTGAAAGCTTGCGAGCCTCACATTTGGCCCTGCGGTCATGAAGTCGACGCTTTAGATCTCCACGGCCTCTCCTGCAAACGCAGTTCAGGTAGAATGTCTCGCCATCACAATTTAAATGACTTAATATGGCGAGCACTTTCGAGAGCAGGCATCCCTTCCCCTAAGGAACCAAGTGGGTTTTCCAGATCAGATGTCAAGCGCCCGGATGACATGACTTTAGTGCCGTGGTGCAATGGTAAATGTGCCGTATGGAACGACACGGTCATTGACTCTATGACAAACTCTTACCTGAATTCGACTTCAGTCACAGCCGGTGGAGCCGATCATTCCGCCTCTAGGAAATTGGATAAATACCGTGATCTGTCCTTGGAATATGAAGTTGTTCCGGTGGCCATTGAAATCATGGGCCCGATGAATCCCGAAGGAGTTGACTTTATTAATGCCATAAGCATACTACAATCTGCCGCGTGTACGTAAGAGGCGACTAATCAATCAATCAATCAATCAATAAGAATTTAACGTCCGGTTCCTCGCCATAAGGCAATGTCAGGGACGTCTAAGGAAGGAACTGAGCATGGCAAAAGGGATCCACCTCACCATGAAATGTTTTCCCCCAGGATTAAATGGTAATTAATCCACTTAACTGAGGAAGGCAACGGGAAACCACCTCAGAAGCTATGTTTTTTCCCACGCTATAGGCTACATAAGGTATGGATAAGCATAGACTTTGTGAAGAAATTAACTTGTTGATGTAAGGAGTGCTCTTACGGAGCGAGAAAGCAGACTTTGAGTATGAATATGTACCTTGAACCTGCCACTTGGCAGTGCACTGAAGACGACGAAGGCAGACTTAATGCAGAGCAAACTGGCTATAAGCGAAGTACCTCTTTTCTTTGGCAAAGGCTTTTCATGACTTTGCAAAGATTTAGTGCAGTCTGCCTCAGCAGTTCCTTTAAGCCGACTGATTGCCTAGAGTAGCCGGGCGGCGACATTTAAAAAATATGTAGTGAGCTTGCTCAAGCAAAAGAAGCCCTCGGTAATATAGGAAAAATCTTTTAACAAGAAGCGTAAAGAAAGTCACAAAGATAAAGATAGTGAAAACCCTGGTATGGACCACGCTTTAGCTTCTCTGATGTCGTTAGTCCAAAGGATTTCGCAGGATTAAATTATGGAAAACCTATCCTATCATTCAGAACCACTATCAATCTATAAACCCTCTCTTAGTCCTCGCTTCTCCAGTAAAGATCTCCTTACTGTACAGAATAATAGATTTGCAATTGACAGGCGCTCCTTTATGTTTTCTGCTTCAATATTAATAATAATAAAATAATAATAATAAAGGTTTAAGGTCCATTTCCTCATCCAAGGATGATGTCAGGGACGTCCTCACAGCACACAGCAATACAGATCAATTCACCCGAATCAATCCAATCTATAAAAGAAATATGCTGAAGAGAAGTAAGGTACTAAGCAAAAGTCGGTCCGATGATCTAAAAAGTCAGGGTAGATCGAATAAATCTATGGTGGGAAAAAATAAGCCTTGAGCTTACATCAGAAAGTTGAAAGAGATCAGCAAGAGCGACGATAAATTGGTATATTATGAAATTCTCCACCACAAGATCTTTGATCTTGTAATCGTTTTAGTGCATTTCTTCGCAAGCTAGCTAAAACCACATCTCTTTCCGCCATAGACAAATATTCTCACCCTCTTGTCCAGACTTGCACTGTTTTTATTTCGCTTTCTTTTACGGTCTTTCTCGGTAGTCATTGTATGAAGCGTTGGCGTCTGTTAATGCAGAGTCTGGTAGGGACGTTCCTGTCATTGCCATATGATGCTAAAATCTCATTGATTGACTGACTGATTGATTCCAGTGCCTTCCAATCACGGAGAATTATATTCCAGGATCGCCACCACCTGGAGGTCTTGAAAGCACACACACAGCTTAGAGGAGGCCAACGAGAGTCCCTCATTCTAGAGGCCACAATTGACGTTAAACTTTTATTATTATTATTATTATTATTATTATCACCATTAATTATTTAAAATAGTTTATTAGATGCAATAGTGTAATGTTCTATGATTTTACTTTACTCATCAAACAGCACAAAGTCAATTCAATATATCACCAGTATAGGCTTATATAAAAGTTTCGGTTGAAATGGTTAATAAATTAAATTTATAGGCTGGTAGCCTGGTACAATATCATAGACAATGTTTTGTAAAATATGTCAGATAGCACGTTGACGAAATGTGTATAAAAGGGCAGAATTAAAATTATTTTCATATTCGGGTAAACATTTCTACATACATGTATATATTACATGTATGATGATATAGGTTGTCATCTTTTCCAGAATTGTAGACTTGTGTGCATTAACTAATATCTGTAGCTGAGGGGTACCGTTGTTTTACGAGTTGTTCGTGAGGTGGTGGTTGTGGAGGTGGTGGTTGTTGTGCTAGGGGTGGTTGTTGTCGATGTTGTCGTTGTAGTTGTAGGTATATCCTGGCAACTGGAAGCAACAAAATACAACAACGCCGTTATCGCTTTTGAAAAAATTAGATTCAACTTAGCTCAAATGTAATGTCTAGTTGCGTTGTAAATTGGTTATAAGTAAGAAACAAATGGAAACTTCTGAAGGTATTATATTTTAGAAACCATTTGGAATTTAGAAAAAAGATATTTAATTTTAGAGTACATTATATTAAAGTATTAGCACGTTATTGAAAAGTGTAGCTTCAATTAAAATACTAAAATGTATGATATTAACTATAGTCAACCATAGGGCTTAGAAATCGTAAAGAAATTATAGGCCCAGTAGGTCAACATGCAAAGTCATTGCTGTTAAAACTAGTCAATTCGATACAATGAAATTTTAAGATATACCTGTAACTTTAAAGCAATTTCTATTAATTTACATTAATTAATTAATGGAACAAAGTAAAATAGGCTTTTATCTCGGCGCCTGAAACAAAATTTCAAACTCAACAACACAACTGTTACTATGTTTGCTGTTAAGTGGATCAATCGATAGCAGCACACGTTCAGAGAAGGCAACTTTTTTCACTTAACCTTTTTACTTGTTTATCAAGTCATAATCAGCCACAAATACAGTTTAATTTGAAAATTAAATAGTTATCAAGACGGAGAGAGTTACCCTAAAAGAGCCTAAGCACTTTGAGGTAATACAGTCAGTAGCAGCAACTGAGAATGAAAAATACGCTTTACTAATAATTGTCTTCTATGCTGCAATGTAGAATCTATGACAAGCATATCCTTTACTTACTGCTCATAAAATAAGGTAACCATATGATGATATATCGAGAACATAGTTAAATAGTGTTGTGCTCGGGTGCGGTTGGACCACTGCAGAGTTGGGTAACCGCAAAAAATCTGCCGCGTGTACGTAAGAGGCGACTAAAGGCAGGAGCTGAGGATGGTAAAAGGGGACCCACCTCACCATTAAATATTTACCCCAGGATTAAATGGTAATTAATCCACTTAACTGAGGAAGGCAACGGGAAACCACCTCAGAAGCCATATTTTTCCCAAGCTATAGGCTACATAAGGTATGGATAACACATAGACTTTGTGAAGGTATTAACTTGTTGATCTAAGGAGTGCTCTTATGGAGCGAGAAAACAGACTTTGAGCATGAATATGTACTTTGAACCTGCCACTTGGCAGTGCACTGAAGAAGAAGTTAAATAGAGTTAAAGCAAAGTATAGTCTACTTCAGGCAACAAAAGTAAAAAACGTTCTGAGAGATACGGCAGCGAAACAGTGTGAAATGTAATAATCTGATCAAACTCCTACGGAATGAAACGAACATCTACCAGAATTTACCAGAACTGCAACCATCTTTTGTTATTCAGTCATTATTCAAAATTAGGTAGCAGGAACAGGGGAAGAAAGCCAAGGGCTTATTTTAATCCCCAATCATACATGATTACAACATCCAGCTTATTTTTAAAACTATTCACCGACACCGCATTCACAACCTCCTCACTCACAGAGTTCCACCTATCAATCACTCTTTGAGAAAAAGGAAACTTTCCTAAGTCTCTCCTTACACTAAGTTTAAACATCTTATAGCTATGACCTCTTAAACCATTATTGGAATATTTTAAAAATCTGTTGCTCTTAATTCGGTAAGTCCATGCATTATTTTATAAACCTCTATAAGATCACCTCTAATTCTCCTGGTTCCTAGGGTTGTCAGTTGAACTGCCCTTAGCCTCTCCTCATACCCTAATGTTTTGAATCCCTCAATAGTTCTTAATGCTCTTCTTTGCACTGCTTCAATAAACTCAATATCCTTCCTGTAGAGTGGTCTCCACACTGACATACAATACTCCAGATGAGGTCGAATCAAAGATTTGTACAATCTTAAAACAATGCCTCTATCTCTACTTTTGAATGTTCTCTTTATTAGTCCTAAGGTGCCTTGGCTGCTTTAACAGCTACAGCACATTGTTTCCTCACTTTTAGGTCCTGGCTAAAAATTACCCATAAATCTTTCTCATCACTCTCTACATGCAGCATCTTATTATTTACATCATATTCTTTATTAGGGTTATTTTTACCAAAGTGAATTACCTTACACTTGTCCACATTGAATTCTAAGCCCCATTTGTGAGACCACTTACTTAGCACGTGTAAGTCCCGAACCATACTGTCACTTTGTTCTTTCAAACCAACTTTTCCAAATAGTTTTGTGTCATCAGCAAACTTTAAGATCATATTAACTACTCCTGTATCTATATCATTTATGAAGATCAGAAAGAATATTGGCCCCAACACTCAACCCTGTGGCACCCCCGAAGTTACCTCCACCCAACCTGATTTAGCCTAACTCAGCGTAACTCTCTGATTCCTCCCCCTTAACCAATCTTCTATCCATTTTTATAACTTCCCATCTATTTCGCAAGACTTAATCTTAAGTAAAAGTCTTTTGTGAGGGACAGTATCAAAAGCCTTCCTGAAATCCAAGTACACTGTGTCAACAGTCTCTCACTCCTCTATCCACTGATTCAATTTCTCCAAAACGCTAATTAAGTTAGTAAAGCATGATCTTTTATTCATGAATCCATGCTGAGAACTGGAGGATCGGTCAAAATTTTAGCCTAATCAACTGATGATGAACGCAATAGGATGGTGGCAATAGGAGCGAAGGAGAAATAGAGGGAAAGAGATATTTGTTTGGGAAGATGAGAATTAATAAAGAGATAAGAGAATAATATATACATGTAGCGGCAATTAGAGGATTCTGAATTATAGTGATAATTATATAACAATCTTATAATTATAATCATTATAATTATTGGATTAATAATTGTATCATTATCATTAAAACTGGAAAATTATTGGAGGTTACATAGAGTTTTTGCACAATTTTACACCCCTGCCATTCCAATATATTTATTTACTCACAGATCATTTTATTTTAGTATACTACGGAATTGACCTTAAACAAGGCCTTCTTACGTTTAAAGATCTATTGCACAACCTTACCACCTTAAAACAGTGTATCCAATACGCTCCATGTCTTATCCTCTCTGTCGTATTAGCACTGGATCTACACTTGCAAGGATCTTTTGTTTGTATTCAATCTAGAATCGTTGTTTGTGAGTTATTTTGTTTGTTTGATACTTTGTTTCCCATTTAATTAATCGCCTTTCAGCAAGAAATGCTAAAGGAACACCAGAGGCTTCACCATTACAGCTGAAAAATGGAATTTAAGCGGTTACTATTTTTTATTGTTTTGTAATAATAACTTACGTAAAAACAGTCTTCAACTCTTCGACTTTAGTGAAGACTTTAGGTAGACAGGGGTATGCACCAGGATTGTTAGCGCAGAAGTTAGAGTCCTGATCACAGCTGAATCCAGAAGGACAGCCTCCCGTGCAGGATACTCTATCCGCTGAGAACGTCGATCCGTCTTTCTTGTTCACCACTTGAACCGAACAAGCACTGGATGGCTGTGTGGTGGAAATATCATTAAGCAGAATACAAAATATGGCACAAAGCAATAATGCACTTGAAATGCTGCACAATCTGAAATGAGGCCTATTGCAGAAATACTATAATACGTATCGCAGTACAATGCATCTCTACGTATCCCTCTTGGTGCACTGCCTAATGGCAGGTCCAGAGCATATAATTCCTCTACATATTTATATCGACTGATTTTCTCTTCCTATACGAATTAGTTATCAAATCATCCAATATTCCAAATCTCGGTCTTCCTCTAACTTTTCTTCATCCCCTTCTTATTTCAGTTACCTCTTTCAGTAAACAATTATCTCTCAGCACGTGGCCCATTCTTCTATCCATTCATTATGATAGTTATCAATTATCTATCTATGTCAAATTTATTTAGCAATTCTTTGATCGTAATTTTTTCGGTCCATTTCATTTTCTGCATCATTTTCCCTAGCCTCATTTCGAACGCTTTTAGTTTTCTAATATCCTCATTTTTAACGTCCGTGTTTCATTAACCTACGGAATCGTCATCCACACTGAAGTCTTTTCAGTTCTTATTTTCTTAGATTTCTTCAAACGTATTGCTAGTAGTTCTTTTCTCATAATGAAGGCCTCTTTTGTCTAATAAATTCTACATTTTATGTCTGTTTCACATTTCCCATCCTTTGCAATCATGTGTCTAAATATCTGAAGCTATTTACCTATTTTAATTTCGTACCGTCTATTTCTATAGGTATCCCTCCTCCTTTTCTACACATCCACATCACTTTCGTTTTCTTTATGCCCTATGTCAATTTTATTTCAATACTTTGTTGCAGTAATGTTCTGACCATCAAGATTTTCTGTAAATCCTTTTCACTACTAGCAGCTCTGTATATTACATTTTCTATTCTCGATAATTATCAATTTGATGATCTGTTATCTCGAAAGAAATTAATCTGGACTGTATGATAAGCAGTAGATATTCCCTAGAACACCGGGAACCAGGATCATAGATTGCAGCTCTCTGGCATTAGGCTGTCATTGACACCTATATAGACATCTTTTATATACATGTATATATATATATATATATATATATATATATATATATTGGCCTATACACACCCCCACATATATATATATATATACATGTATATATAATTATATATATATACATATATATATATATGTATATATATTATATTATATATATACATGTATATACTACATGTATATATATATATATACAGGGTGAGTAAAAAAAATGATTACAACTGAAAAAAGTTTGAATATCTCAGGCTACTGTTAATATTTTTCAGTAAAACTTCTACCAATTACTAAAGAACCCATTTCTGTTGGGGTGGCCAATTTTCATCCATTTTTGTGCACAGATTGGCCAGTTATGCCAGTGTCAGCAGAGCAACCCACCATTTTACCTAAAAATGGCGTTTGCTACAACGGTAAGAGCAGATTGCACTTCATTGACGAGAAGGTAAACGTGAACTCTCAGTATTACGTCAAAACTTTGCTTCCGGAGCTGTTTGATGATTGCCATGCTCTTCTACCAAATGGTTTCATCTTTCAGCAGAATGGTGCTCCGGCTCATGCATCTCGTCATGCACAGGAATGGATCAGCGAGAGAAACCCGAATTTTATTAAGAATAATGAATGGCCTCCAAACTCTCCCGATCTAAATCCCCTGGATTATTGTCTGGGGAATCGTGCTGCATCTCTATCAGAAACACTAGCCGAAACCTAAAAACAAGACAGAACTGCAGGAAGTGCTACAATCGATCTGGGAGAGAGTGTCCCAAGCTGGAAACAGCAAGGCTGTCCTAGCGTTCCGAAAGCGACTGCAATTCAGCGTAGCAGCGGGAGGAAAGCATATCGAATAGGCAGTAATGCTAGCAGATACAATTGGTTCTTTTTGAACCACTGCAACGGCCCTTTTCAGGACCAAAATTAAAATTAAAATAAATATAATTTACATGTTTATTTACAGTACATTACAAATGGGGGGTTGCTCTGCTAAAACTTGCATAACTGGCCAATCTATGAACCAAAATGGATGAAAATGGGCCACCCCATTAGATATTAATCCTTTAGTAATTGGTAAAACTTTCATTGGAAAATATTAGGAATATCCTGAGATATTCCAATTTTTGTAGGTGTAATCTTCTTTTTACTCGCCCTGTATATATAAATGTGTGTGCGTGTTGGTGGGTGGCTGGGTGTATTTTACTAACAAATAGCAATAATAAAAAATCAAAATTAATTACCTTGCAAGTGCCGGAGAATAGATTCTGCCACTGCTTCCAGGCATTACAGATGACGTTATCTTCCCCACTGCCACTGCTTCCTGTGCTCTTTGATCCTTTCTTATTATTGTACTTGTCGCACTTGTCTGCCCAGGAGTTCTGGATTTTTATTATTCGTCGACTCCTTAGCAGACATACCGGACATTACCAGATCCAAAGCTACTGAAGAAAGTGCTACCAAAAGAAAGGTCAAAGTAATTGTCCTTACCATCTTTGCTGTTTCTCAGGATTTCTGGACAAACAAAGGTGAGCAGACAACCAAGGAAACTGTACTGGTGCAAGCGCTGTTGAATGTTTCTAACACAAAAGTTTTACTATTTATATATCTAAGCATTTCTCTCTACAATCTGATTGACGTCGAGAACTTTCGAATTGAATATTCACAGAACAATTAATCGTGCAACCTTTTGTTTACCATGTTCATTCATTTACGTTTAGACTATGATAGACATTGCGAGTTATTGTTCTTGATAGATATTTTCTATCACTGCTAATGATAAGATAAGAATTATTCCTTCGACGCTTGACAGTTTAGCATGATTGCTGTTGACATCTACCCAGGTGTTGTCCATAAATGTGAGAAATAACTACAGATAGCGCAATTGTTTGTACTTTGTTTGATCTGCGATGCTATTCAAAATCTTTTCAAGCTCATCGCTATGCTATATATCTTCACAATCATTCCGCAAAACAATGTCCTTTAACCTTAAATATAATGATGGATTAGATGTGGTGATGTTATTCAGTCAATGCACTTATAACGCGCTTTCAATCATTTCGATTTAAAGCAAGATAATGACTTCTGACCTTGATGTTTGCCGGGAATAAATCAGTGTAGATAAAATGCATTTTGCGTGACGTAAGCACAGAAAATGACGCTAAATAACAGCTGGAATACCCAAAATTACATCTACGTCATATCTGTAATTCATCAATCTCATGACCACGGTATGGGCTTGATTTATGGGCTCGCCACTGGCTGGAGCCAGTGGCGAAGTCGGTAAGAAACTCGACCGCGGATCAGTAGGTGCGGGGTCCAAATCCTGGGCTCGCCCGTCACTGACATCGCTTTCGAGTGACGAAACTGACGTTAACCTTAGCATTAAATTTTACAGGTAGGAGTTGGAGAGTTTGATAAATTTGCCCAATGTTTAGTAAAGGTACAACTTCCTAGTCGACAGGGTTGAGTCTAGGGCTTTACATTATAGTGAGGGAAAATGGTGTAACGGTTAGAGTGTTCGTCTTGGATACAAGTGGCCTGGGTTCAAAGCCCATGTCAGTCAACAATTGATGGATATCCCCTTGGGCCCATGGATGGTTCATCTTATATCGGATCTTGCTGCCGATTGGCGCTATCAATACAAAGATATGATTAACCCTGGAAATAATTAATAATAACCTGCCAGGAATCTGTAAAGCGGTCTAGAAGACCTGACACCGGCCACGACACCGTTATATAAATTGACGGAGGTTACTATTATTATTAATATTAACATAACATAACGGCACACTGGAAATTTATTCAATTTAAAATCTTTTCCAAGCTCATCGCTATTCAATACATCTTCGCAATCTTTCCTCAAAACGATGTTCTTTAAACTGAAGTATAATGATATGATAAGATGTCGGTGATATTTCTCAGTCAATGTACTTGTAACGCGGGTTCAAACATTTTTTATTTAAAGCAATATAATGACTTCTGACCTTGTGATTTACCGGTATTAAATCAGTCTAGACAAAATACATGTACATTTTGCTTACGTAAGCACAGATAAATGACGCTAAGTAACAGCTGGGATACCCAAAATTACATCTCCATCATCCATAATATCTGTAATACTTCAAGAACGTGACCACTGTAGTGGTTGGATAATTTTTTGGTTCCGCCCGTAAGTCAAGCCTGAAGCTTGCAAAACTTGACTTACTATGAATTCTTCACTATGATCAGTGAATCATCAAAAAATAACAGTAAAATAATAGTTCTGGTATTGCTATTATTGATTTAATCATTCGTCGTCCGATGCAAACTTCAGAAATACTAAATATAAAAATAGTTATAGTGAAGCTAAGTTTGACATTGAGCTCTCTTGTATATCTGTGGAGGAGTGATTACTGGATTTTAACTTATAGTTTTCATTATTCAGCTTTCAAGGAAAAGCACTTCAAAATCTGCATTGATAGTTAATTATGACAATTACTTTGAAATATATTTCACACGAATTATTTCAATATTTCGCTGAATAGTTTTTCTCAATATGTTTCTTGGTTTTAAATTTCGTTAATTACGTCTAATTTACATAGCGTTTTGCAGGTATCTTCATGGTTCACTCGTTTACCTGTTGTTTAGGCCCATATATGCTTGAAATTATTTTGCGTGTGTACCATACAATGTTTATATGAAGGTTTTGGTGTTCCAATAAAATAAAATAATTATTCCTTTATCGCCGATATTCGGGAAGGATAGCTCAAATAAGAGCTATCCTTCATGAATAAATAAGGAATGACAAAATAATGACTCGACTACTTTGCTTCCCAATGCAAACAGCCTGAAAGAGACTTTTTAATAGAATCCAAAATGTTCAATTTGATAGAGCGATATAATGCTCCAACCGGTTAGCATTATAATTATACACCGAAACCTGATGTAGTTGACGTTGGGGTTGTTGTTGTTGTTGTTGCCGTTGTTGTTGTTGTTGTCGGTACTGGGCAGCTGTAAACAATAATAAACAGCATTTTAACATTCAAGCCATGGAATATCTATGAAATTCTACAGTAGCATAGAATTGCTTTACGTAAATTCTTTTTAGGGGCTATATATAATCTTTGTTCACCATTTTCGTGACAAAAGCACTTGATAAAAATGGCTACATTTAAACTCGTGACACGTTGCTGAACCAACAGCATAACATACAAAATGTGCACCTAATAAAAATCCGTCGAGATTTTCTCATACAGTGCATTGGTTAAATCAGACAATGTTGTAAATATCACCAACAATTTCTACAGAATACATGCCAATGAATCATTGTTATCAATTTCATACTTATTTTACTGAATGAATAATCATTGTGTTCGGGGTAGTCCAAATTCTGATTAGCATATACACTTATTAATAATTATTACTTTATGTAGGAATTTAAACCTATGATATTCAAATAATACATCAAGCGGAAAGCAACCGCAATGCCTTTGACAGTAAAGAATATTATTTTAATCAAATATTCAGAAAATATATGAAAATATATTGTTGTAAGCCTTTGAAAAGCTTCGTATTTCCGATTTATTTCATTGTGTAGCTGGAACGTCACAAAGTAGAACTGGACTGCTTGGTAAATCAATTACTCTTGTGAGACCTAGCTTACCTTCACACTGTAAGCTATCTAATCGTTCTTTTCAGCATGCTGCACCGTAGATCTGGAATCCTCTTCCATCGAATCTTCGGATATCTTCGTTTGAATCACATCGGCCTTTGCTCTGATATGAACAGTTCCATAGACAGTTGAAGATCCCCCTTTTCTATCTCTCTTTTCCATCCAGTGTCCACGAGTTGCGTCCAGCGAGTAAACCTCATTTTCTTTAATTCCATTTATCTTTGGACTGATTTTCGGGATTTTGGAGTTTGCACCATTTTTGGATCTTCTTTTTGCTCGCCGGCGTGATTTTGTCTCAATAATTCTCGATATTGTCATTGATGACTGTAGCACCCTAGTTGTTCTTATGTGTTGTTGATCTACATTTGAAATGCATTGGCCATGCAATAAAACATGTAGGCGTCCAGTGCAATCAAATGCAACTCAGTATAGCAAGTCTTAAAGCACCCAATACTACTTAGCTCAGATGTGTTTTCAAAAGCGACACAAAGACACCTAGGCCATTCCACCATAGAGGAATCATCTAATTCGTTACTGTTACGATTTTTATGGACCATAAATTCTAATGATTTGAACATTTAGTGCACAAAAGCAATCAACTACATGTTCCTATATTCATTTACTTTAGACATATTTTCTGGATTTTGGAATTTGCACCGTTTTTTGACCTACATTTTGCTCGCCGGCTTGATTTTGTCTCAATAGTGCTCGATGTTGTCATTGATGATTGTAGCACTCTAATTGTTATTATTATTATTATTATTATTATTATTATTCTACGATTTAAAATTGTTCCAAAACTCACGTCGACACGGTAATTAGCTGGCCATCTTTCGTGAAGGCGTTGTCTTGACATACAAAAGCTTGAGGATTGTTAGCACAGAAGTTTGGATCCACGGTACAGGGTTGACCTCCAGGACAAACACCAGAGCATTGTTCCCTAGCGGCCGAGAACACCAATTTGGTTTTCTTGTTGTAGACCAGCACGCCACAGACTCCTGTTGAACTCTGAACATACATTGTATTTATCACAGTGATTTGTGCACTAAATAAACAGTCATTTAAAATTTTGTAACCGCAAAATAGAAGTCAGTTAAACTTAGTAGGCCTAACATTTCGCTAAAAGAATTAGTCTACCTTCTTAGAAATTTTAATTGTTAAATCCACACATCAAACTTTTAACCGCTGACTCACGCACAGTTTTTTCACATCTAGACTTCGAAATTATGTCAGTTTTTCAACTCGATAAATATGATATGTATTAAATATAAAGATTTTTGGTTCTGTTTACCCTTAAATGCTTTTTGGAAACTTATTCCTGATTTCGGCATAGTTTGATTTCTTATCTTTCTCTTAGAGCCCTGCCTATTGGCAAGGCCCATGGCATATAACTCCTTTACTTATTTCTATTCTCAGTCTTTCTTTTCATATTTGAATTATTTATCAAATCATCCAGAATCCCAAGTCTCGTTCTTCCTCTAACCTTTATGCCTATTCCTTTCATTTATGCTTTAAGTACCTCCTTCACTACCCCGTCTCCTCTGAGTACATAACACATTCAGTTCTTTTCTTATTTCTTATAATATTTATCAATTGTCCATTTATCCCAACCCTATTTAGAACTTATTCGTTCGTTATTTTGTCAGTCCAACTTATTTTCTTCATTCTTCTCAATAGCAGCAATATACATTGCTTCCAGTTTCGTAATATCCTTCTTTCTGCACGTCGTCCATGTGTCACAACCGTTCATGAGCCTAGTCCAAACTCTTTACAATCTTTATTATCGTGGATTTCTTCAAAAAATTTTGTTAGTAATGATTTTCTCTTATTGAGACCTCTTTTAATTGAGCCATTTCACAGTGTATCTCTGTCTCACATTTACCGTCTGTCCATCTTCTGATGTCAAGTGTTCTAAATGTCTGAAACTCTTCAGCATTTCTAATTTAGTACCACCAATTTCTAAGTTGACTCCTTTTCTGGAAACTCTCATCACTTTGGTTTTCTTGATATTAATTTCCATGGCATACTTTACTTTAGCAATCTTCCGACCATTCAAAATTTTCTGTAAATCTAATTTGCTACTAGCAATCATGATCATCGCCGAATCATGTGTAGGCCTATATATTTTACAAGTTAATTATCTATAATTTTTATTCTTTCTTCAATGGTATCCAATGCTTCCATCGTCACTGCTTCTGCGTAAATATTCAATAGAAGTAGTGACACGGAAATGCCTTGTCTGACACTACCCGTCTGGTCCATGCTTCTTTCGCTAACTCCTGTTGAACTTTGATAATTGCCTCTTGATTCATGTAAAGATACATAATTTATCTTCTAGGTCTCCAGTCCACCCCAATGTCTCTCAAAATTCCAAACACCTTCACCTAGTTTACCCGGTCAAAGATTTTCTCAAAATCTATATAGAATATTAAAACCTAATTGCTCTGAGCTACGGCCACATATGACTCGCATTGATTTCCTATATGAACTCGAATTGTGGAACCTGTTGTCATGTAGAGTATATAACAACAATTGCATTAAAGTACAATATAGAGTAGTCCTACGTCTTCGCTATAAGGGCAAAGTCCAATTTTAAACCCTAAAATCAGCGCTTAAAAGTAGGAGGAACGCAGAGGAACTCAGTTACACTAGCTCTCAATATTTCTGAGGTGCGTTACCATGCTAGAGATCCCACATTAGATACTGGGAGATCTGTAAATACATCAAAGCGTCGTCCGAAAGATTCTCATCGTTCCACTACCTATGAATTCCCACTTTAACCACAGCCTAAAATGCAAATTTTCACCATCCATTTGTAAAATATATCCCTTAACTGGACTTGTGTGCAAAATGATGACACAGGTTTTAAAATCAAATTATCTCATTAATTTTTTAATTGACAGAGTTCTTTGGTGTAATAATAATGACATTACATAGAGAACCAATTTTATTGGAATTCAATTACATGTTTAAGGTTAACTGAAACTTAGAACATCTGTCAAATTCAGGTTTTTTTAGTTTAATGGTACAAATATCAATATACTGCCTTAGCTTTCCAGAGAAGTATTAAGTATTGCAGTACGATATTATCATGACATATGAACTATCTACACCTGCTACCAAATAATAATTACTAATGCATAATCTATAAGTTGTGGAAAAAGCAACTACTGTTGTTTTTTCCACAACTTATAGATTATGAATATCAATGTCATCATCAGTGTTAGCTCAATTTACAAAGGTCTTCGGGATTTAATTATCAAGATTAGGGCTGGGCTGTCTCTCTCTCTTCAGTGCACTGCCAAGTGACAGGTTCAGGGTACATATTCATACTTAAAGTCTGCTTTCTCGCTCCATACGAGCACTCCTTAGATCAACAAGTTAATCCCTTCACCAAGTCTATGCCTTATCCATACCTTATGTAGCCTATAACTTGGGAAAAGTATGGCTTCTGAAGTGGTTTCCCGTTGCCTTCCTCACTTAGATGGATTAATTACCATTTAATCCTGGGGGAAAATATTTCATGGTGAGGTAGGTCCCCTCCTGCCATCCTCAGCTCCAGCCTTTAGTCGTCTTTTACGTACACGCGGCAGATTGTTTGCGGTTGCCCAATTCTGCAGTGGTCCAATCACACCCGAGCACAACACGGGGAAGGGCTGGGCTATTATGATAATAAAATTTAATAATATAAAAATAGTAAAACTATGATAGCGAATTGAAGTTTAAACTGAAATACGTTACCTTGCATGCTCCTCCATAAGTACTTTTCCACTGTTCCCATAGAGAACACAAGATCTCAGGATTCTTATTGCTTTCTTCAGATGAATGACCAGATGAATGACCAGATGAATGACCAGATGAATGAGATTTTGACTTTTCACAGCGATCAGGCCAGTAGTTCTGCAATTTATCATTTCTCTTGTCGACACTCTTCTGACTAACTGAAGCAGCCAAATCCAAAGTAAACTCTGCTACAAGAAGCATGACTAGTATAGCCGTTCTTTTGATCATCTTTGAAAATGGAGTGGATTTGTTTACTGCTGCTTAATTTGATGAAATATAGAGTTGAGATCACTTGGCAGGAATTCTTTGTATAACCCAGAATACAGAATTTCTTGGCTAAGTTTGAAGAATTGACATTGCATGTATTTAAATGCATCTTATATAGAGCATCATGGGATCTTACCACCAGCACAGTACGTTATAGCGCAATAAAATATTGTCTGCAGATGTGTGGCATAAATAAAATTTACGATACCTGTCTTCAAAGAAAGAATCAGTTTTAAAAAGAATGAGTGACGTCACATGTTATTACTTATTACATGTTAGTATTGTTATTACATGCTATTACTAGTAAGTCACATAAACAAACGCTTCATGAGAACGACAATTATAATTACTTCTTAAGATGAGATAAACTAATCCTATATCAATCGTTAATCTTTATATTTTTCATATAAGCCAAAGGAGCAATCATCGATGAAAGCACATCCGTAGCACGAGTCTTTTAAATCTTAATGACATTCTTAGTTTTGACATTTAATTGCCCTGAATATGCGTCATTTGCAGGTGTTGTGAGCTAAAACGTTATAATTAAAATTGCGGAATTTGTTCTAAATCTTTCATTATAGTCAAGCAGAAATAAACATAACTATAAATAACAATTTATAGCAATTGTAAATTTAAAAGATTAGGTATAATTATTCATTGTGATTTTCTCCCCCCCCCCCCTTCTCTCTCCCTATCACACACATACACTGTTTCTCTGTCTCTTGTCTCTCTGTCTGTCTGTCTCATCTGACTGTCTGTCAATCGGTCTGTCTGTCCCTCTCTCTCTCCTCTCTCTCCTCTCTCTCTCTCTCTCTCTCTCTCTTTTACAAACTCTTTGTAGACTGCTTAGGGACAGGTCAGTGGTTCATGAGTGGTCCTCTTTATCTCTATCCTCGTCGGATATCTCGAAATTTACTTACAGTGGTAATGCGTCAAAAACTTCTCTAAAGCCATTGACTCGGTATTCTCTTATTCTTTCTGTCTTTTTCAAATGTTTAATACATTCATCAACAGCCTAGATATAACAACTCTCCATCTCATACTAAAGTTTTAATATTTCGATATAATATTGCTAAAAATTCTACGTCGTAGTCACAATCCCTTACAACATGGGGGCCTATAGTTTAATACGTTCTATGAAGCGCGATTTTTATGTGTTTTATTTTAATTTAAAATGCTGTAGACTGACATTTATAGTAATATATTAGCTACTCTACAAATTTTACTTTAACAGACGGAATGCGAGGAAAATTGTATTAATAGCATTAATATTATTATAATAATATTGTATTAATAGCATAAGATTCAATATGGGTGTTAATCGAACAGTTGAGCGGAGATTTGGAAATCAAATGTAGGCTACACTGTGACGTCATAAATTGAAGTAAAATTAAATCGAGTAGGCTTATTGAATGAGGTCAGCTCAAATGCTGGAAAAATTACTGCCAATTACAGAGCAGGTTTAGGTTACTGATAGCTATATTATTGTATGTGGGAACGTGGAGATGTTCAATGATTAATTAATTTCACGTATGCATTACTTTCCGTCAAGAAAGTATGTTGGATAATAAAAGTTAGTTGTAGTTGATACTGTTGCAGGTTTGGTTGTCACTGCTGTTATTGTTGTCGGCTTGGTTGTCACGGTTGGAATTGTTGTCAGTTCAGTTGTTAGTGCCGAAATTGTTGTAGGTTTAGTTGACAACGCCTGACATCTGTAAAGTAAAGAAAATCAGCATTAGTAATTAAAAATACCAGTAAGAAATTGAAATGTAATTGCAACTAAAAATAGAAAGTAACATGAAAATATTACAGTAACAGTAACATAAATCAGTAACATGTAGGTAGAATAAATGCTATGCATTTGTAGTGATTCCTGCTAGTAAAATAGGATCTTATTCGAATAAGAACTCCTGAAAATTAGTAATTTTCGTTAAAATTGTATAATGACATATATATATATATATATATATATATATATATATAATACATTTATATACTGTATATGAACATGTATTATATATATATATATATATATATATATATATATATATATATAGATGTATTAGATATATACATGTATATATACATATATATACATGTCCTGGAGAGAGTTGGCACAGATAGACAGTTGATAAATGTATTACGAAAAGGAAGAAGAGATGGATAGGACACATTCTAAGGGGGGAAGGTCTATTAAAAGAGGTCATAGAAGGTAGAATGGAAGGACAAAGAGGCAGGGGCAGGCCGAGATTAGGTATGTTAGATGATTTAAAGACCCCTCATATGTGGAAATGAAGAGGAAGGCGGAAGACAGAGAAGAGTGGAGGCGTTATGTACCATGGATCTGCCAGTAGGCAGTGCACTAAGAGAGAGAGAGAGATAATATACACCTATATATAATGTATTGTATGTATACATATATATATATACATGTATATATAGTAATATAGTAATATTACATATATATATAAATATATATATATATATATATATATATATATATATATATATATAATTAAATTGATATATTATACATTTACATAGAGAAATGATAATCACAAATATTTAATACATGGAAAGCCCATAAATAATTAAACATATTATATCAGCAATTTCAACAAAAAAGTCAATTAAAATAAAAGCGGCATGCTGATCTAAAGTTTATTTTTACCTCTCTAAAATTCGTATTAACTGTAATTGAGAAAGCTACAGGGACGCAATCCTAACAATGGTCATAATTTAATATTCCGCGGTTATTTTTTATGATTGAAATTTGGCAGATTTTTCTGTGAGTGGAGTTATGAAACTAGATCTATGATATTTATTACCTTTAATGCTAATTGTTTACTTATTAATAAATTAGTTATTATGTTGAAGTGTTTAACCAATTATCAGGGTCTACTCCTTGATTAGCCCGCTAGTCAATTAACTCTCAGGGTTCAACTCATCTTATGATCGTCATCAAAATTGGTTAACAAAAGGTAACGATGACTAATAACCATGGAGGGGAATTGAGGAAACAACGAAAACTACAAAAACAGAAACTAAGAAAGGAAACCATGTAGCACATGCGGTATGTCATATGTGTAACTATACGAACAATAAAAAAGTTTCATTAAATTATTCAAATTTACTCAATTGAATTTGCTCTATTTGGATAACGAAATGGATAGTAAGAAAGTACAAAGCCTCTTAGACGAGTTATCTGCAGAGAATTAAAGGTATATGTAACTTACTTCTGTTATCGAATGGCCTCTCAGGAAGTAGCAGACTGTTGTATTACAATTACGATTGCTGTTAATGTAATTTCCATGTAGCAATAAGCTACAATACAGTAATAGGCCTATATATGTATACATGTACGTAATTTACTGCTAACATAATGTTTATTGTGTGCTTGAATACATTTTTCGTAAAGAAAGGTTTAGAATATCATAATTAATTTAGTATGTTTGCTATTTGTTTGTGAGAATCAATTTTAAGTGTAAACTTCTGGCGATTTAACATGAAAGATAAATAATTAATCCAACTCACGTCGACACAGTAAGAAGCTGGCCATTGTTCGTGAAGGCGTTGTCTTGACATACAAAAGCTTGAGGATTGTTAGCACAGAAGTTTGGATCCACTGTACAGGGTTGACCTCCGGGACAAACACCAGAGCATTGTTCCCTAGCGGCCGAGAAAGATAAATTTGTCTTCTTGTTGTAGACGAGTACGCCGCAGACTGCCACTGGAACCTAAACGTATTTACAGTACAGTATAGGGATGAACAATTGCTCGTTGATTTCTGTAGATTCTTATTTAAGATCCAGATAAAATGAGAATAGAGATTCTAATAATTCTGGTAGTTCCTTTACGTAGTTATACTATACTTAGACTTTAAGTATTACAAACTTTAATTATATCTGAGTACTGTGTTTGTATATAGCCTGTAGGGTGACCAACAATATATTCTTAGGAAGTCTCAGCAAGAACAACAGAAGTCACAATAGCCTATAATATACCACTTGAAAGGGTATTTAAATCTGAGTATGGTGAGGTTAATTAGACCTTAGAACACAATATGATCACAAATCGCTTTCAAACGAGCAGCATGTGATCATGCAAAACTTTCTAAAAGCTCAGTTCGATTTTCCAGAAAGTCACAAAAGTAAACAAGTAAACGCATATTATAGTGAAATGATCAACTATGTTGATATCTATCACTTTCAATAATACCACATGTGTAAACCGTTTGGCAATTTAGAACATTTTCCGTGTAACAGTCCAGAGAATGTCCGAGATTTTACTCTCAGATCAGCGCGTCTGGGATTCGAACCCACAAGGGTTCTTTTTTGTTTGATGATCTATTGCGGAAAACATCACTCCAATATCTATGCAAGTTTGTTTTTTATCAAACACTTGAAAATAAAGTTCATCTTTAGAAAAGTCCTTGACATGTTTTGTCTAAATTCAATAATTTTGAACTTAGGGTTTCGTAACTTTAATGAAAAACTTGATCGTAGTTCTGGAGCGTCTTGCAAATCGAAACTTAGTATTCTAAATATAGTGTACATACCTCACATACTCCACCGAAGATGCTCTTCCACAGTGTCCAGAGTGGACAGAGAAACAATGCTTCCTTGTTGCTTCCTTGCGAGAGAGGTTTTTCACAGCGATCAGGCCAGAAGTTCTGCAGTAAATCATTTCTCTTGACGATACTATTCAGACTAGCTGACGCTGTCAAATCCAATGTTAACGCTGCCACTAGAAGGATGATTACAGTCGTTCTTTTGACCATCTTCTATCCCGTGTAGATCTGCTGATCGAATATTTTAAAAAAAATTGACTCTGGTTGGAGGTTATGTGGTTATACTGGAAATGGTTGATGCGTCGACTGGAATTCGTTGATGCGTCGACTGAAAATCTCTAAAACAAATTCTTAAGAATTCGCTTAAATCGGGGTGTTTTATATGACGTTAAATCAGGTTGTTTTACACCAACATGATCCTATCGCTTGTTTTGTTTCAGTAAAATCAAGATAATGGTCTTCAACGAATCTACATTAGTCAGAACGATAAATATATGGACGACTGTTAAACATGTGATATTAATAAACAAATCACAAGCGATAACATCAAGGCCTGTCATCACAATTCTTTAGCATAAACAAATCATATAAAGCTATCAATTTCAACAACATCCGGAAAAACAATTTCAAGTCTATGTCAGATTCCAAGTTTTGACAATAAAGTACGACAAAGAGTGCTCTATTTGCAGGTAGTTTTATGAAAAAACAGCAAATACAATTTTTGGAATAATGTTTTTAATTGTTTACTCATTAAGAATGAGGGACAAGCCGACATAATATTACATTAAAATTTAACTTCTCATATTTTATATCTCTCTCTAGTAATCCACCAAGTGGTATGTCCAAGGTACATTGCTTTCACGCTCCATCAAGAGTACTCCATTGATCAACAAGTTAATCACTTCATTAAAGGCATTAATGCATTATCCGTACCCAATAGCTTGAGAAAAATATGGCTTCTGAGCTGGTTTCCCGTTGCCTTTCTCAGTTCTTGCTAAGTCACCTCTACGACTCGTGCAGTTAACGGTTGATCATCAGTGCCTGAGACATGACACGAAAATATGCAGCTATATTAGAATTTAGACCTAATTTATTTTTTTTTAAACAATCAATATGTCTAGGTCGCAAAAAATAACCAATTTAATATTATTTACAAAGCAAATAATTGACAAGTTAACCCTCAACATTGCTTTAATTAAAATGCATGATAAATTTACAATTTCAGAACTCATTACTCTGATAATTACCCATTATTATTAATTTCATTATACTCTTTTGGAAAACTGTGTAACTCTTTCAGAAGAAATATAAATGCCAAGGAACTATTGATCGGGTTTCTCCCTTCTTTCTAGACTGAAGCACACAACTTAAAAAAATACGTAATTCTTCTTTTAAAATGAACATAGAATATAGTGAAATAAATAGACTAAGTTATATTAAGCCAAAACCTGGACAGAAAGTACAGACGTTTAATTCTGAGTTAGTAGACTATTTTAAAAACTTTTATGAAAAACGAAACACTATGAATTTTTAAATCTATTTTCGGGGACCTTATTTTGCTAAATCCCTAGTGTGACATGTAGGCCTATAGCTATTTACTCTAGTGCACTTTAAATGTCTTGTAAAACTCGGCATCCCTATTGAAGCATTTTAATCGTCAGAATTTTTGTAAAGTGGCTTATAGGTTATAATGAATATTCCAGTATTATCGGAAAAATGGGGAATATCTCAAAGAAATACTTTTTAAAGATGCTTTCTCTTTATATAGGCCTACTGAAGAACCATCTCAGAAGTTAATTATTACCCGTTCAAACCATAAATTAAATCCAACAATTAATATATAAATTCAATTAAAATGATTTAATTTACTTTCGACAGCGTCTCCATGAATCATGAGCGAATGGAAAAGTAGGCTAAGTAATACTAATACTAATACAGTAGCCTACTTGTATAACTTGGACATCCATTTAACAGTTCAGTAATAGATTGGTGAGCACGGAGAGATCGATTGAACAGAGATATAAATATTAGATAACAGTGTGATGTGTGGGACAATTTGACATTTCATTTTGACTCTATCTTAGATATCAATCTCATACCGATGCATGTAGAATGCAGAAAGAAGATGTTAAATTAAATACCAACATGAAGGATTTGAAACAAATAAACTTGCATCACAACTTTAAATATAGATAACTTCAATTGAGAATCTGGCAAACATTTCAAGATTAGAACGATCTTTCTCTCGCACCACACTCTTCTCTTAAACGGTATTAAATATATACACGTCCACAAAAAAACCCGAATGAATTTATTCTAATCAACTGTTAAGAACTATTCCTGGAGGTGGGGGTGAAAACTGGTGGAAGTCCCTACTGGAGGCGGGGGGAAAATTTTCGTACATTGTTAAAAGGGCTAAGAAGGTCTTTAAAAAGTTCTTGACTCTTCAGTGGGCACGTTACCTAATCTTTACTCAGTTCTTCCAATATTTCCTTAGACAATAAAACAACAACCTTTTTGGTTTGAATATTCTTTTGGTGTGTTGCACTACATCTGCTACAAACTGTTTAAATTTATTATTTAAGTTCAGATTTAATATCAAATTTAAATTTTAAAATTTTATTTTATTTTTAATTTTTAATAGGTATTTTTATTTAATTATTATATTTGTATTTCTTTATATATTTTTTTATTTAAAATAAATTTAAAAAATTTTATTTTAATTTAATTTAATTTTAAATTTAAATTTATTTTAAATTTAACTTTAAATGTAAAACTGTTACAAGTCTTTGGGGGAGGGCCAGTCATGATTACTACGGGGGCAAACCTCCGACTGCTGCGACGCCTCCCCCTCCTTAGGCACATATTAATTTAAAAGAGGCTATGCAATTCAGAGGCTTTCGGTTACTCAAAATGACACCTTGGAGCATTATGGTCAATTTCATTTACATAAGATACTTACCATTGACTTAACCGCGAGCTGTGGGCAATTTTGATGGTATAGTTTTTTTACTTAATTTCTTATGCGCATTTTGTTTGTTTTATTTTGCACTTACAGGACGTATTGCACTTATTACTAAGATTTTTCTCATGCTTATTTGATTTTATTTGTCACACGTTCATTGATATGATTACCCTGTGAATTTTGTGAAATGAAACATATTTTCTTTCTTTCTTTCTTTTTTAGGCAGTCACTTGGAGTCGAGCTCTAGTCTAGGGACTCTCATGACCGTTTGGAGCAAGGTTCAACCCATTCTCGTGCATGTGTTGTTTGCAAGTCCTCTCGACTTCAACTTCGCTCTCTTTCTCTACTTCACAGTTTTAACTGGCTCCCTGTTAATCAACGCATATAATATACAATAGCTCTGTTAACTTTCAAAACTCTGCGACTTGGCAAGCCTTCTTACTTATCTGATACTTATCTAAATTCTTCTTCCCTATCATCCCTCACGTGCACTTCGCTCCACCGATGTCATTCTTCTCTCTGTTGAGTCTGTTCCAAGCACAGTTCTTTTGCAGATTGGTCTGGGTGAATTGATCTGTAGTGATGTGTGCTGTGGGGCGTCCCTAACATCATCCCTGAATGAGGAAACGGATGTTAAACTTTTATTATTATTACTATTATTATTATTTTTTATTATTTTTAAAAATATCTTTAACCCGGTGTAAAGAACCTGGGATTTGATAAAAATGATTCAAGCAATACGTGCTGAATCGCCGCCCGGCTACTCGAGGTCATCAATCGGCTTAAAAGAATTGTTGAAGCAGACTGCATTAAATCTTTGCAAAGTCATGGAAAGCCTTTGCCAAAGAAAAGATGTCTCTCGCTTATCGCCAGTTTGCTTTGCAATAAATCTGCCTATGCCATTGATAAAGTCAACTCCTTCGGGATTCATCGGGCCCAGGGTTTCAATGGCCACAGGAACAACTTCATATCCTAAGGACAGATCACGGTATTTATCCAACTTCCTAGAGGCGGCATGAACAGCAGCTCCACCGTCTGTGACTGACGTCGTATTCAGGTAGGAATTTGTCATAGTGTCAATGACCGTGACATCCCATACGGCACATTTACTGTTGCACCAGGGCACTAAAGTCAGGCCGTCCGGACGATTGCCGTCTGATCTGGACAACTCACTTGGTTCCTTAGAGGAAGGGATGCCTACTCTTGAAAGTGCTCGCCATATTAAGTCGTTTAAATTGTGATGGCAAGACATTCTACCTGAGCTTCGTTTGCAGGAGAGGGCGTGGAGACCTAAAGCGTCGACTTCATGACCAGGGGCACATCTGAGGCTCGCAAGTTTTCGCCCCTAAACGGAAACTAACGGCTACTCGAATCGCCTCATTGTCTAAAAGAGCCCACAAGAAGCAACAGGGAGTGCGTGAAGCCAGTCGCTGTTTCTTTTTGTTGATACAGCTAGGAGTCGTGCTCTGTCAACTGCATTGGACTGGGATTCTAACAGACTGTTATAAATCCGATCCACTATAGGACGGTCCCATGATTTCTGGTTACTAACTGAGGCAGAAGGGGGAGCACTAGAGGTGAGGATTTTGGACCAAACTGACAACGCAACGTCAATGGATCTATCGGCAGAAAAGGAGCACTTATGAAGGATGGCATCTTGCAACTGCCTCGTTCCCATCGCTGATGCCAGGAAGGCTGAAGGCGCGATATGGGAAACAAGACGAATTCCAAGACCACCCTTGCTCACCGGTAGATTGGCTTGCTGACACTGCAAATCAGACAAATCTGCGTTGATGACGGCGCACAAGCATTTCCTAAGAGCCTCGTTGTAGTCTAAAAGCCGCGGATTAGAGAAGCTCGGACTAGAGCGCAGAATGTGCATAAGTTTAGATGCAATTAATGAAAAGCGAAGGATTGTCAAAATCATTAGCGGCTAGCGACTTCATGCGCGATGGTGTACGTTTGAGATCCTCCAAGCGACTAGATAAGGCGGTGGTAGTAGCTTCTTCTCCAGAGAGTGGCGAGCCGAGTAGATTACTATGGGAGAGGCTCATTGGCACAAAGGATGACAAAACTGAGTTGCCCGGAGATTTGAAACTGATGATATGACTTCGCACTTGGTACGATTCAACTGAAGCCCAAATTCTTGGCCTCTGTCGATGATAGTCTGTACATCATTTGCAATCGACGACTCGCAACCACCTAGAGTAATGTCATATAGGTATCCCACCGTGAGAGCGCTAGAGAGAGAAGTAAGGAGATAACGCGTTAGAGGGTGAATAGTCAAGCAAAACAGCATGGGCCCTAAGGGATCCCCTTGTTGGACTTCTTCCTGTGATTCAATGCACCAGTCTCCTAACTTCAACCACAAAGGGCTTGAGTAAGCTAGATGGCAGAAACTATACAGCTCTGGTATCCTGTGATGTATTTCACTGAGCATTCGTGATCTACTCAAGCAATTAAAAGCATTACAGAAGTCTAGCTTTACCACGAAATGATCAGCTGGCATTGACTCAGCGAAACGGCGAGTAACGTGAACAGCTGCCTCACAGCCACCTGGAATACCAGCTCCAAGTTGAATTGGGCTCAAATAGTCGCTGAGAGTAGACACTGCATAGCGATTTGCGCATTTAGCGGCTAACCGACGCCATGTGTAACCCACTGCAATGGGGCGAATGCCGCCTGGTTTCTTATTGAGTGCAAAGAGTTTACCACCAAACAGCACCGGTTGGACCTCAGGGGGGCAAACACCTCTGAGCAGGAGATTCACGAAAGAAGTCAAAGCGGTCAAAAATGTCCCAGCCGACTCTCTACAAGTCACAAGCTCCAGAAGATGCTGAGGGCGAAGGCCATCAGGACCACCGGCTCAGCCGGTGGTCCTGATGGCCTTCTTTATTATTATTATTATTATTATTATTATTATTATTATTATATGGATCATCACATAGTCTGACTGCTGCTTCGGTTAGTCGGTCCTTTGGATCAACCACGGCGACGGCGATGAGAGGGCTTCAAGGGTACTGCGTTTCACCGGTACACCTGACGTCTTGAAGAGAAGCCCATCGGGCTTCTGACCTTGAGGTTAAATCCACAAAAAGAGGCTTTCAGTGTGCGTGGTGATTTAAGGGTGAAAAGTTTTGTGTCAAGCGATTTAATATATTTGGAAAGGAATCGTTTGACGACATATAGGTAAGCCGCTAGATATAAAATGAGATATGAAACACTCTAAAGCCTAATTCTTATCAGCAGGCTTTGCTTTGATGACGAAATTAATTTTGATTGCAACGAGCATCAAGAACTTCTAGAGTTTCGTTTTCTGAACAGTTCAGACATAATACAGCTAGAAATATTATTTCAATTGTTCGATTAAAATGCCAATATATTTTTGACATTGCAAATTTCTGTTTAACATACATAGCTTGGAAATTTGCATTTTGAGTAGTTATTGAATTACTTTGATTGATTCATAAATTTAGAGACATTAGTTTACAACAATTTATTGACATTGGTAGAGATATTAGTTTGCAAATATAGACAGCTTGCAAGCTGTGTGAATTGTTAAGTGTGCTGAAGCTGTTTTCTGAAACAATTTTGGGGGTCTGCGTAGTCTAATTATAATCTAAAATGACACTCACACATGTACCAGCTTGTGTCAGGCGTACCTGTAAATTAGTACGCAATCATTCCCTCAGTCAATGCTCTTCACAAGTGGTTCCCAAACCTTTTACTGATCCTAAGTCCTGAAAGAACAAAATTAAGGTTGAGGTCCATAAGCTGTATTCAGTACTGATTAAAGGAGAATTATGACACAAGAATTAGCCTCGGAAATTACCATTTCCTCCTTCCTCTCCATGGTTATTAGTAATCGTTGCCTTTTGATGGCGCATCAACTGCAGCCGGCGCGGATTTAAGAATAACCTTCCATCACCTTGGGATTTTTTCCTTTCTAAGCTTTTACCAACACTCGGTCTTCTAAGGTGGTCACCCACAAAGTACTAACTGAGGTTGATGCAGCTTAACTTCGATAATTGACGCGCAACTAAACCAAGTGCGCTAATCCCGCCGTCTCGCTAATCACGCCGTCGTTATATGCATTTCTAATCTGCTATTTGGTTCCAGGGAAATTTGGTCATTGAAGAGTGTGAGAAATTGAAGCATGCTATTCTAAGCTTTACTACTCAGCTGCTTCTGTACTATTTTAAATGTATATTTAAACTACACAATATAATTTAAAGTGATTTTAAATCATAGTACATAATATGTGTCTATAATATATTTCTACGACTATTTAGTTTTTAAGGATAGTACAATAATAGAATGTTTAATTTTATAAGAATTGTGCACCTATACTATACTAGCCATGATTGCAATAGTCTAGTTTTTAATGAAAACTAAAGTATATAAATTGTACTGTTGAAGCAGATATGCCACAACGTACTGCATAAGTCAATGCTGTTCTTCATTATTATTCAGCAGAACTTTTGGTTGCATACTTATGTAGTCATAGAGAGTTATTAACTCTTCTTTCGTGGCTATTTATCAATTTGATCGTTTCTGTTTTGATGATTGCATATTTTTGTTTGCATTACAATTAAGAAAAAGGCAAAGACTAACAAATAAAAATGCACCGCAGTAGATTGTGCACTTCATTTATATTTTCATCTTAATTCGCGAAGAGATCGCAAAGCCTTGGGATACTTATGGTCTTTACGCTTAGATCGTGAGCTTATATCGTGCGCGGGCCACAGGTTTGGAACCATCGTTGTGGCGATGTTGACAGCATGCCGTGGTTACGATCAGTTTTGCTTTATATCTAGCCTGTAAGGCAACTCAGCGCCGTAACTGCTTCTAACATGCTAGTAACTTAGCTTACCGTAAACGGTTAACTTGTAAACGGTTAAGTCGTGTTTAGGTAAATAAATCATGTTATGATTATGTAATTGAAAGTATTAGTGCTAGTAAATGGAAATAAGTGATATTATTAGTAATTTATATTTCATGTTGTATTTAATTTTAAATTCCTAAGACTGTCCTTTCCGGTGTGGTGTCCTGTCACTATAGAATATGACCAACCGTAAAATATACTTATTTTGATAATTTGCTGAGCACATTGGAGCAATTTACTGCTACTGCTACTGCTACGGCTACTGCCATCACCACAACCACTACCTCTACCACTACTACTACCACTACCACTACTACTACCACTACCACTACTACTACTACTACTGCTGCTACTTCTACTGATACTGCTACTACTACTGCTGCTACTGCCACTACCACTACTACGACCACTGCGACTACTGTAGTAGTGGCAGAGTGTTATTCTAAAACTATCAATAAAATAAACGCGGCATGTTGGTGCTGTGTGACGCAGTTGCTAATTTGCGTGAGAGTCGGATCTGAAATCTCTTGGCAATGTTTGCGATAGTGTATTTGCAATGATATTTCTTACAAATGATGAGAAAATATAGATGTCGTGTCAGTATTATTTTAGTTTTATGCCATTTGATATCTTATGTGAGCAAAGTAGAAAAAATTCCTTTAGGAAACTTGAAAAGGAAAAGAGCCTAATTAAAGAAGACGGGTTATATCTCTCGGACCATTTATAATTTAAACGATTCAATAAATATAATATAAAGCTAAAAAGCTAAAAGTAAAGCCTAGGTTAACGTCAGTTTCCTCACTCGAAAGCGATGTCAGTGAGGGGCGAGCCCAGGATTTGAACCCACATCAACTGATCCGCGGTTGAGTATCTTACCGACTTCGCCATTGGCCCCAGCCGGTATCTCATTGGAAGACTCATGGAAAAGCCTAGATCAGGTTTTAAACCTTCTTGAGTAGTCTATTAACTAATGTGTCTGGTATTGTCTAATCATGTACGATGTTAATCTTGAGAGTGTAAAAACTGATGATTGATATGTTATGGAGTTTGTGAATATGCACTAATTTAATTGATCTGCACGACAATGTTAGTTGTTCATATGTTTCTGTGTTTGTTATCTAATGTATGTGAGGTATCTACCAATTCATGAACGAAATAAAAATTATATTATTGGATTTCTCTTATTCTTGCTCACATATTGCTTTAACAGATCTTTTCTCAAAAAACATTTTCTAATCAACAGCTTTTTCTTATCTGAAAGCATCAATCAACATATTTTCAACATAACCCTCTCCATTGTTTGAAACATTAGCTTAGAATAAATTTACACTAATTTTAGTAAATGAAGTAACGTTATGTTTCTTCCTTGAACATCGGGCGGTGTTGACTACTCTCATCGTGCTAGTATGGCAACTAATCTAATCTAATCTAATTATATATATATATATATATATATATATATATATATATATATATATATATATATACTGTATATATATATATATGTACGTATATATATATGATATATATATGATATATATATATATATATATATATATATATATATATATATATATAAGTAATTAATTAATTAATCATTTGTTATAAGTAACTTTTGTCTTTCAGGTCTGAAGATAATGCCGACATATATAACCGGGTTATCATGAGAGCATACGGTCAAATCCGCAACAGGAATCAGTAATAAATAGCATTTGTTAAGTTTTCGACAAGCAGTATAACATTGTGCACCTTAAAGAGGTAGTATTGAAACATGTATGGTAGACATGCAAGCCACTACTCGTCTCACGCTGCTGATGAAATGGTTTCTGTTGTTGTGCGCGGTCAGTGTGGTACTCAGCTCTGTCTACTATGTCTGGTCATCTCAGGGTCTCGTCTACTCCCAGCTCTCAGATTCTCCACGTGACACAGGTATTGAGCATCATCGTTGTCTATCAATCAACAATAACTTTATCAATCAATCGATCAATAGAGCGAGTGACTGAGCGAGTGATTGATTGAGTGAGTGAGTTAGTGAGTGAGCAAGCAAACGAGTGAGTGAGCGAGTGAATGAGTGAGTGAGTGAGTGAATGAGTGAGTGAGTGAGTGAGTGAATGGAGTGAGTGAATGGAGTGAGTGAATGGAGTGAGTGAGTGAGTGAATGAGTGAGTGAGTGAGTGGGTGAGTGAGTGAGTGAATGAATGGAGTGAGTGAATGGAGTGAATGAGTGAATGAGTGAATGAGTGAATGAGTGAGTGAGTGAGTGAGTGAGCAAGTAAGTGAGCGAGCGAGGGAGGGGGTTAGTGAGTGAGTGGCTGGCCTCCACGCTGAATGACTGACCGACTAATGGACCAATCGAATGATTGAGATTGAGTGATTGATTGATTGATTAATCTATTGAAAGATCGTTCGATCGGTTGGTGTATCGATTGGTGGCTTTGCCGATATGAGCGTAATTCTTGAATGATGATGATGCTTTTTGTCACAATCATTATATATTATTTTTTGCTACAGTGTAATTGTCCAAAGAGCAGCTCTGTGTGAATATACTTATGAATTATTTGATTTTGCAGAGAATTCTTTAACACCGGAAAGTGAAATTGAATGGTCAAGCGATAGATGCGTGGAAAAGCGAAGTATTGCTCTTGGTATGGGAATTACCTCAAATGGTCTTGATGGTTTTTTCCATTCCAGCAGGGACATCAAAAAGAAAATGGAAATATTCTCCGTTCTTCTCCCAAGCTTCTGCCGAACAGCCAGCTCTCAGTACGTCTACTATGCTTACCTGGCATACGATTTGGACGATCCGAAATTCACAGATCCTGACTTTCTCTCGAAATTTCAAGACGCCTTTAACGATTTGACTGATCGATTGTGCAAACCCCGCAATATAATGCTGCTGCTGCGTACAGTCAGATGTAGGCACTCGAAGAAGCCGGCCTGGGCGCAAAACGACGCCATGATGGAAGCATACCTAGACGGCTGCGAATATTTCTATCGCATCAACGACGATACTGAAATGATTACAAACGGTTGGGCAGAAATGTTCATCGAAACCCTCACCGGGTATAATCCTCCAAACGTCGGTGTTGTGGGACCCGCGCACCGGGGCGGCTATGAAGGTATTCTAACGTACGATTTTGTGCACAAAACTCACGTTGAAATTTTCGGATTTTACTATCCGCGTCAGTTTGTTGACTGGTCGGCGGACAATTGGATCACAAATGTCTACAAGCCGTCGAGATCTACGAAGTTGAACAAGATCAAGCTGCACCACACCATGAACTCAGGTACTAGGTATGAGAGTCATCCTGTGAGTGAAGAGTTCAGGATCAAGCAACGTGAGAAAGATATCATGACGTTGAACAGGTGGGCTTGCATTTGTTGATCTTAACTCTGAATACTTGTAAGCTGCTACTAGATCTCAGTTAAAATTATGCCTGAAATTTTGATCAGTAATAGGAATTTTGACACTTATTAAACATTATGCCTGAAATTTTGATCAGTAATAGGAATTTTGACACTTTTTGACATTTGTCCCAATTATCACTGGATGTGGTTAATTTAATTTATTAAATTATAATTCAATGTACATTTACTACCCGTGTAGGGTCCGGGTTGTAGATCAACCGTGGACCGCATGTGTCGTAAAAGGCGACAAACACTAAAATCCAAACCAACGTCAAAAAGGTCATTCTGTTGATGAGCACTCAAGCTGCAGAAATTGCTACAAAATTCGATAGCGGCAGTGCTTCCTGTGGAGAATATAATGGTCCAATTTTACTTTCCAAACCGCTATTAATCGCTCAACGAATATCTATTATCAACGATTTATTTATCGAGAAGTATTGAAAATAAAAATATTTTAATAATAATAATAATAATAATAAAGGTTTAACGTCCATTTCCTCATACAAGGATGATGTCTGGGACGTCCCGCCATCACATGTCAGTACAAAGCGATTCACCCCAAACGATCTGAAAGAAACACGTGCTGAAGAGAAATAAAAGATCCTAAATAGTGCCGATCCGGTGATCAAAAAAACAGTCAGGCAAGATGAAATAAAATCTATGGTGGGAAGAGATGTGTTTTCAACCTACAACGTAAAGTGGAAGTAGTAGAACATGAGCGAAGATCAGGAGGCAGAGAGTTCCAAACAGTAGGAGCGGAGAAAGAAAATGAACGTCTACCTAACGAAGTGAGAATATTTGGAATTTTGAGCAGTTTGGTATCGGAAGTACGAAGCTTACGAGAAGGTTGATATTGGATTAGGAGATCAGAAAGGGTAAGAAGGTTTACCAAAAAGAAGTGTTTTGAAAGTTAAAAGAGCAATTTTATACTTTAGCAATTCTTTGAACTACAGGACGCCAATGAAGGTTATTAAGCAAGGAACTAGAGGTGGCCTGAAGCCTCGAGGATCGACAGACGATAATTTTAGTGATAATCAAAATGAAGTATAATCTCAGATGATAAATAACGAGACAAACAATTTTATAAGTTGCTTTCTTAAGCTTATTGAATGTCAAGTTATATTGTATGATATCTATGTATACGTGTGTTTCATCCGTAAGTGCAGTTCTACAAGAATGAGACATTGGAATGTCATCTTTAGTTATTGCTTAACCTTTTATCACAATTTAAAACAAAATGACTATAATTCAATTTTAATTTATGATTTCATTAACCAAGTTAGATAGACCTAGGTTAGGATAATATATTTCCAATTTTTTCTGATAATATACTCTAAAGTTCATTAAAAGAGGCATTCATTGATACCTCGGTTTCTTATACAATTCATAAAAGAATTCAATACATAATAATAATACAATGTAATCTGTGTGCTAAGATACTCGGGTAATTATTAACATTTTATTGTCAATTTGCTAATAAATATTAGCTATAAGTAACACTTTCGTGTTCTGGCAGTTGTACGAATTCTTAATCGCAGTCTGTCGTCATGCTCAGTATGAGCACTTCATCGACAGAGAAGTTAGTCCAATCACAAAGGCTAAGCCATTATCAAAGTATTGTGCAGCCTTTATGTAGAGAAACCATTTATTCTGTGGCGGTTTTGTATGCGTTTCATGTGCTTCCTTCTAAGCCGCCTCTTACGACGCTTGCAGCATTCTGTTGGTCTATTCTGTAGTGTCCCGGACAACACAAAGGAAAGTTACAGATAACATTTGCCGAATGCGCTATCATAGCTTTAATTAAATTTAAATTTTTATTGAATGAAATATGTGAATAGATTTAAATTACTCCAGCTAGTTGTATGTAGTATTGTTTATAATATCGCTACGTGCAGATACGTCAAAGCAACAGAAGTGAGAGGTTCAACGTCAGCAGAAGACAAGAGTCTTAAAATCGTCTCAATGTCTCTCCACGAAGACAATCTGGAATCCACCTGGGGAGCGGTGCGTAACGCACAGATAGCTCCGGTCATCTTTCCCGGCTGGATCCTTCGCATTTACGTTCCCTATCCGTTCTCAGAGACTTCCACGAAACCTCCGAATAGGATTCTTCGCCTACTGGATCGATTAGGAGCTGAAGTTCATTACGTTAGATGGAAAGCCGGTGATCTTGTTGTACCACGTGCACATTTGTCTTTCTATGTTTTCTACGATTCAGAAGTGGAATACTTCCTCATTCGCAACACTACCGGTAGACTCACATCCCGGGATGCGGAAGCAGTTAAGGAATGGATGGTAGGAGAGAAAAATTGTAAGGATACAATAGCTCATTGCTTGAGGGATCATAAAACGCACGGGGATGTACCATTGACTCAAGGATTATGGGGTGGAAGAGGTGACAAATTTATACAATCTTTGGCCTCTTTGATTAAGAAATCATTACCTAGAAAATTACTCTTAGGGAAGAGCGTTAAAGACGCAACAGTTGACAATACCTATAGGACGTCAAAACGTTCCTCCTATGTACGATTAGAATTCAACCATAGTTCTGAAACACTGTTAAATTCTAACAGTACTCTTAATACCGTAAATCCAGTCTCATATTCCTTCATAGAGCCAAATAGTTATACAGAGATTGACAATTCTCCGATGACAACACATCAACCAGACTCAGTACCCTTGTATGCCAGTGCCTCTAGTCAATCAATACTTTATAAAATTTGGTCCTTGATCCAAAACAGAATTTGCTGTCATGACAGTGTTTCGTGTAATAAGTGGACTGGCACCAAAAAGTATCCTTCCAGTCGTAAGGACTCGCAACCTTATGTTGGACAGCCTTATTCTACTGATGAGGAACCGGTGTGGGATTTTGGAATGGGCCGTCAGAATTTGACGTGTACTTGATATTCTGTGTCTGTATTAAAGTATTAAAATATTTATAATGTAAAAATAGCTCAGTGTGTAAGAGTGTCAGGTAATGGGATGAAATTTATTGCTGCTGTTCTTGAGGTCCAGGTGAAAATACCTAGTCGAACTGATCGAAGATTAAATTCTTGAATATTCTCGGGATTGTAACATAAATACTGTAACATAACATACAGTATCAACATACAGTACAGTATCTCTTACAGCTGTGTTGGCTGGGAAAATTATCTCTTATCCCTCTGAGTCTCTGGTATACGGCAAGGTAGAGTCTTTGTCCAACTTTATTTTCTATTTATATTAATGACTTACTGGATACATTTAATAAATATTGATGTTATATCAAGGGTATAGCTGTTAGTTTAATTATGTATGCAGATGGTCTAATATATTTAAGCTCATCTCTTTCTGAAATGCAAAATATGTTAGATATCTGTAGTAGTGGGCTAGAATTGTTACAAATTCAGATTAATGCTAGAAGAGCTCCTCATTACGGATTGGCAATAGATACAATAATAAATGTTGTAAACTGTATCTAAAACATAGTTTTTGTTCCTTCGACTGAAGAAATTAAATACTTAGTAATGTGCATTCTGAATACATGTAAACTTTAATGCAATTTTGATGCTGCCAAAATTAAATACTACAGATCTGCAAATGCAATTTTGGCTAAATTAGAAACTTCTAGCAATAAGTCAGTAACTCTGAAACTTATATAGACCATTGCTCTACCATGCAGGTTTAACTTAAGCATTGGAGGCTCTGTCCCTAAAAACAGAGTTAGCAACTCTAAAAAGTCCTTGGATTAAATATTTTCAAAAAGCTTTTAATACCTACAACAAAAATATTATATAAAATTTTCAATAGTATTCTGAGTATAAATTAATTTTGCACAAATAATCCATTAAAGGAAATGTCTTTTTAATCGTCTTCGGAGGTGTCCGAAAATCTAATGCTGAGGTTGATCTGGCGAGTTAGACTATGCCTAAAAGTACTGTTATGTGCAACTGTCAAATGTAACTGATCCGATTGCATAGCTTGTTCAACATGAATCTGACCAGAAAACTGTGCATTGGTTGTAGTGACAATGGTTTTACCACAAACAATTTTATGTTGTAGAATTTTCATTTTGATTGATATAATAAATATAATAGTAATAATAAAATTAAATGTCCGTTTTCTCATACAAGGATGATATCAGGGACGTCTTACATATCAATAATAAGCTGAAAGAATATGTGATGCTAACCACGTCTTAGTTTAATTATAAGTATTGTAGAAAATAATTCAATTAAACTGAGGCTTGGTGAGTGTTTTCCCCGTGTTGTGTTCGGAAAATTGATCGATATACCAACCGTAAACTACACGTATGGTAAGAGGCGATTGAGCAAGTACTGTTGAAGGACACGGGAAACCAGCTCAGAAGCCATATTATTCCCTATATTATGGGAATAATATGGCTGGGCCTACATTATGGTGTGAGTACGCATAGCCATTGTTACGGAATTAACTCATTAATCTCAGTAGAATGCTCTTTATGGAGCGCGATTGCAAAATATGAGTAAAAATATGTACTCTGGACCAGCTGATTTGTAGAAAGAGAGAGGAAGAGAGAGATTGCAGAAGGGGTTAAGATGCAATAGTAGCTATGGGTTTATCTCGTGTAATGAATAGGCCTAGTATAAAATAAAAAATGAATAAAATTAGTATCACATTTCTGTAAGCCTTTTTGGAATATATAAAGCTGATAAAGCTAATAAAGCTAATGTTAACGTCAGTTACCTCGCTCTTATAATATATATATATATATACATGTATATATATATGTGTGTGTGTGCGTGTGTTCTGCTAACTGAATATAGGTCTATATACACTGTATATATATATATATATATATATATATATACATGTATATATATATATATATATATATATATATATATATACATGTATATATATATATATATACATGTATATGTATATATATATATACATGTATATATATATATATATATACATGTATATATATAAATATATTCTTCTTCAAATTCCGTGCCCACTCGAAGCCTGGGCAGGGTTATGTTCTCCGTATTATGTCCATTGTTCCTCTGATCATTTCTATTTCCGTTATCTGCATGCATCCATTTGCTTAAACTCTTAACGAATGTCATCCGCTGCCGATCATAACTTCTTTAGTCGTCTAGTTTTCATCTCACTGTGGTATTTTCAGCAATTTTGTTCAGCACATTGTGTCCGAAAAACTTCATCTGCTGGCGCCGTATTTTATTCAATGAATAAAATACCAGGTGACATTCTTTGTAAAGCTATTCATTTGTAACGTGATCTATAAATATATTCTTAAATCCGCGCCGGCTGCAATTGATGCGCCAACAAAAGGCAACGATTACTAATAACCATGGAGCGGAATGGAGGAAATAACGAAAATTACAAAAACAGAAACCACGAAAGGAAACTATGTAGCACATGCGGTATGTCATGTGTGTAACTATACGAACAAAAAAATTTATGTAAAGATATGCGTAACATTCTTCTATAGAAGCACATATCTATTGCCTCCAGTTTCTTTTCCATTGCAGAAAAAATTGTAAAAAAATCATTTCCGTATAACAATATTGATTGCATATAACAACGAGACAGATTCTTTCTTGTATCTATTGATAATTTAGAACTTCTGAATATCATTGACATTTTATTGTAAGCCACCTTGACCATTGCTATCATCATCATCATCTTCTTCCCTTAAATCCCAGTTGAACTTGTGTTTGGAGTGCAAAGTATCCATGAGAGATACATAAATCAATAAATGTAATTTGGTCATGAAGACTTGCAAAAGTCAAAATTTTATTTTAAGAAATATATGTAGATATAGGCTACTATGAAAGGACTTGCTAGCCATTACGTAGACAATTATAACATTTATACCTTATATTTGTATTTTTTTATTTTTCCACATAGAAGAGTGGAGGCATTATTTACATGGACCAGTAGGCAATGCATATATAAATATAGAAGTAGGCAATAATATATATATATATATATATATATATATATATATATATATATATATATATGAACGAGCAAGAGATAAAGTATTAATTTTGAGTTTATGCATTAAACAACAATCTTATACCATATTCTACAGACTACAGTAAAACAAGAGAAATTGAATTAGTGCTAAATTGGATGTTTAGATTTAGATACATACATGTAATGATTCAAACAACGTAGAAACAGGTCGACTGAAATAGATTTTAACTTTACAATTTCAACATCTCTGTTTGCAGAAAGAGATAAATAAAGGTAAATAAATAATAAATAAATTAAATAAAGTTAATAAATTTAATATATCGTTGAAATGAAATATCTATAATATCATCCAGTACACGATGATATAACTATATCATCCAATTTGATTTTTATCTTAACTACATTTATATTTGCCATCGAATTACTTTTAGGTATAAATTTAGTTGTGTTCATTCAATCATGAAGTGTACATGTAGTAATACTGGGGTTAACCTTCAACAAGAACAGACTGTGAAAAATAAAGTAAACACCCATTATAGTGAAATGATCAACTATGTTGATATCTATAACTTTTTAATACCACATGTTTAAACCACTATCCAATTTATAGTCCATTTTCCGTATAGCGAGTCCAGTGAATGTCCTAGATTTTACTTTCAAAAGCACGGCTAGGATTCGAACCCACGAGGGTTCAAATTCACCTCAGGATCTGTCATTTAAAACTTCATGACGTTACCCTTACGCTATCAAGACATTCAATGTGGCACATTAATTGCACGTAGCTTTTATTACCACACTGCATTTCGGTCCTGGGTCTCCTGGCTGAACTGAACTCAATGCTAAATGAGGCGAATTGGGTGCATTTATCGATTCGCTTTGTTGATGATGCAATTGAGATGCAGAACTTCAAGTACTTTCGAAATTCCATAAATTTATAAATAAAAACCTCTATTCTGAAAATAAATAAATCACTTTAGTTACGTTATAGCGAGGTTTATTTCAGCAGCGATAGCCTAATGTCTATATACTTTCATTGTCAATATGCTCTGCTCTTCGTTGCAACATCACAACCACGCATTAGCCAATTTAGCCTTCTTATGTACATGTAGCTATAGTCTACACTAGTAGTGCCGTGCTGAGACTCGCTCCGATGTTAAGCATATAATGTAGTCTGAATTAGGCACAGCGTTGTTTCTACTTATTACCGTTAGAAGCCGTCCGTGTAGAAAAATATACCACTAAAGAGTTATTCACGTTTAGCAAGTAATCTTTTAAATTGTATGGAAATGTGAGTATGTCATTGAAAATCCTTTTAGACTATTCCGCGTTAGATTCTTATAATTCGCATTAGGCATACCACTTAGAATTCGCGTTAATTCCCTAACCTGTTAAAGCTACAAAGCTAATGTTAACGTCAGTTTCCTCACTCGAAAGCGAAGTCAATGACGGGCGAGCTCAGGATTTGAACCCCGCACATACTGATTCGCGGTCGAATATCTTACCGATGATATGTCGGTAAGATTCTCGGTTGGTTAATTTATTCATTTAGAATTCGTGAGATTCGGCTGTTGGAAGTGGTGGATTTGTATGCTTATCAGTTTGTAACAATATATAACTATAATTAAGTATATTACTACTTTTATAAAATAAAGAGTTCTGAAAATTTACTGAATAATAAATTAAAGTTCTAGTTATAGCTTAACCGTAAAAATTGACTTTAGATTATTTTATATTTCTCTAATTTTTTATTAAATCTATAACGTATCACTACATTGACTATCTTTAAAAACGATTGTGAGCTACTACTATTGGGAATGAGAAATTCTAATTATAAACTCATAAATTATTTAAGTGTAATTTCTTGCACTTGTATTGCATATTGTATTGCGTTTATTCCGTTTGTATAGTTAATTTTCAATGTGCATGACAGAGGGGTGATCAACTAATAGGTTACTTGTGACCTCTTTGACGGCCTTGTTTGAGTATGTCACTGTTTTTTAATGTATTAATTAATTATTAACCCCCACCCACTATAAAAATTAATTATTAATTAGTAACCCCCCCGCTATGGTGCACCTGTCCAGAAAATCTTTTGAAATAAACTTTGTTCTCTCTCGCTCAAATTAAACGTCCTGTTTCTTCTCTTAATTAGCTGTTTAACCTTATCCGGTTCACGTTTAGCAATTTGTGTGCAGCTTCATATGTGCTGTCCCTCTCTGTCTTTCTCTCTCTCTCTCTCTCAATGCAATGCCTACTGGTCGGTCCATTGTATAGGCCTGTGACGCCTTTACTATTCTTTGTATTCCATTTTCCTCTTCACGGCCACATATGTGTGAATATATAATTCCTCTAACAATCCTAATCTCGGTCTGCCTCTGTTTCTCTTACAGATCTCTTTATCTCTTATTCATTCTATCTTTTTTATATCTTTTAGTAACCACCCCCCCTCCCCTATGGTGCACCTATCCAGAAAATCTTCCTATTTTTTAATGCATTTATAAACTGCCTGTCTGTACAATTTCTTTCCAGAACTCCTTCATTTGTAACTTTCAGGGTCCAACTAATCCTTTTCATTCTTCTCCACATCCACATTTCCCATGCCTCCAGTTTCCTGATAACTCTCCCTTCCTTAAGGTCCATGTTTCACATCCATAAAATAGCGTGGTCTATACCAAGGTTTTCACTATCTTTATCTTTGTATTTTTCTTTAGTCCTTCTGTCAAAGGCTCCCTCCTATTACCGAGGACACCCTCGAGTGAGGATGCCTCGGCATATTTAAGTCTCACATTTCCCATCATCTGCTATAGTATGTCCTAAATATTTGAAACTCCTTACCTGTTCCAATCTCGTGACATTTATTCTAATATTGAATTCACCTCTATCCTAGGCCACTCTCATCACTTTTGTCTTTTTGATGGTAATCTTCATACTATATCTCAATGCCGTATCATTCAGACAATCCGTTATCTTATGCAGTCCATTCTCGCTTCCCACTACCATTCCTGGATCATCTGCAAAGCTCACATAATATTGTTACAACAATTTACCTTTTCCTCGTAGTACTCAATGGCGTTACCAATTGACCAATAGTGTTTTCTTCTCTCTATCAATTAACTGCGCCTATAGTGTGCATGGTTATATTTGTTAATTATTACGTCTTCTTCTGTCCGATCCTATATGAGTTATTTAATTCTTTATAGTGGCAATATGCCTCGATTGTTATACTAGTTCGTTAGCATCTGCTTTGTTGTAATTTCATTTGTCTTTCTCATTCTCTTCTTTCTAGAATATTAGATTTCTTCTGTTACATTACGCTTTTGTATATGTACGTGTACAATCTGAAAAATCTAAAATAATCATAAACTTGATATGTTCTGGGCAGAACAAGAAATAGTCCACTTGATTCCGCCAACTAGGTTATCTAGTTATATCCAATTGATACTTCAGTATTTTCTTAAACTGAAATTATTGACGTTTATTATTAAATTATTCACGAACAATTTACTTCAAGTGCCTCACCTGTGCATCTCAGGCAATGCACTCATTGTGAAGACATCAAAGTTTCAAGTGTTAAAACTAAACTAATGACAACCTAGGAATGCTATGTAATAATATATTTCAGGTAAAAATGATAAGCATTTGAAAAAACCGTTTGTGAAGTTTAATTGAAACTCAATTTAAAAAATAATCATTTCTGTATAATAATTATTTGCTTAAAATATTAAATAATTAAATTCTTATTATATTCCCATATTTTCAATAATTAAAATTTATAATGATGAACTGCATATATTACATTACCATTAGCATATTTCTTGCAACAAGCTGTTAATAAAATACAATGCTTTGATATAAAAACAATGACAATGACTACAGTAAGCGTTGAATATCCTAACTATTCTAAAGATCTGTCTAAAATAGATATTCTAAAGATACCTTCAATCAAAAGCCAATGCGTCATTTTAAAATTACATCTATTCGGTCAAATTAAAATTGGGGCTACCAGAGTAGCGGCAAAAGAAGCAAAATTGAGAAATGAACTAACAAAGTGGTTTTAGAAAGTATATTACACTGCGTGATAACATTTACATTACAAGCTAGAATTTATTATAATTACATTTTGAGAGTGATTATATCGTGTTCCTACTTAGATCACTAACATAACTTAGAACATTCCCGGCAGTACGTAAGAGGCAGCTAAAGTAGAACTTTAGAAGCTACAAATGAGAACTCCCTTCAGTGCCTGTTATTCTAATCTTCATTAATTAAAAACTGCATTTAGATAAATTTAGTATTGGAGGGAGTACTAATAGCCTACATAGTGAGCATCAAAGCACATTATGAGTATATATATATATATATATATATATATATATATATATATATATATATATATGTGTGTGTGTGTGTGTGTGTGTGTGTGTGTGTGTGTGTGTATACTGTATATATATATATATGTGTGTGTATATATATATACTGTATATATATATATATACTGTGTATATATATACTGTGTATATATATATATATATATATATACATGTATTATATATATATATATATTTATGTATATATCTGAATATATATATATATATATATATATATATATACATGTATATGCATATAGTTATATATACATATATATACATGTTATATATACATGTATATATATATATATATATATATATATATATACATGTATATATATATACATGTAAATAAACACACGTATATATATATAAATATATATATATATATATATATATATATATATATATATGTACTTATATAGATATATACATAGAAGTATATTATAGTTTTAGTTTAGTTAGCTTTACCAGCTTTATTTAAGACTTAAGTCCGTCAGCGTTTGCTAAATACGTAACTTACAACATATGTTGAAAGACTTTAGTTCAGTTAGGCCTATGCTTGTTAGATCATTAGGCCCCTATTAATAATTACAATTGTCAAAAGTTACAGTTAATTTTACAAAACTTTTGCCTACCATAACAGAGATCATATTAGTTACCAGTGGCGGATCCAGGGGGGCCTAGGGGGCCCGGCCCCCCCCTTAGGTCCGCCGATAAAGAATTTTAAACTATATTTTTATTGTTACTATGGCAATTTCGATGTGAAAATATGTTAGTAATGAAGGTGGCTAGGGGGAAGCCGGGGAGGGTAAGACAGGGTATATTTTCATTGTTTCTATGGCAATTTCAATGTGTAAATATGTTAGTAACGGAGGTGTTTAGGGGGGGGGCCCGGGGGAGGATTAGACGGGGTATATTTTCATTGTTTATATAGCAATTTCGATGTGGTAAATACGTTAGTAATGGCAGTGATTAGGGGAGCCCGGGGGGTACGACATTGAACTCAGTTCCAATAGCTCGATTTTTTCTAGGATATACTAGGAGCACTGTATAATGGAAGGGGGTCCAAAACAATGTTGACCATTTAACTAGCTCTCAATTTTCACTTGAACCAATGCATAACCACTGCATTAGAGGAAAAAATGGTGTAAGTAAAAAATATGAACTCTGTCCCGTAGCAGTGGTGCAAACAGCCTTGGCTGAAAGGGACTTAAGTCCCCCCACCGCCAAAATCAGGTCACTTTTGCAATTCTTCGAGACCGCAGAGTTTCTTCAGAGGTGAAAAAATTAACCTACTTTTCCAAACAAATGTAGGATTTTACGTTTGCCCCTGACGGGTATGAGCGGGGGGGGGGGGGGTAACGGGGATACACTCACTCTATGAGCCGAACGCAGTAGTGAACAAATTTTGAGCTCCCCCCCACACAGAAGTTTGTCTGGTTGCGTCACATGTCTCGAAGAAAGCAAAAAAATGTACACTCTCAAAAAAAATTCGGGCCCCCCCTTAAAAAATTCCTAGATCCGCCCCTGTTAGTTAAAATTTTATGTTTGTTTCAGAAATTACACAAGTCGACAATTACATTCAGTCAACATCAGTTATTAGCCTAATTCTGTACAAGCCGTGAATTGAATTGGATCTCATTTACCTTAAATAGTGGTTCATATGTATAATCTTCGATGGAATACTCCAAAAATTTGAATTATATTCATAAAAAATCTCACATCACATTGTTTATGTTCCTTAGATGATTTATGTTTAGTCATCAACTGTAACTTACGAAAACAGAAATGGAAGACAAATCCTACATTAACAGTTTACAAAAAATGGAGCTTTTCAAGCCACATCTAACTACGTCAGGCATGACAGCAGAAGCTGAAGCACACACTATGACGTCATTGTTGCCCCTGACAATGACAACGAGTACAACGTCAGCAGAGAACACTGTGGGCTTTATTCTTGTTCTCGCCCTGGCCACTCTGTATCCTCTCTTTATGATGGTTTGTCTGATCGGCTGTAGACGATATTTGCTAAAACGAGGACCTTGGGTTGGTATTTCCGAGGAAGAACTACTCCAGCAAGATTGCAGGTTATCTAACAGTTAGGTTCTCTGTGTTATACCTCTTTCTTTTGTCTTCTTTATTTATTTCATTTTTTCTTTCTTTTATTCTCCTATTTTGTCTCTGTTTCTCTTTGCTCAGGGTAATTGTAGATTTAATTAATAAATTCTCGCTCAGGCTGTTTCACTTTCACAAATATAAACAGACCAATTTCATAGCATTGCTTAAAAAAAGCTAATGCAGACTTTAAGTGAGAAATGTGGCTACTGAGTTGGTTTATAATTGTCATATTGTCTCTTACTTCATCACCTCTACGTGAATTCTTCGGCAATTCTATAACCTCTGTTAAATATAATATTCTTAATCTATCTACTATAGGCCTTTTGTAGTCGCATACAGATAGACCTATCAATGATTTTACTTCAGTGGTTAAGGCAAGAAAATAATATACTTAGTTAAATACTACGATTACTATGCAATTTTCTTCAAGCATGCCGTTATATTATGTCTCCATTCTTGGGATCAAGTGATGGGTGTTGATAGGAATTTAGGAAGAGGAACCTTAAGTTCGGCTACTATCCTTAGACAGGACTACACCAAGTGCACACAACTGAGATTTTTTGCGCCCTTGCGGGAGAGAAAACCAGACATCTCAACGCAGTCTCGAATCTCGACCTTTCATTCAACAGACAAGAATGCTACCACTGTGCCACAAGCCGTTCCTAAATTGACTTGTTTAAAATTAGTTCAATTTAGATTAAGCTTAAACGTTTATAATAAGCTAGCTATAGACCTACCTACCTGTATTTAACTTGCTTGGCGTTAATAATACATGTAGGCTACGTATTGCAACGACGTAACACGGTACACACATGTATGAGTGTGTACCAGTGTCCGCTGGGTATTTGCGTTGCGATTTGAATGCTATTTCGATAGTGCTGTTGTAATTTTGAAGCTTTGTATAATGTAGGCTTTGAAACTAATAATAAATAGTTATATCCTTCTCCTATAGTTAGAGGCAACAAATATTAGCTTAGTATCAGTAATAATTTAATGTGACTTATGTGATGTTATAGGACTCGTAACGGAATGTTAATCTCATGGCTGTGCGCTAAATGCTGCTGTGGAACTGCACATCTCCAGCCCTGCAGTAGAGCTTCAAGAACAGGTCAAGCTGATATATTCACTGTACATGTAGACATCGACAATAATGGCTCAACAACTTCTATATGTGCAGCTGATCTGCCGCCAGACTACGAAAGAGCCTTGTCAATGCCTAAACCTGGACCGTCGAATTGCTATAGGTCGGAATTTGTGCAAGATGTCCTGAAGGAATTTAGGCACGAGACTCTCGAAATAGATGAAATTAGACCTCCAGAATACTGCAGTCTTGAGTTGGACATATTGTCACAATTTACGGCTCTATAGTATCAAGTGTACTGACACATACTAAATTTTATCGCGTTCGTTCTTTCGTTCTGTTTTGTTTTTTATTTGCACATTTGAAGATATTTCTTTATACCTTAATATTTTTATTTTTCTTTCGCTATGTTTGTCTGTCTGTCTCTCTTTCTGTCTTTCATTTTCAATTTTATCATTTTAAAGTCTTTTGCACTGGCCAAAGATTAAAGAGCGAATCATTTACAAACAGCTTCGTTGACCTATAAGTACATCACCATCCCTGGACAAACTTGTATGTCTCACTTGATTAAAGTGATGCAGCCTGCTGTTACTCGGTCTTCTAAATTAATTACTCTTGTGAGACCTAGCTTACCTTCGCGCTCTAAGCTATCTAATCGTTCTTTCCAGCATGCTGCACTGCAGATCTGGAATTCTCTTCCATCTAATCTTCGGAAATCTTCATTTGAAGCACATCGGCCTTTGCTTTCCTATGATCAGTTCCATAGGCAGTTGAAGACCCATCAATTCCATCTCTCTTTTCCATCCAGTGTCCATGAGCAGCGACCTGCGCCTAAACCTCCTTTTCTTTAATTCCCTTCACTATGGACTGAATTTGCACCGTTTTGGACCTTCTTTTGCTCGCCTTCTTGATTTTGTCTTAATAGTGCTCGGTTTTGTCATTGATGACAGTAGCACTCTAATTGCTGTTATTAATTGTTGTTATTATTTCTTTCTTTCTGTCTGTCTGTCTGTCTGTTTCTCTCTCTCTCTTTCTTTCTCTCTTTCTCTCTCTCTCTCTCTCTCTCTATCTCTCTCTCTCTCTCTTGCTGTCTAAATGACATATGCATGGTGTATATTCCCATTCAGTCTGCTGCAGTAACTTATCGACAAATAATTAGGCGTAATAGTCAATTCAGTCGTTATATGACAAAAGGCAAATATATAAGCAGTGTTCCTAGATCTATCAATGATTCAGATGATTATGATGATTATGTTGGAAGCCCCGTAACGCTTCTCTTCCTGAAGTCGAACCCGGCTTCGCCTTGATTGAACAGCTAAGGTGCAATCCATAGAGAAGCAGCATAGAGAATGCAGCATAGAGAATGCAGAATCGAGAACGCAGCTTAGAGAACGCAGCATAGAGAACGCAGCATAGAGAACGCAGCATAGAGAATGCAGAATGGAGAATGCAGCATGGAGAATGCAGCATAAAGAATGCAGCATAGAGAATGCAGCATGGAGAACGCAGCATGGAGAATGCAGAATAATTATACCAAAGCTCTTTCATGATACTGATAGGTTCTCAATATATCACTTAGCCTAGTATCAAAATACAGTGCACATGTAGGCCCCTAAACTTTACATAAGACATATGCTAATGCATTGACCATTTCACACTAGTTTTTTTAGCTTGCACTAGTCGACCTGTGCGAATTTCGCTAACTTAAGAATATATGAGTAGGCCCTTAGATGTAGATATTTCACTATACTACTGCACTTTAGTTAATAGCAGCAGCTTTGTTGTGGTATATTGCATTTACTGTACATGTACGAAGTGGGTCTATTTAACAGTCTAGCTGCTACTGATTGTTACACTTGGGTAATTCTTATAATGTCTATAAATTTACATCTGTACACGGTAAGTTTAAAAATTAAACACTTTTGAAATCGTTTTGTAAATTTGCCAATTTTAAAAGGAAAGATGACGTCACGTAAAATGACGGATGTTTATTTTTGAAATTTAAATAAATACCGTTACTAATTTATGCTATTTATAATTATTGTTTATGGAATCCATTAATAATAATTATTATTATATTATTATCGTGTTCAGTGTCGCATCTCTTGTTCTTCGATATCATGTATGCCCGTTCTACGACGTCAGAAAGTGACGTCAGTGACGGGAGAGCTCAAAATTTATGCTCATTTATTAATATTAACGAACCAGAAGGCTGTTCTATACGTTATCGAGAACTGCATCATGACGGACACTACCTGTGTAACTGTTAATGAGCTGTTATGCTTCGTATCTAATATCGTAAATGCCCAAGCGAGACAAGCTATAGTTACTCAGCTGATTGGTTTCTACAACACGGAGGAGATTGCAGAGGCTAAAAATGTGCTCTTTGAGTTTTTAGTTTAGTGTAGGAGCAATGACAATGTTAAAACCGCTTTGCCTAGGAATATTGCTCGGCGTGTTACAGAAAATAAACGCAAGCTCGACGCTGAGGATATATTGCACGCATGGATGGCGGCAAATATCAACAAACTGGATATACCCAAGTTCGCTGCCCTTGATCTCTCCAGAGTTCCGCCAACCAGATTTACCGAAAAGGACTTTTGTGAACTCTCTGCGATGATCTTCGAAATGAGGTCTCAAATGGATAGCTTTGTGGTTAAAATAAACTCTATGGAGGAGTTTATAAAGAAACCGGCCCCCAGTTCTGATGTTCAGTCTACTCTGGGTGAGAGGTTCGGTATTATAGACTCTAAGATAGACGCCATTCTAAATGGGTTGGATAAGGGTCCTTCCATCTCTCTCTTGCCTTCGTCCAGAACTCAAACTATGGATTCGTATAAGTCGCATGAACCCCCTAACAAGGATCGTATCCGTGCTCCTAATAGTCGTGATGATGTTGCGGTTCATAAGACAGCTTGGGCAGACATAGTTAATTCGCCCTCCTCCCAGGCCCCTGTGCAACGCTCAATCTCACAAAAGAAGCCTACTAATCTGGAGAGAACATCCTCACACCATAGTTTCAACACTGGGGATCAGGATGGCTTTCAGCTCGTCCAGAGGAAGAAGCCTAGGCCTTTGATCGGGAAAAAAACTACAACGGGTGACTCAAAAGTTAAAGCTATTGCCAAAAGAATGGCAATTTTTGTTGGGAGGTTGGAGAAGGAAACGACTACTGATGATATAATGGAGTTGCTAGGAGCCAGTGAAATCCAAGGCTGCGTCTGTAAGAAATTGTCAGGGGTTGGTGAGGATGGTCGTGAATACAAATCCAGTGCATTCATTGTCACCTGTGATGTTAAATACAAAGGTGATATATTAAATGCAAATATATGGCCTGAAAACTCTGTAATTAGGGAGTGGTAGTATAACCAGAAATAAAGATAGCCTATATCTAATATTTAACAATGGCAATTAATATTGCGACTTTTAATATGCACGGTTTTAACAATGATGCAGCTATGTTAAAAGAATTAGCAATAAAGCATTATATAATTGCAGTACAAGAACACAGGATCAGGGAAAACGAATTGCATAAGCTTTTACTCATATATACTGATTATGAGTTGAGTTCTGTTTCCGCTATGACTAATAGGCTGGAAGAAGGCATACTGCGAGGTAGGCCTTCTCTGGTATGGCTTTATTATGGCATAAATCAATTAATAAGTTTGTACAATATGTGGGAGCAGATCCCTCTAATAAATGCTTACCGGTTAAGATATCGTTAGGTAATCGCATTATTTTATTGATAAATGTTTACTTTCCTTGTCATTCCGAAGCTGCAACATATTGAGATGATGTTAATGTGATAATAGGTTTTATTGATTATATTGTTGAGAATAATTCCCATACTGATGTTATCATTCCTGGCGACACTACTTTTGAGTTGGACAGCAAAAATCTAGGCTCTAATATTTTCAATCAATTTCAATCAATATTATAATTATAGTGGCACGTTACTCTCTAATTTACACATTTGTACTTGTTTATATAGCTGTACCTGTTCGTGTAACGATCGTTATTCTTGTAATGGCAACAATGCTAAACTAGCTATAGATGATTTCTATAACAATATTGTTAACGCGCTGTTAACAGCAGAGAACACTTCCATTCCTAATATACCTTCAACAGCACTAAAACTATTCTGGAATGACCAACTAAATGAACTTAAGGATAAGTCTATTATGTGGCATCGTATTTGGCATGATATGCGTCGACCAAAAACTGGTTTGATCTTCTCCATTAAGTACGATGCAAAGTTCAAATATAAACTAGCCATTAAAAAAGCAGCTGAGAAATATGGAAGTAGGTATGATGAAGCCTCAATTTTGCATATTTCTAATAAAGACAGCACCTAATTTTGGAATGCTTGGTCTAAGAAAATGCATACTGGTCATACTAATAACAATAAGATATGTGTTAATGGTTCCAGTTCGGATAAGGTGGTTGCAGATGCCTTCATGAATCATTTTCAAACTGTATACTGTGATTCCGGTCTGGCTGCCAACGCTAAAACTGAGTTCGAATGCTTGATGACTAAAAGTTTAGCTAATTGCTCGAATGTTTATGCTCCTGATATGTCGTGTTTAACGGTTGAGCTAGTGGATCGCTGTATACGTAAGCTTGCTATAGGTAAGGCTTGTGGTCCTGACAATTTAATGGCTGAAAATCTAATATATGCACACCCTATACTAGTCGTTCAGTTAACTAACCTATTTAAAAGCATTGCTATCCAGGGTTATGTTCCTCAAGGGTTCAGTACAGGTTATATTATCCCGATAATTATGGAAAAACTTGGTGATAAAAACGACGTCAACAACTATAGAGGTATCACATTAATTGCACTCATTTCTAAACTGTTTGAGTTAGTCATTCTTGATATATGTGAGGATTATCTTGTTACTAGCAACCTCCAATTTGGTTTCAAGGTAAACTCAGGTTGTAATCATGCAATTTCTATGATGACTGAAGTCGTTAAATATTTTCTAGATAATGGTAATAGTGTGTTTATGGCCACACTTGACCTGAAGAAGGTATTCGATAAAGTTAACCACTTTAAATTATTTAGAAGTCTTATATTGAAGGGCATTCCTTTATGAATTATAATTGTGCTACAGGACTGGTATTCTAAGTTAAATGTCTGGTTCGTTGGAATGGATCCTATTCTCATAATACTTGTGTTAAAAGTGGCGTGAGACAAGGTAGCTCTCTATCGCCGGCTTTATTTTAGAGATGGGAATCGAACCGAACCCGAACCGAACCCGAACCGAACCCAAAAATCCGGAATTTTAGCCGAACCGAACTCGAACCCAGACTCTGGCCGAACCCGAACGAACTCGAACCCAGACTCTGGCCGAACCCGAACGAACTCGAACTCTGACTTGGTCCAAACCGAACCGAAGATCCTCTCTCCCTCGCCAGCTTCAGGAGAAAGGAACACTTTCCTTTTAAGTTATTTTTCAAAGGCTGCATTAAAATATTATGGAGAATGTTTGACATTATGTAAAGATAGTAAGAACAATACAGATACATATAATAGTTTTGCATTTACAGATCTTACAGTACCTAACAGCATATATTCAGGTAAGGCGGTTTCCAATACAACTTTAAAATGAACAACAGATAGCGTTACAAAAATCACAAGTATTTCAGATACGACCGATTAAGTTAGGCTAATCGTAGTGAATGGCACGGAGGAAAATACTTTCTCCGACTCCATACCTTTCCTAAAAAGGCATCCGTTACCGCCTTCACAGCGGTAAAAGTTAAATTTTGAAGCCGTTTCTTGCGGAGTCCCATAAATACGTTTCCCGTATATACACATATATATATATATATATATATATATATATCTATATATATATATATATATATATATATCCCGTATATATATATATATATATATATATATATATATATATATATGTATACGTCAAGAGTAAATAATATTGAAATCTTAAAGAATATATGCTCCAGCACAAAGTTAATATTGTAGCTACTTAAAATATTTTGTTACAACAATAAATCTTGCAAGTAAATGTGAGAATCATGCAATATGTAATTTATTAGCCATAATAAAATGCTTCTAAATTAAAACAGTACAAAATTTTCTTATATTAGTAACACCAGTTGTAGATATGCTTTAAAATTCCATAGCCTGTAGGCTGTATATAGACTATTACGTTGTTGCTAAAACTTTCTGGTCATTTATGCGAAATGAGATACAATATTTACACTCAAATCACACAGATGCCTAGAAATAAGCCGTGCTTATTTCTTATTAGCGGACTTGGTTTAGTTGCGCGTCAATTATCGAAGTTAAGCTGCATCGACCTCGGTTAGTACTTTGTGGGTAACCACCTTGGAAGACCGAGTGTTGGTAAAAGCTTAGGAAGAAAAAAATTCCAGGGTGATGGAAGGTTATTCTTAAATCCGCGCCGGCTGCAATTGATGCGCCATCAAAAGGCAACGATTACTAATAACCATGGAGAGGATGGAGGAAATGGGTCTTAAACAAGCATCTGTGTTTCCTGACCCAGTGTGCCGTTATGTTTTATGTTTTTATGTTTATGCTTAAATTGTTGATATTATTACCTAATATAAAGTACTATTAGTAAAATTTTTAAACAGTCATATAACTATTTTTAATTTTGTCTAACCACTCAAATTTGTAAACAAAGCAAATCAATTGGGGCCTTACGGAAGCATGTGCACTGTGCACGGTAGACATTAGACATTAGATCAATGACAAAAATGGTATTGTTTTTTTCTAATGTCATGTAATCTAACCCCAATTCCATTAATATAATCCTAATTCAATTCAAATTTAATCCTAACCCTATCCCCTACCATAAACAAAAATCTTATCCTTAAGTTAACTTCATTTGTAACTTCTATACACTAAATTAAATAAACAATACGATTTGTGTATTTATGTTATGTTGTCTATCTATGGTCTGAGTTTCTTCATTGATCTAATGATGACCGGAAGTTGCAAAGAATATATAAATAACTTAAATAAATAAATTGAGGATTTTCACAGCTGTTAGCCGCGCCCACTTTTATACACCTACCGGCATTGGCATCCATATTGGATTACGTCTGTTGATTTTTAGCATTACGTATATATAGATATATATGCATTTAAAAAATAAAATTTCTATATATGTACGTATATTGCAATTTGTAAAAATGCACACGATTTATTAGTTATATACACAGACAGTTTAGGCCTACCTATGTGCTTCTTAAAGTTGTATGAACTTACGTTTGGAATATATGAGCTCCGATCTTACCGGTAGGCCGTACGCTGTAGATTCGATATATAGATGGATTCTATAGTTGAAGACTTAACGTACATTAATTATAATAGTTCAGTAGGTCTTGATCGAGGACTTGTAACACTAGTCTAGTCGTAATTTAATGCCTCAATACACAAAGACCGTAAAGGATTCAAATACAAACCTTAAGTCTTAAACTATAGGCTAGTGCAAAAGGTCAAAATTTTCAATAATATTTTGGTTACAGATCTATGTATATTCCAATAACTTTTCCCTGTTTTGAGAAATTTGACCTTAATTTGCATTACATAAATGGCAGAAATGGCAGAAGTTTTGCAATGACTAATTTCGTCAAACCATTAAAGCTTGCCAGTTGCCACCAATAGGCCTATCTTATATTTCGACAACTAATTAAATACATAGACTAAGTACACAACAAAACAGAAACACATCGTACGGACAGATTTTTGTCTCATTTTCCTAAATTCCACTCATGGAGTCCCCATTTCTGCCATTTAGCCTGTCCCGTTCATGAAGCACTATTTGGAAGAAATGGCAGAAATGCTGAAATTATATGTAACAAAGCTTTCAAGAATCATAATAATAATAATAATAATAACACACATTATAGTGAAATTATCAACTATGTTGATATCTATCACTTTTAATACCACATGTTATATCCATTAGGCAATTTAGTCCATTTTCCGTGTTGCCAGTCCAGTGAATGTCCGAGATTTTACGCTCAGATCAGCGCGGCTGGGCATCATATCCAGATCCATTATCATATCCCTTATTATTATTATTATCATATCCATTACCAGTTCATTAACCTGTAAGAAAGAACCAATGTCCATATACCAGACACAATTTTATACTACATTAAGATGAAAAACTACTTAAAGTTACAAGTAGTAGGATTATTGGGGGGCTGGCACATTATGATTTTTAAGCACAACCTAAGATTAAAACCTAGCTAAATTTCCTTTTTAGCCTTGCCCTGCCTTGATTAAGCATACTGAGATGAACGTTAATCATTTCAAGGCTAAAATAGAATAGCCTTAAAACATAGCTAAATTCTATTTTAGCCTTGATGCATAAATGTTCCATGAATATTAAGCACAGACATGCCTTGAGTCTTGCTCATTTCTATTTTCTGCCTTAAAATTTACACCATTGCAATTGAAGCATAGCCTTGCCTATCAATAATCTAACACACAAGCGTAAAATCAAGCACGCCCACAGCTCACGAGGACAAAAACGATTTCAATTCACATCATTTCATCCACAAGGCAGAGACAAAATGATTTTAACAGGCATCTTTAGCCTTGATACCTAAGCTTATATCTATATTAGCCTTGTCATCAACGTATGTACTGAAAGTATGATAACCACTCTCCTAGCCTAGCTGTAAACGGTCGGGTTAAAATAACGCAGCTGTTCAGCTACCTTAAAGTAAAAAGTAACTATACATGTATGTAAAAGCCTATACCCGAGACAGCAGAGTATACTCTCAGATATTTAGCTTAAAATAACAGCTGGATGTTTATATATACTGAGCGCTGTAGAAAGCTCTAGTAAAAAGACACAGCTACTCGATGCCGATGCTCAGATGTTGTAACTCTGTGGAAAGCGAAAGTGAAAAGCCTATACGTGTATATTTCTACAGTATACTTTTCAAAATTCATAAATGTAGTTACTTTATGAAGCAATCAATATATTTACTGTTACCCAAATATCAAATTCATAGCCATCTTCGCTGTGTCTTAAGCTAATGTACGTGGTACACTGAGTTACACATCAGCAGCTATAATCTTTTTATTAGACAGCAGAGTATACTCCTGTAGACTCTGCTGCAGCCTACACGTTAAACAGCTGGAAAGTTGAGCTTCAGTAGTGGAGTGGTACTCATTCCGTGAATAGCAAAAACATAAATATAGAAAAGAAAATGAAAATATAATAAAAATTAAAAATATATGAATTTTATTTAAATATTTTTTCTTACATATATAAAATGGAAACTCAAACGGTGAAACAATTGCGACTTGTCGCGAAGCAACGAGGTATTAAAAGATACTATTCTCTTCGCAAGGCAGAGCTTATTGATGCGTTGTCATCGACATCACAAACAATCGGTGGTGTTGTAGATTTGCTCAATTCTCCTGTACCAGATATTCAACAACCGATTTTAGTTCCAACTAAATATAAACCATCACCCAAGAGACATTATGGCAATTTGCTCGACACACCGGTGCCTGATATAAAAACTGAGATTCTTGCACCAATTAAGACTGGAGTAATGGCAACTATCAAATCATATTGGGATTGGCTGGTAAGCGATGTACCAAGCAACATTAAAAGCAAAGTAAGAGAATCGTATAAGACACTAAAGTCTAAAGTTGAGAACATATTCAACAAGTCTAAGGCGGATACGTATGAAATCAAAGAAACAAAATCAGCTTTAAAGGGATTCACTAAGCAATATACCATTGATGGTCGAAATGGAGTGGATGCAGTGTCATTTCTCAATAGCGTTCAGACAAAAGTGTTAAATGTATTAAACAACAACCCTCAGTCAAAAGTTAATCTAACACTCACATGTACAATGGAAAGGGTGGATTTGAAGACTGAGGAAATTACATCGTCTGACGCCCCTTTTCTTTCAAAAACTGAAATAATTTTACCATCCACAGATACCGCAGAGGTGTATGAAAAGACTAAACGTAAAATGCTAGAGTCAATGGCTAATTTTCAGATGCGGGGTAGTAATTGGAGATTTCGCAGAGTGATGAAATTAGAAATAAATACTGTAGAATACAAGCCACTACGAGGTAGCTCCTACATTCCGCTTCCTGAAGAATTAGCTGATAAAAAGGCTATTATAAATATGAAAAATGAAGACGATCAGTGTTTCAAATGGTGTATAGCTAGAGCCTTAAATCCTGTTGAAAAAAATCCACAACGCATTGATAAACAATTAAAGAAGCAGGCCGAAGAATTTAACTGGAATGGTATTGATTTTCCGGTTAATTTGAAAGATATTGATAAATTTGAAAAGAATAACAATGTATCAATTCATGTGTTTGGATATGAAAAGCTAGAGGCGTGGGCCAAAGAAGAAGAATTAATACCATTAAGGATTTCAACGTTAAGTAGTCAAAACGTAGTAGATTTGTTACTCATATCAGAAGGTGATAATAATCATTACTGCTGGATTAAGAACTTCAATAGATTGATGTCAATAGAAGGAAATCACCATGCAATGCATTACTGTAGACGATGCTTAAACGGTTTCACAAGTGAAAATGCTCTTAATAATCACACTGAATATTGTTCACAACACGACGCTCAAAAATTGTGTTACCTGACTCTGGAACGTTTATGAAATTCAATCACTATAAAAAATCGATGCGAGTACCATTCATAGTTTACGCAGATTTCGAGTCATTTATTAAACCGATTGATACACGTCAGCCGGATCCAAGCAGGTCAACCACTATCCGATACCAGAAACATACACCTAGTTCATTCTGTTATTACATCAAGTGTTTTGATGATAGCATTTACTCGCAAGCTCCAGTCACTTTTACTGCAAAGAATGATGATGACGATGTTGCTCAAATATTCTTTGACACTTTAGAGCAAAATATTAAAGAAATATACAATCAGTTCAAGTTTTCTAAACCAATGATATTCGATGAATCTGCCGCGAAGAAATTCAAGGCCGCAAAATCATGTCATATCTGTGAAAAAGAGTTGGGTAACGATCGTGTCAGAGACCACTGTCATCTATCTGGCAAATTCCGAGGAGCAGCACACGATAAATGTAATTTACAATACAAAATTCCAAAATTCTTTCCAGTAGTTTTTCACAATTTATCAGGATACGACAGTCACTTATTTATAAAGAAGTTGGCAGGTGGACAAATTAATTGTATTCCGTGTAACGAAGAAAAGTACATCAGTTTCTCTAGGGAATTGCTGGTTGACAAGTTTATAAATAAAACAGGTAAAGAAGTACTAGTGAAACGAGAATTGCGGTTTATCGATAGCTTTAGATTTATGGCTTCGAGTCTTGAGAAACTTTCAAAGAATCTAAGTAAAGATCAGTGTAAGAATATTGCAAGTAAGTATTCTGGAAAGCAATTGGATTTGCTGTTGAGAAAAGGAGTTTACCCGTACGATTATGTTAGTTCGTCAGAAAGACTTGATGAAACTAAACTACCGCCAAAGGATGCTTTCTACTCAAAACTTAACGATACCAATATCAGTGATGAAGACTATAAACACGCACAGACTGTTTGGAAAGAGTTTGGTTGTAAAACATTTCGAGACTATCACGACTTGTACAATATATCTGATGTGCTTTTACTAGCAGAGGTCTTTGAAAATTTCAGAGATGTATGTATGACCCACTATAAATTAGATCCCGCGTGGTACTACACCTCGCCAGGACTAGCTTGGGATGCTGCGTTAAGATTAACTAAAGTTGAACTCCAATTGTTGAGCGATTACGATATGCTGCTGATGATTAAGCACGGAATAAGAGGTGGTGTAAGCACTATTTCAAACCGATATTCAAAAGCTAATAATAAATACATGGATGGGAATTTTAACGTTAATGATCCTTCCAAATTTATCAAATACCTGGATTCGAATAACCTTTATGGCTACTCGATGAGTAAGCCCCTACCCACACACGGGTTCGAATGGATGACAGAAAAAGAACTGGAGAACTGGAAAGAAATGAAGTGTATCCTCGAAGTTGACTTGGAATATCCTGCAGCGCTGCACGACCTGCATAACGACTATCCTTTAGCCCCCGAAATTGTGAAAGTGAATAAAGTAGAGAAATTGATACCGAATTTGAATGATAAAACAAAGTACACATTACATTACGAGAATTTGAAACTGTACGAAAGTATGGGACTGAAAATTACCAAAATACACAGAGGCATAAAATTTGAAGAAAGTCCATGGCTTAAAACTTACATCGATTTAAATACACAGCTACGCACTAAGGCTGCCAACGACTTTGAGAAAGATTTCTTTAAACTAATGAACAATAGCGTTTTTGGAAAAACTATGGAGAATATTGAAAATAGGATAGATTTCAGATTGGTTGATAATAGAGAAAAGGCTGTTAAATTGGCTGCAAAGCCGTACTATGACCGAACAGTGATATTTGACGAAAATCTTGTCGGCGTCCATATGAGGAAAACTAAATTGGTATACAATAAGCCAATATACCTAGGTATGGCAATATTAGATTTAAGTAAAACTTTAATGTACGAATTTCACTATAATTACATAAAGGAAAAATACAATGATAAAGCCAAGCTGTTGTTTACAGACACGGATTCGTTGATGTACGAAATACAGACGGAAGATTTTTACGCAGACATATCTAATGACGTCGAACGCAGATTTGACACTAGCGATTATCCGAGAGTTCATCCATCAGGCATTAGACTGGAGTTAACAAGAAAGTCATTGGAATGTTTAAAGACGAAGCTTGTGGAAAGGAAATTGAAGAATTTGTTGGATTGAGAGCAAAGTTGTACTCTTACAAATTAGCAGATGAGGAGCACAAGAAATGTAAAGGTGTCAAGAAGAATGTTGTTGAGAGGACAATAACACATGATGATTACAGAGATTGTCTGTTTGAGAAAAATTACCATTCTAGAAGCATGAACGTTATTAGATCACGCTTGCACGATGTCTATACTGAGGAAGTCAATAAAGTTGCTCTCAGTGCAGATGACGATAAGCGAGTAATCATGGACGATGGCGTGCACACTCTAGCTTATGAACATTATAGCTTAAATATATATAAAACATATTTTTATGGATAAAGTTTGCCCCCCTCGTGAGGGGGGCAAACATTATAGCTTAAATATATAAAACATATTTTTATTAATATTTTCAAACAACATTTGGTTTGAAAATAATTTATTAAAACCAAGCAACTTTAGCATCATCTTTGTCTGTATTAAACCCATCAATCTCTGCATATAGATTTCCTGTGAATTTTCCGGAATTGATTTCTCTTACTGTAAACTCAAATCTTTTAGGCTTCTTTACCAAATTCTCCTCTTTAATGTATTCATTAATCTTATTTGTGGACCAAACTTTTATATGGTCGTCGCCCTCGTTTTGCACAAGATACAGAATATATGATTTTCCGTAATTTGTGTTTATGGATTTCAGTCCTTTGACAATATATCTTTCTTTAGCATGAAGATTTTGAAACTTGAGTACTTCCGAGTTTACGTTTTTAGTTGCCATTTTATATAGTCCAAGAAAATATTTAAATAGAAATTTTTTATGAATCTAAATTTTGTAAATTAGATATGGGAATCCATTCATTAAATTTCTTGTTGTAACCCACCCATTTAACCAAGGCATGTTCCACACCTTTAATCTTTTTCCGTTGTAGAACCTTTTCAATTCTATAATTTTCTTGATTTGTCTTCTGCAATTCTTCTGCGTAAAAACCTCCTTCTATCTCTTCGCCTAACGAATCTGTCAATTTATAAGTGATCGGGGATGTGTATTGCACTTTGGATATCTTGTACACCGCTTCAGACCAATTGGGTAGGAATCCCTTTTCAAACACACCCTTAATCCGACTAATTCTAACTCTATCGCCAACCTCAAATTTTCGATTCGTTTCCAAATTTCTATACTTCCTACTGTTAATTATAAATGCTTCGTTTTCCTTTTTACTCGCCTCAATTGGAGTCATTTTTACAGTCGAATGTTTCGTGTTGTTATACTCTGCAATTAAATCGTCAATCATATCAATCCAATTTCTCGTATTTTCCGCAGTAAATCTTTTCCACATCTTTTCCTTGATACTTCTATTGAATCGTTCGACGACTGCTGATTTATGTTCACAAAATGTAGAGTATCTATTGATATCAAGTTTCTTTAACCAATCATCCAAGTTTTTGTTGTAAAATTCCTTACCCTGATCAACCCATAAATGTTTAGGCTGTCTTCCCGACGATGACACTATTTGTTTAAATGCCTCTGCAGTTGTTTCACCTCTCTTGTCTTTCAACGGAATGCTCCACGCATACTTGGAAAACACATCAATGACGTTAAGCATGTATCTGTAGCCCTTATTTACTCTACTCCACTCCTGCATTTCGATTAAATCTGCTCCCCATATCTCATCAACTTCAAACACGTGAACTTGTCGTCTTGTAAATTTTCTGCGAATCGGTTTGTGTAATTCTCTAGCCAATTCTTTAAAGGGTCCAACGTTTCGCTTCAAACCTCTTTCTTCGCTGGACCCCTCTATTCGTTTTTTGACTCAACACCAAGACCAAACTTTGCCTTATTTTTCATGATGTGGTATACAAATCGAGCCATATTTCTTTGTGCACTATCAAATCTTGAATCATTAGCAATTTCGTATGCTCGATGAGCCAAAGCTTCGTCGCTTATATTTCTGCTCGCTGTATCGGTATTTGCAGTATAAAACTGGTCGTGCAATTTACACATTCCATCCAACTCATTTATACCCTGATAACCTTCGCGATTTCTCAGTTCGTACTTTGTGCCTGGACCGCAGTACGAATACTTGTTGAGATTATTAAATGAACCGTTAGGTACGTACTCTCCACGTCTGGCAGGTAAATGTAGTTCTCCAACTGTATTTCCAACTGCCGATAACACATTATTAAACACACCCTGACCCGAGACAAATTTTGACTTTTTACTTCCACACACTCCACAAATAGCAAATTGCTGTTTTCTATTATTAGCAGTTAACCTTTCCTGCGTCTGTGTAGAATCAGTTTTCCTTTTACATTTCAAGCAGTACATTTTTAAATTATGTTATAAAATTTTATAACGTAATTTCATTTTAGAAAACTTATTAATCTATAATAATCGGAGTCTGACCATCGGATGTTAGGTACATCACTCTATCGGAAAGTATCGTAACATACATATGAGTATGTTCTGGAACATTTTGACTAAATTTAAAATTAAGTTTCATATTCATAACATCAGTTTTGATTCTTTCACTCTGATGTCTTACATCAAAGACTACAAGTGGAAATAGCTTTTTGTAATTCATCATATCGATCTGTGTACCTCCAATTAAATGATTAAAACCAAAGTGTTCCTTCTTAAATTCATCCGCCATAGCGCAGAAATCTACATAGTCATTTCTAGCAAAGTTTATTCTCGGTTCATCTGCAGGATATCTCTGATCATTCAATTCAACAAAAGCACTAGTCAAGTTAAGGTGATCAAACACAGCTGGATTTTGTTCCTGTGTTCTTGATTTGTCAGTTTGAAATCCAACAATTATCCATCTAGGCTTTTTACTTCCAGCGTCTCTATTGATCATCCATTCAAATTCCTGCACGTTGTGCGTAACTGTAGTATGTTGGTCAGTTCTTCTGCTAAAACTTACTGGAATTTTCCTTTTACTTACAACAGACTCTCGCAGTGAAGTTATCATTTCAACTGACGGTTTTATTCTTGGTACCATCCACCTAATATCCTTTAGTGAAACTTTACCTTCAAAAGCGTTATTCGCTTTATGAATTGCTGATGTGTTTTCTGTTCTAGTGAACCTCAACGTATGTCGCAAATTGTAAAGTACTTTGTTGTAAACGGAAAATCCAAATAGATGCGAAAATGGAATGTTAAATGAAAATTGACCTGGCGATGCGCCAGGTCAATTTTCATTAGAAGTTGTTCAATAGAAGTTGTCGGCGAATCGCAAATCCTTCATTGTAATCTGGATTTTCTTGCGGTGTAAAATGATTGGCAACAATGGCTGCGCCTCCTGCAACTGCTGGAGATTGTCTATATTTAGAGGACACTGCACCGACGTTTGTGTCCTTTCTCCAACATTGATTCAATCCCGCGCTGCTATTGAAATCGTCAGGATAAGACAAATAACCCAACATTGACGTAGTCTGTCCTGGAATGTGTAATGATTCAATTAATTTACCTCCTAGATCGTATTCAATACTAGAAAAGAGGTATGGAATAGCATTATTAATCAAAGCTATTTGAGCTGTTGCATCAAAGGCATCGTTATTCTCATTTCTTAGGATTCTTCCCTTAATTTTAAGAAAGCTCTTAGATATGTTGTAATACGAATCACTTGCAGGTATATCAATTTCAATAACACTAGGGCTATCATTAAAACCAGCTTTAGTCTGTGGAATAAAAGACGAGTATTGACAACTTTCTACACTATTGTCAACAATTATTGACGATGGTTGTGTGAAAATTTCGTTTGGCACTTCAGTTTCCATTTTATATATATAATAATTTTTAAACTAAAATCGTTTTAATCCGCTACCCTTTTTCAATTGTTCTAGTATCTGTTCCGATTCTGGAGTTAGACGACTATTTTTGTTTTTTTCGTTTGCTATCTTTCTAATGAGTGCTTTACTAGCCTCTGTCATTCCGAATGCAGCGATATCACCTACTGCTCCTAGCATTGGTTTTGCAATTAAATCCTTATTCTGATAGACGTACGAACCGATACCTTTCAGTGTATCGACAAATTCCCGTCCATGTACCAGAGTTCGTTTTGAACGGTATGCTTTGCATTTCTCTTTGACAATCATTTTTACTAAATACAATATATATTTTTAATTAGATTTTTTCCCTAATTAGTAATACTACAGTAAGTTCTTCACCCATCAGATCGATAAGTTTGTTGTGTTGTCTTGATCGGTCAGCCGCAGTTTTATACTATCAATTTCAGGCCTATAAACTATTGGTAGAAATATCAATTCAGGAGTAGGATTCTCTATGATTTTATAGCCTGGATTTACTCTCTGTGTGAATGTATGTATCACATTAGATTTATTGCTATTAAGATAGTTCCCAGTAGCAATATCGCAATGGACTTGTATCGAATTGACTTTTTCTATATCCATTATATTTGGAGATTGATGAATTCCTTGTGATAAGCAGGCGTTTTCATTGGTGAAGCCAAGAGTAGGCCCTATTGAATTTTCCAGTCCGAAATCAACCATGTACTTTTCATCTGATATAGTCAAAATTGTCCTGAAAATTAAATGACTTATGTTTATATAATATTTTTCATTAATTGCATCGTAGTCGCCGTTTTCTCGCATTTCTCTTTGAATCGTAGCGTTAATATCTTTTAATTCGTAAGCACCTTTTGAAAGCGTGATTATTTTCCAAGTACTTCCACCGTCGGTGGAATATTTAAATTTATTGTTTGCTTCCGTGATGTTAGGAATTGAATTGTACGTCATCAGAGATATAAATGCTACTTCGTACTTTCTTTTGCGATCCAATATTATTGGAGGGTGCAGATATGTAGTAAAATCTGTTGACGTGCTCGACAGAGTTAATTTCGCCATTTTTTATAGCAGGATTAAATTTTTAAATTGGATATTTTAGAGAACTTCGAAATGGTTTTTATATATATCATCATATTCCCCCTTGGTGATTGCTCTAATGTTTAATAGCTCATCCAAAATACTAACTGCGGTATTATGCACTCCAGTGTTGCCAGCTTGAAGAGCTGCAATATTTTCATTCAATAGACGAACCAATTGATCTGGGCTTTCATAAATTATAACCTGGTCTGTTTTAGGTCTGCCTCTACCACGCCTTTGTTTACCTGCAGGCATTACAAGTTTTCTCTTCTTCTTCTTAAGTCCTTCTCCGACGAGTTCACTCCCTGCTTTTACCCTAGTTAATATATTCTTGTATTTTTCCAGTGTTTTCTGTTGAGACTCGCATATCGTTTTCTCAGCTGGAGTCTTTTTACTGTTGTTTCCTAAAAACTGCCCTATTCATCTATTATGCGTTTGAATCTCCTTTAATGTTGCTTCAATTTCATTATTTTCATAGACTTCACTTGGAAGTTTCAGGTCGAGCAGATCTAGATTCTCTCGATCACTTTCATTGAGATTCTTGTCTAAATTAATAATTACAGGATCCCTCCTTGGTGTGGATTCACGTTCAGGAATAGGTGAATCATAAAATGGCATTGCCTGTATAGCCTCTCTCTGATCATTTGAACGCATCAATTGATTAGTAAATGGAACTAAAATATCACTCAAGTTTTGTTTGTTGTCGACAATCTTTTGTTCTAGAATTTGAGCCGTTTCCCTCGTAGTATCAATTAACGGTTTGAACAACTTTGCTTGACTCTCATATGCCTGTTGATTGCCAAGTTTCTCATTAAGAAACATTTGTTTGGCTTCGTTCGTGGCTTTTTTATACCGATTAATATCATAATCCACCATCATTTTATTAGACACATAAAATTGTTTATTATGTATTTTTAGGTATTATTATGTATTTTTAGGTATTATTATATATTTTCAGGTATTTTTAGGTATTATTATGTATTATTATGTAATATTATGTAATATTATGTATTATTATGTATTATTATGTATTTTTAGGTATTTTTAGGTATTTTTCGGGTATATACATTTTATTGTAATTTAACAAATATCGTCCACAATCAGGATCTTCCCACAGATTTATTTCAATATATCCATGCTTTCTTGCCCACGCTTCATTGGAGATTTTTTCAAACTCTTTAAATGACATATCTCCCGATACGTGTGTTTCATAAAAATATTTCAGCGACTTCTCATCATGTTGAAATAAAATAAAAATATTGGCATTTTGACGTATGCCATGTTTTTTCAGTTTATGTATGCTCTGGCATAAATAGAATACATTCGCATTATTGTGTCTACCTTGACAAAAATACTCTGTCATGACTTTCTGATCTTCATTCATGACGTCATCAAATATTACAACATGTGTTTTATTTGCATCGAGTTCCGAAGGATGAGCAATTCCATCATCTGGGTTGTGAAAAGTAGCAATATCTTTACCTGATTTGGAATTCTTTTTAACTTCATCATTGCAATCTCGAAGGAATTTATACGCATCTTGATCGGGTGTCATTGTGTACACCATGATATCGTCGTAATGCACCAATTCTTTCATAATAAAGTTCATCATTAGATTTGTCTTACCACAACCGGTGCTGCCAGCTAGTATCATAAATATATTTTTAGGAAATATATCGTAATGCTTGCTCTCATAGTTGCTACCTTAAATTTTTTGATAAATTTTCGAATAGTTACTATTCAAGTCTACCATTTTTATGTAGTAGTTATTATTTTAAATTGTTTCTCTCGTATAATTCATTTAATATATCGGTAAATTTAGATCCATTATTAAGTTTATAAAACACGTAAATGCAGTAATGACCGCAGATGACTTCGTTCGGAGCTTGAATTTTGAATGTGTTGTAATAATTTTCTTTTCCTTTACAATAATTATGAACTTCCAAAGGAGGCACAAAACCGTAGCTGTCAAAATATAAACATTTACCATCATTACTACACAAAGATGTCCAATGTGTTCCGTCTCCGGAGCTGTCGTCAATATTAAGAATTAGACATTCGTTATTATTTATTGATCCTTTCAATTCATCACGCATGCATACACCTTGGAAATTTGGAATTTTTAGCTCTTTGCATTTTTCTATAATATCAAAGTTACTTAGCGGTTTGATGGTTTTGAATGATTTTAGAAATTGGGGGAAGTTTATGCCTCCCCCTGTCTTTCTAAAAAAAACTCCTGATCCGCCCCTTTCCAAATACAATCCATTACCCCACTGAGCTCCTTTCAAATTCTTGACGCATCCACCGAGTCCAAATTTCTTCAACGCATTTGATAGCGTTTTACCTATAACAGGGATTGGAGCTATTGCGTCGCTGATTAAGCCTGCGCCGAGTTGTTGCTTGGTTATGTTTTCCAATTCTTGATTATGTCTCTTCAATTCATTTGTCTGTCTAGTCGAATTCACTGCCGAGCTAATTCCACCTGCCAATCCACCTATAGCTCCCACGATGGCGGGAATAGCTGCTGCCAACAACGGCAAAAATCCTCCATTCTTTTTCATGTACTTTAATTGTGCTATGCTCAGACACAATTCTATTCCTGACGTAGCTTTTTTTATTTTGTTAATTTGAGTTTGGGTTAGAGGAAGATTCGTATTACCCGATAAATTCTTTTTTGATATTCGTATTTTAACCTCTCTATCATGATCGCACGCGCTCTTTAGTTTTTGGACCTGACCTTTCGTCAACGTTACACCGTAGTTTGTATACTTTGACATTTTTATATAACATTTAAATTTTTATTATAAACTTTTATCTTATGTATTTAAAATATGACTACTATATCGAAAACTGGTGGCAAATCGCATTCAACTGAAGATGATAATAGGGCAGTTGATGCTAAAATGTTTGTGATGAATAAACTTGTTGAAGGTAAAATATCTGAGATGAATAAGCTTATTGAAACTAAAGTTAACAAAGCAGGTGCTGACATGCTAGGAAGTCTAAATATGAATAACAATCGTATAACTAATGTTAAACACCCTCCTGAAAATGATGTGGATGTTGTCACAAAGGTGTACTGCGACCGCTATGTTAACGAATTTGGTGATAATTTGAAAGTAGACATCCTAAAAGAAGTAGAACAAAACGTAGTTGCTAATGACATTGCTTTACAAAAAAATATTGATACGAAACTCAGTGTGAATGGTGGTTCAATGAACGGAGATTTAGATATGAAGCATAATTTAATTTTTAATGTCGGTTTCCCTAGTGAAATGTATGATGCGATAAACAAAAAGTATCTACAGATTGCTAGCATGATGGATAATGTTGATTTGAAGAAATTAATGGATATTTGTTCTCATGTATTGACCATTATATCAAAATATTCCAGAGAACAAGGCCTACGAATTAAATGCAGTGAAATATTTCTTAGGAGTTATAATCATTTGGAAAATATTACCTTAGAATATGGTAAATTATATGATAGTGAAGAAATATATTCTGACGTTCTTTCAATTTACGCGACTGAATTGAAATATTTACTTATTTCAGTAATTGAAGAACTACCGAGAAATATTTTTACGGATTTGAATATGTATCTAGCTCGTGCTAAATTAATAGCAATACCTGAAGACGGTACACCCTTATTGAAAATGAGGAAATTTATTACAAGACTTGCAAGAGATCGAAACCCAGATCGAAAGAATTTAAACTTGGAATTAATATTACGAAAAAATTTAATGTTTGTTGATTTAGGATTTCATTATGTTTCTGATTCTCTGCTAAAGCAGTTTGTGATGACACCCGCATTGGTTTCTGGATGAGATATTTAAATTTGTTAATAAATGTATTAACAAATTTTATGTGAATTCAGAAATAATCTGATTATAGGCTGCCTCGGTAAGATTTCCGTTGCAACTGACAACAAAATCAAATCTTTCGTTAAGTTTATTTAGTTTTTCAATTTCTGCATTTAGTTTATTACTTTTAGCTTGAAAATTAAATTTATTGGCAAAGGCTGTCAATATACCGCTTGAAGTGGATACTATTATAGCAACGGGTGGAATTACAACAGCTGTAGCAGTTGCAGCTAGCACTGCGGAAATTACGATCGAAGCCACCGCGGTAGTGTAGGAAAGTGTTTTTATAATCTTTCGATTTTTCTTTAGTTTTTTAACAACTGTTTGCCTTTCTTCAAGCTTTCTAATTAAAAATGCTTTCAGTTTACTTGAAAGCGTAGTACCATCAACGGTGTCTAACATTTTATTATTTGCAATTATTATTTTAACATAAAACATTTACAAACGAGAAAATTATTTGATTATTGTTTGTAAATTTTGAATTTTATTTAAATATTTTTTCTTACATATAAAATGAAATACTCGGCCGCCGAATTGCGACAAATGTTGATCGATGCTGAAATCACACCAGCTCTACGTGCTGGAAAAACAGAGTTGTTGTTTATGACTTTTGAAAATGGACTTTTGAAGAGAGAAGAAGTGTTTCCTCCAAAGGATGAAGATACGACAACAAGAAAGAGAGGAAGACCTAGAAAATATCCACTAAAAGAGGTTGATCCAAAAATGAAGAAGACAAACATAGAAGAGCAAGAGGAAGACCAAGAAAATTCACCAAAGGAGGATAATGAACAAGTTTATAGATCCAAAGTATGAAACCTGAAATACATAAGAAATAGTCCTAGACCTGTACGATGGGAAAATACCATCACAGGTGAAGTTTACGAATTCAAATCTCTGTATGAAGCCGCTAAAGAAACTAAAGACCATACAAAGTTCTTTATTATAAACGATGGAAAGATTGTTGATGGATGTTATAAAGTTACATTGATTGAATGAAAGTTTTAATAGTATATTTACTATTGAAACGCTCAGCTCTCGAGGAAGCCGTGGGCGGCGCGTGATTCATACGAGCAGACGAGCATTATGGTGAATAGAAAAGGGTTTTTTCCGTAGTTTCGATTCCGGTCAAAGTTATGAGTCATGGAACGTTTGCAAGGGCGACGCGCGAATGTGTGCGTGGCGCACTTATTTTACGCTGGTGTGTTAGATTATGATAGGCAAGGCTAGGTTCAATATATTGGTGTAATTTAAGGCAGACAAAATAGAATGAGCAAGCGTTCAAGGCATGTCGGCTTCAAATATCCATTGGGCCACATTTAAGCATCAAGGCTACAAACTGATAAATAAGCTATGTTTTACGGCTATTATGCTTGAAATGATTAAAGGTCACCTCCGTATGCTAATCAGGCAGAGCAAGGATAAAAAAGATTTAGATAGATTTTAGCTCTTAGGTGGTGCCTTAAAACAAACAAAAACTAGCAAGAAGAGTACATTTCCACTACATCTTCAAGTTCCACATATGAGGGAATGGGTATGTAAATCATCTAAAATACCTAATTTCGGCCTGCTCCTGCCTCTTTTTTCTTCCATTCTACTTTCTATGACCTCTCTTAATAGACCTTCCCCCTTAGAATGTGTCCTATCCAACTCTTCTTCCTATTTCTTAATACATTTATCAACTGTCTATCTGTGTCAACTCTCTCCAGGACTTCCTCATTTGTAACCTTTTGAGTCCAGCTAATCCTCTCCATTCTTCTCCAAATCCACATTTCCAATGCCTCCAGTTTCCTAATATATTCCTTTCTTAAGGTCCATATTTCACATCCATACAATAGCGTGGTCCAAACCAACATTTTCACTATCTTTATCTTTGTATCTTTCTTCAGACATTTTGTTAATAGTTCTTTTCTATTACCAAAAGCCGCTTTTGCTTGTGCAATCCTACTGCATATTTCAGTCTCGCATTTCCCATCATCGGTTATAGTCTGCCCAAATATTTGAAAATCCATTACGCGTTTGTCAAAATTCGTACCGATTTATTGGGATATTAAAATTAACCTTTATATTGGGACTCTCTCGTAACCTTCGTCTATTTTAGACATAATCTCATGCAATATCTCAAAGCGTATCATTCAGCTCATCCATTATTCTCTGCAATCCAATCTCGCTGCCCGCTACCATTCCTTGGTCATCTGCAAATCGTACATCTTGTAACAAATTCCTTCCTACTTTTATTCCTTCTTCCAAGTCTTCCATGGCTTCCTCCATTATTGCCTCAGCGTAAATGTTAAACAGCAGCGGCGAAATGCTACAACCTTGTTTTACTCCACGTCCTATTTCACCTTCTTCTGAGTATTCTTGTTGGATTTTGATTACTGCTCTCTGATTCATGTACAAGTTCAAAATTAGTCTTCTATCTCTCCAGTCAATTCCTATTCTTTTTAAGATATTCATCATCGTTATCCAATCAATCCTGTCAAAGGCCTTCTCGAAGTCTACAAAGCATACAAAAACGTCATTCCATATTCTAAGCTTCTTTCGCAAAGAACCCGCATTACTCCTATTGCTTCTCTTGTGCCGCATCCTTTCCTAAAACCAAATTGTGTCTTGCTCAGTATCATCTCTGCTTTCGACTGAATGCGATTATTTACTATCTTTAATAAGATCTTCGATGCATGAAGTATTAAGCTGATTGTTCTGTAATCCGAACACTCCACAGCATTGGCTTTTTGGGAATTGGAATTATCACTGCCTTGGTAAAGTCGTCTGGCCAAATACCTGAATTGTACACTTCCATACAAACCTCCATTAACTTATTGAGTGTTTCTCCTTCGAACATTTTCAAGAATTCTGCTGGGATTTCATCTATTCCGGCTGCCTTGCACTCTGCATACGTTAAATTGTGCTGAAATAAATTTCCCCTGTTCATTAAATCGGGGCCCCTTTTATCGTCTTCTATGATATTCTCTTCTTCTATTTTAAAATCCTCTTGAACTGGTTTCCCAGCCTTATCATACAATTCCTCTACATATTCTCTCCACCTTTCTTTTACTTCTTCCAGCTCTGTCTTCAATCCCCATCTTTACCCATTATACTAATGTTCTTTGCATCTCCATTCTTTTTCTTATCGGTTCTTGTTAATATCCTGACTTCCTGGTATAATAGATCCGACCTCCCTCTTCTATCATATTCTGCTAAATCATCACACTTTTCACTACACCAATGATCTTTTGCTGTCTGGATCTTCTTAAGTTCATGTTAAGCTTCATGTTCCTTCGGCCATGATGGTGTAAATACTTTTCCATTCTCCTTTCATCCATTTGTCTAGCATCTCGCTTGTGGTCCAAGGTTTTTTTAGCTATATTTGCTTTAAGAAAGCCATAAACTTCTTTTGTACCTATTTTAATAGCTTCTTCTAGCTGACACCATCTTTCATTTACCCCTGTTCTTTCGTAGTCCTTCATTTCCTTAACTTTTCTTTCCACTGTTCAGACTGTTCACTTTCCTCTTTCCAATTTTTTTTCCACTTCCACTGTTCCACTTTCCACTTCCTGAAACTGACTTATTTTCACGTCAATCCGGTCACTTCCATCTTACTGCTGTCCCTTAAGTATTTTTTCAGCTGAAGCCATACTTGGCATTATAGAAGTTGATTGACTTAAATATCGGTCCTGGATTAAGCCCTTGAATTCTTCACACTATCCTGTACCGTGCTATCAGAATTATAACCCATCTGGGATCTTCCCTAGTTTCAGGTGCTTCCTGGTTTTTCATGTGTAACGCCTTTCTTCTCACTGATTTGAACCCACCCCCCCCCCCCCCCCCCAAAAGCAAAAAAAAACAAAAAAATAAAAAAGTGTTTGGAACCCTAATCATCTTCTATTGCAAAAAGTCCACACAATGTCATGTCCCTTTTCTTTCTTTTCTAGACCATATTCCCCAACTTCATTTCCATCTATCCCTTCCCCACCACGCGTTCCAATCCCCAAATATCACTTGATCTTGGCTTTTTTCATTTAATCAGTCAATTTATTTTTCGCACGTACATCGATTCAATGCTCACGATCTGAGGCTGATGTAGACATGTAGATTTGATAAACACCAAAATCTAATGATCTGCTTGATCCGCACTAACATCGTCTGTCACTGCACTGAGAATCTTTGTGACTCGTTCACTGAAATGTCTATCAATATTATTGCGCACCTTCTCCCTTTATCTCCTCCGGAGTAATAACCTGTACCATCACTTATAAATCTCCAGTCCCAACAACCTGACCACTATCCAGGGACAGTTATTTTCCCTTTCTCCATTTCCCTCTTTACATTTTCTACCTTTCCTCTTTCACTCATAGTTCTCACATTCCATGTGCCCACACTTATCCTTTTAGGGCACATGGAATGACCTCCTGGTATATCTGTGGGGCACTCAAGGTGCCGCCTGGCCGTGAGATTCTTACCACCCCCTCCCCATTTAAGGGGTGCACAGGACTGGGGGTGCTCATTTTTGTCGTGATATACCACTATCTTCCTGGGGGATGTGCTTTTTGACGAGGTGGGCCCTCTATGCCTTCCTCAGCTTTGACTGACATTTACCGGACAGGGGGCGTCAATCACTGAGAAACTATCCTGTTTACCCGAAGAAAATTATCCTGTTTACCCGATATATATATATATATATATATATATATATATATATATATATATATATATATATACATACTGTATATTATTGATGTATATTCATATATGTATATACTATATATATATATATATAGTATATACATATATATTGAGTATATATATATATATATATATATATATATATATATATATGTATATATATATATATATATATATATATTGCATATAATATATAGGCCTGTACATGCATGAGATAATATTATGCAGAACTGCAGTTTCAATATATTCATGTGTATATATATATATATATATATATATATATATATATATATATATATATATATATATATATATATCGCTTTATTATCAATATAATCATGAAGCCATATAATTTGATTTGATTCGCGTTCCAACCAAGTTTCACTGTCGAAGTTTAGGTAGCCTCATTTTAACCATTTATCATATAATGAATTAGTATATTGCCCAAATGTGTTGTTGCGATATGAAAATAATTTTGCAAACTGGTCCTTTACCAAATTACAAATGGCTATAGAAGTAATATATACTGTACAACGAATTTTATTAGAAAATGCTTACATTTTATTAGACTATGTAAATATTTTGTTAGAATATGCATACAGTATATACATGTAGGCCTGTATATCCGTCTTCCTGAAGAAAAAATTTATACTGACAGTTATCATGTAGTAATATTTTGTCCTCTAGAAGGTTTCAACGCAATACAGAATAGGCGACATTCTATAACAGGCTACACTTATGTGATGAGAAATATTAATAAAATGGTTAAATAAAAGATATACATATAGCCCATATATGCAATGGTCCTTTTGAGTCAAGGCGAAGCTGTCAAAG